>OX439002.1:61956530-62556530 GCA_949316495.1 Amphiduros pacificus
CAACTGCCCAATAGTACACTGCCTTTGTACTTGCAAGGGACACTCTTACCCAGAGTCATCAACTGCCCAATAGTACACTGCCTTTGTACTTGCAAGGGACACTCTTACCCAGAGTCATCAACTGCCCAATAGTAAACTGCCTTTGTACTTGCAAGGGACACTCTTACCCAGAGTGACCTTTTCTAAATTATTGAAATGGAGCAATGGATATCTAGTTGTCCCAGAAATAACGATAGTTTATTTGCGACATTAGATCTATGTCCAAGATAAGTTTCTGAAGTGAAGTAACATGATTATGTAGACAGTTCTAGGATGTAGCTTATCGAGGTATGGCGAGTAGAAAGATAGACCATTTTTTAGTTTATAGTCTATGTGATAAAGCCGGCCGAGGGAATCTAGATGATACATACAGTTCATGATCACATAGGAGCTAATATGATATAATTAATGGAGGTACAGATTCCTCCCCAGGTCTCATACATATATGACGTGCTTGCTGAAGCATGACCTGCTGATGATCCTTATTTGAATGCATCATGTTGCAAATAAAATATGAAAAGCCTTAATTTTGTTAAATACTTTGATGAATAATTCGCTGAAATATGTCATAACATCGTTTGGTCTAAGTGCTGTCCTGTGGTTTGTTAGTATAATATAGGAAGTTGTCCAGTAAGGTGATTTCACATTTGAAGCAATATATTGGGAAGATATTTTTCAGATATTCTACTAGGCTTTTATTTCTGCAATACCAATACAAAATATTCCAAAAATGGAATGTTTTATATAGAAACCAATTTAGAACAATTGTGCACAATTGTCATTGATATATTATCTATTTTGTGAAACCCTCAACTTTCTCTTTCTATATACAATATGTATCTGGAGTTGGCTATTTCCAAGCAATATACATTTCAACATTAATATCTCACAGGGAGGTACCTTAATAGCTTACAGGGAGGTACTTTAATAGCTTACAGGGAGGTACTTTAATAGCTTACAGGGAGGTACTTTAATAGCTTACAGGGAGGTACATTAATATCTCACAGGGAGGTACTTTAATAGCTTACAGGGAGGTACTTTAATAGCTTACAGGGAGGTACCTTAATAGCTTACAGGGAGGTACCTTAATAGCTTACAGGGAGGTACCTTAATATCTTACAGGGAGGTACCTTAATAGCTTACAGGGAGGTACTTTAATAGCCCACAGGGAGGTACCTTAATAGCTTACAGGCAGGTACTTTAATAGCTTACAGGGAGGTACATTAATATCTCACAGGGAGGTACTTTAATAGCTTACAGGGAAGTACTTTAATAGCTTACAGGGAGGTACCTTAATAGCTTACAGGGAGGTACCTTAATAGCTTACAGGGAGGTACCTTAATAGCTTACAGGGAGGTACTTTAATAGCCCACAGGGAGGTACCTTAATAGCTTACAGGGAGGTACTTTAATAGCTTACAGGGAGGTACTTTAATAGCTTACAGGGAGGTACTTTAATAGCCCACAGGGCGGTACCTTAATAGCTTACAGGGAGGTACCTTAATAGATTACAGGGAGGTATTTTAATCGCGTACAGGGAGGTACCTTAATAGCTTAAAGGGAGGTACCTTAATAGCTTACAGGGAGGTACCTTAATAGCTTAAAGGGAGGTACCTTAATAGCTTACAGGGAGGTACCTTAATTGCTTAAAGGGAGGTACCTTAATAGCCTACAGGGAGGTACTTTAAAAGCTTACAGGGAGGTACCTTAATAGATTACAGGGAGGTACTTTAATAGCTTACAGGGAGGTACCGATTCTTGAACACCTAGATTAGGTGGATATAATAAATTTTCCTTTTATGTTTTGTATGACGGAAATGTTTTACATATTACTTTTATGTCATTATGTTTTGTGAAAATAAATTATTATCAAATATCATTTCTACGGAATCAACATGTTTTTAGCCTTGTCTTCAGATAACTTAAGTATCCACGTTGTAGTGAATTTGGCCGATGGTTTTACATTCACTGAACAATACGACTCTAATGTGTTGGTTTTGTGAGTCAATGTTTTTGTCGGAAATGATGGCATCTTGTGTTTTTATTACGGTGACGGGCAAAATGAAGACTCCGCCCACCATGCTTATCCTATACTTAATTGCAGAAAGTAATGTTATATATACGCCTACCAATGAGGAAGTCTTTAAACAGAAAAAAAGTCCATTATATGCAAACCAATGAGAAAGTATATGTTTACAATATATATTGAGAAATTATTTGTTTGTGCTACGAAAAACAACATATCAGAAAAGAGCCTTTCCTGGAAGGCTCCACAGCGTGTGTCGTGATCTGCCGGTCCTCGTAGGGCCTGAATATACATGTACTATACAGAGGTCCTGAAACTATCCGAGCACAGCTCAGATAGCGTCTAAGGTCTGTATGAATGCCTCTCACGGCCGTCAGAAAGCATCTAAGGTCTGCGTGAATGCCTCTCACGGCCGTCAGATAGCATCTAAGGTCTGCGTGAATGCCTCTCACGGCCGTCAGATAGCATCTAAGGTCTGCGTGAATGCCTCTCACGGCCGTCAGATAGCATCTAAGGTCTGCGTGAATGCCTCTCACGGCCGTCAGATAGCATCTAAGGTCTGTGTGAATGCCTCTCACGGCCGTCAGATAGCATCTAAGGTCTGTGTGAATGTCTCTCACGGCCGTCAGATAGCATCTAAGGTCTGTATGAATGTCTCTCACGGCCGTCAGATAGCGTCTAAGGTCTGCGTGAATGTCTCTCACGGCCGTCAGATAGCGTCTAAGGTCTGTGTGAATGCCTCTCACGGCCGTCAGATAGCGTCTAAGGTATGTGTGAATGCCTCTCACGGCCGTCAGATAGCGTCTAAGGTCTGCGTGAATGCCTCTCACGGCCATCAGATAGCGTCTAAGGTCTGTGTGAATGTCTCTCAGGGCCGTCAGATAGCATCTAAGGTCTGTGTGAATGCCTCTCACGGCCGTCAGATAGCGTCTAAGGTCTGTGTGAATGCCTCTTACGGCCGTCAGATAGCATCTAAGGTCTGTGTGAATGCCTCTCACGGCCGTCAGATAGCATCTAAGGTCTGTGTGAATGCCTCTCAGGGCCGTCAGATAGCATCTAAGGTCTGTGTGAATGCCTCTTACGGCCGTCAGATAGCGTCTAAGGTCTGCGTGAATGCCTCTCATGGCCGTCAGATAGCGTCTAAGGTCTGTGTGAATGTCTCTCACGGCCGTCAGAAAGCATCTAAGGTCTGTGTGAATGCCTCTTACGGCCGTCAGATAGCATCTAAGGTCTGCGTGAATGCCTCTTACGGCCGTCAGATAGCGTCTAAGGTCTGTGTGAATGTCTCTCACGGCCGTCAGATAGCATCTAAGGTCTGTGTGAATGCCTCTCAGGGCCGTCATATAGCATCTAAGGTCTGTGTGAATGTCTCTCACGGCCGTCAGATAGCATCTAAGGTATGTGTGAATGCCTCTCAGGGCCGTCATATAGCATCTAAGGTCTGTGTGAATGTCTCTCACGGCCGTCAGATAGCATCTAAGGTATGTGTGAATGCCTCTCAGGGCCGTCAGATAGCGTCTAAGGTCTGTGTGAATGCCTCTCACGGCCGTCATATAGCGTCTAAGGTCTGTGTGAATGTCTCTCACGGCCGTCAGATAGCATCTAAGGTATGTGTGAATGCCTCTCACGGCCGTCAGATAGCGTCTAAGGTCTGTGTGAATGCCTCTCACGGCCGTCATATAGCATCTAA
This sequence comes from Amphiduros pacificus, assembly GCA_949316495.1. NCBI lineage: Eukaryota > Metazoa > Annelida > Polychaeta > Phyllodocida > Hesionidae > Amphiduros > Amphiduros pacificus. The sequence continues at coordinate 61,960,285 of OX439002.1, forward strand.
GGTCTGTGTGAATGCCTCTCACGGCCGTCAGATAGCATCTAAGGTCTGTGTGAATGCCTCTCAGGGCCGTCAGATAGCATCTAAGGTCTGTGTGAATGCCTCTCACGGCCGTCAGATAGCATCTAAGGTCTGTGTGAATGCCTCTCACGGCCGTCAGATAGCGTCTAAGGTCTGCGTGAATGTCTCTCACGGCCGTCAGATAGCATCTGAGGTGTGTGTGAATGCCTCTGCACGAATGTCTCTCACGACCTTTAAATGTCAAATTGAATATCTCCGGCTCATGATACCTCAGTTGATAATACCTTAGAGCCATAGGACCATATAAAGGTGTGTCTGCCAGTTATGACGTCACGTTTAATTTCGTCATATGATAACGAGACCTACTTGAAGCAGATGTAGTGCTGAATCACTGAATCACTGACTCATTATGTGACAAGTTGATATGACAACCCTCCTGTTGATATGACAACCCTCCTGTTGATATGACAACCCTCCTGTTGATATGACAACCCTCCTGTTGATATGACAACCCTCCTGTTGATATGACAACCCTCACATACTTACAAGGACATTTGATCAAACCTACAGGCAAAGTATGTAATATGGGTCGAACCCAAAACCTTTGAATCACCACAGAGGAAGTGATGCTTATAAGATTTTACTCTAACCCCACCTACGCCACCGCCTGTGACTTCCACAATGTGGTCTGCTGATGTAAGAATAATATTTGCTGATCGTTGGAGAGGTTTGCACTGCTCCGCCCCTGACGGGAAATTAGCTTGAACACCTTGATGACATGGAGCAATAATGGAGGCTGGTCAGTTAACCCGTGTCAGACTGTGATTAAAGATGCAACAATACACTCAGCCACAAACAGATACAATAACAAGATATCATGGATTTGTCGCGATTTATCCATGTCCTTTTATGTATTTGTTGTGTTCCGCCTGTGTTTGTGGGGATCCCGCGCTGACGTACATCGTCGCCAGCCCAAACGTGATCAATTCATACAAATTAGAGAAGTTGACATTATGATTACATAATGTGCACAATCAACAACACGTGGGAGGCAATCTGACATCAAAGGGGACGTTATGATTATTTATGTACATTAATCCACATCTTCAACTTAGGCACCTTAGCGGAAATAAAGAAAAGGGGAACTGAGATAGAAAACAATTGAACGATCACAAAGCTATTAAAAAGCGATTATGTTCATGTAAGAATCGACCACAAACTGCTGCGCGAATACTTTGCCTTCTATTGGCACTTGGAGAAAAGAACTGTCCTTTAACATAATTGTATTGTATTGTTATAATCGTATAATGATGGAGCTATGGGATATCCAAATGTCAGAGTCCAGCAGGCAACCTTTGTCACCCTACCGGAATACAGTCCAGCAGGCAACCTTTGCCACCCTACTGGAACATAGTCCAGCAGGCAACCTTTGCCACCCTACCGGAATACAGTCCAGCAGGCAACCTTTGTCACCCTACCGGAATACAGTCCAGCAGGCAACCTTTGCCACCCTACCGGAACATAGTCCAGCAGGCAACCTTTGCCACCCTACCAGAACATAGTCCAGCAGGCAACCTTTGCCACCCTACCAGAACATAGTCCAGCAGGCAACCTTTGCCACCCTACCGGAACATAGTCCAGCAGGCAACCTTTGCCACCCTACCGGAACATAGTCCAGCAGGCAACCTTTGCCACCCTACCAGAACATAGTCCAGCAGGCAACCTTTGCCACCTTACCAGAATATAGTCCAGCAGGCTATCTTTGCCACCCTACCGGAATACAGTCCAGCAGGCAACCTTTGCCACCCTACCAGAATACAGTCCAGCAGGCAACCTTTGCCACCCTACCAGAACATAGTCCAGCAGGCAACCTTTGCCACCTTACCAGAATATAGTCCAGCAGGCTATCTTTGCCACCCTACCAGAATACAGTCCAGCAGGCAACCTTTGCCACCCTACCAGAACATAGTCCAGCAGGCAACCTTTGCCACCCTACCAGAACATAGTCCAGCAGGCAACCTTTGCCACCCTACCGGAACATAGTCCAGCAGGCAACCTTTGCCACCCTACCGGAACATAGTCCAGCAGGCAACCTTTGCCACCCTACCAGAACATAGTCCAGCAGGCAACCTTTGCCACCTTACCAGAATATAGTCCAGCAGGCTATCTTTGCCACCCTACCGGAATACAGTCCAGCAGGCAACCTTTGCCACCCTACCAGAATACAGTCCAGCAGGCAACCTTTGTCACCCTACCAGAACATAGTCCAGCAGGCAACCTTTGCCACCCTACCAGAACATAGTCCAGCAGGCAACCTTTGCCACCCTACCAGAACATAGTCCAGCAGGCAACCTTTGCCACCCTACCGGAACATAGTCCAGCAGGCAACCTTTGCCACCCTACCAGAACATAGTCCAGCAGGCAACCTTTGCCACCCTACCAGAACATAGTCCAGCAGGCAACCTTTGCCACCCTACCAGAACATAGTCCAGCAGGCTATCTTTGCCACCCTACCGGAATACAGTCCAGCAGGCAACCTTTGCCACCCTACCAGAACATAGTCCAGCAGGCTATCTTTGCCACCCTACCGGAATACAGTCCAGCAGGCAACCTTTGTCACCCTACCGGAATACAGTCCAGCAGGCAACCTTTGCCACCCTACCAGAATACAGTCCAGCAGGCAACCTTTGTCACCCTACCAGAACATAGTCCAGCAGGCAACCTTTGCCACCCTACCAGAACATAGTCCAGCAGGCAACCTTTGCCACCCTACCGGAACATAGTCCAGCAGGCAACCTTTGCCACCCTACCGGAACATAGTCCAGCAGGCAACCTTTGCCACCCTACCAGAACATAGTCCAGCAGGCAACCTTTGCCACCCTACCGGAACATAGTCCAGCAGGCAACCTTTGCCACCCTACCGGAATACAGTCCAGCAGGCAACCTTTGCCACCCTACCGGAACATAGTCCAGCAGGCTATCTTTGTCACCCTACTGGAATATAGTCCAGCAGGCAACCTTTGCCACCCTACCGGAACATAGTCCAGCAGGCAACCTTTGCCACCCTACCGGAACATAGTCCAGCAGGCAACCTTTGTCACCCTACCGGAATATCGTCCAGCAGGCAACCTTTGCCACCCTACCGGAATACAGTCCAGCAGGCAACCTTTGTCACCCTACCAGAATATAGTCCAGCAGGCAACCTTTGCCACCCTACCGGAATACAGTCCAGCAGGCAACCTTTGTCACCCTACCGGAATATCGTCCAGCAGGCAACCTTTGCCACCCTACCGGAATACAGTCCAGCAGGCAACCTTTGCCACCCTACCAGAATACAGTCCAGCAGGCAACCTTTGTCACCCTACCAGAATACAGTCCAGCAGGCAACCTTTGTCACCCTACCAGAACATAGTCCAGCAGGCAACCTTTGCCACCCTACCGGAACATAGTCCAGCAGGCAACCTTTGCCACCCTACCGGAACATAGTCCAGCAGGCAACCTTTGCCACCCTACTGGAATATAGTCCAGCAGGCAACCTTTGCCACCCTACCAGAACATAGTCCAGCAGGCAACCTTTGCCACCCTACCGGAATACAGTCCAGCAGGCAACCTTTGCCACCCTACTGGAATATAGTCCAGCAGGCAACCTTTGCCACCCTACTGGAACATAGTCCAGCAGGCAACCTTTGTCACCCTACCAGAACATAGTCCAGCAGGCAACCTTTGCCACCCTACCGGAACATAGTCCAGCAGGCAACCTTTGCCACCCTACCGGAACATAGTCCAGCAGGCAACCTTTGTCACCTTACCAGAACATAGTCCAGCAGGCTATCTTTGTCACCCTAACGGAATACAGTCCAGCAGGCAACCTTTGTCACCTTACCAGAATGTTTACACATCCCATTCAGCTACCAGAGAGAAGGCTTCCATCTTTACCCGGCCCAGGTTACAAAAGTTGATGTTTCTTAATAACATGACCGTATATTTTTCCAGAATGATTGTCACCCAATCTGCCTGTTTGTGAGCGAGGTGTAACGGTGCTGTGGTGACATCGGACGACTAACGGAACTGCCTGAAAGTCAGCGCAATGGGAGCGTTATGACTCGGACATCTTCAGCGCATGCGTGGCCCAGTCTGAGGGCAGTATATGGACTTGGGACTTGTATCGCGGGCTTCACACCTTACCTATAGAGCTCACTTTAAGGGGGCTGCTGAGAAACTGGCTTTAGAGACTATCCTTGACAACCAAAGAACGCCTTTCGTGGTCAATGACGACTAATTAACGATAGGTTTATATAATTTGCTGCTCTCAGATTCGCACCCAAACTGTTTAAATTGGTAAACTGGCAAATAACTGTCTAAATTGGTAAACTATCAAATACGTTTAAAATTTGAAATATTGATAAATGGTCACTTGCCACAAAACTAACGCAATATGATATAAAGGGCAGGCTTGCCGGTGATATTTACCTCTACAAGTAAACACTTAGGAAATCATAATATTTATGTTATCACACTTCGGCACCTTTAAACCTATACCATTAATTAAGATAACTATATATTCACACAGATTAGAGTGTTAAACAATTTTAAAGTGATTTCACCATGTTCAATTGCCAGCAGACAAGTCAATAAGTCCTTGACGTTAAGAATGAAAATATATATCACATGTCAAATGTTATGTTATTACAATATGCATAACAGAGAGGTCCATGATGACCCATGGAGAGTATAAAGATCATATGATCATATCCATGTCCTATATGCCATGTTCTGATCATATTCATGTCCTATATGCCATGTTCTGATCATATTCATGTCCTATATGCCATGATCTGATCATATTCATGTCCTATATGCCATGTTCTGATCATATTCATGTCCTATATGCCATGTTCTGATCTTATCCATGTCCTATATGCCATGTTCTGATCGTATTTATGTCCTGTATGCCATGATCTGATCATATTCATGTCCTATATGCCATGTTCTGATCATATTCATGTCCTATATGCCATGATCTGATCATATTCATGTCCTATATGCCCTAATGTTCTGATCATATTCATGTCCTATATGCCATGTTCTGATCATATTCATGTCCTATATGCCATGATCTGATCATATTCATGTCCTATATGCCATGATCTGATCATATTCATGTCCTATATGCCATGTTCTGATCATATTCATGTCCTATATGCCCTAATGTTCTGATCATATTCATGTCCTATATGCCATGTTCTGATCATATTCATGTCCTATATGCCATGTTCTGATCATATTCATGTTCTGCATGCCATGTTCTGATCATATTCATGTCCTGTATGCCATGTTCTGATCATATTCATGTCCTATATGCCATGATCTGATCATATTCATGTCCTATATGCCATGTCCTATATGCCATGTTCTGATCATATTCATGTCCTATATGCCCTAATGTTCTGATCACATTCATGTCCTATATGCCATGTTCTGATCATATTCATGTCCTATATGCCATGTTCTGATCATATTCATGTTCTGCATGCCATGTTCTGATCATATTCATGTCCTGTATGCCATGTTCTGATCATATTCATATTTATGTTCTGATATATCCACTTGTCATGTTCTGATCTGACATTAACCCCAGCTGTAACTAGCATTAACCCCAGCTGTAACTAACATTAACCCCAGCTGTAACTAACATTAACCCCAGCTGTAACTAACATTAACCCCAGCTTTAATTTACATTAACCCCAGATGTAACTAACACTAACCCCAGCTTTAACTTACGTTAACCCCAGCTGTAACTAACATTAACCCCAGCTGTAACTAACATTAACCCCAGCTGTAACTAACATTAACCCCAGCTTTAATTAACATTAACCCCAGCTGTAACTAACATTAACCCCAGCTTTAACTAACTTTAACCCCAGCTGTAACTAACATTAACCCCAGCTGTAACTAACATTAACCCCAGCTGTAACTAACATTAACCCCAGCTGTAACTAACATTAACCCCAGCTTTAATTTACATTAACCCCAGCTGTAACTAACATTAACCCCAGCTTTAACTTACGTTAACCCCAGCTGTAACTAACATTAACCCCAGCTGTAACTAACATTAACCCCAGCTGTAACTAACATTAACCCCAGCTGTAACTAACATTAACCCCAGCTTTAATTTACATTAACCCCAGCTGTAACTAACATTAACCCCAGCTTTAACTTACGTTAACCCCAGCTGTAACTAACATTAACCCCAGCTGTAACTAGCATTAACCCCAGCTGTAACTAACATTAACCCCAGCTTTAATTAACATTAACCCCAGCTGTAACTAACATTAACCCCAGCTTTAATTTACATTAACCCCAGCTGTAACTAGCATTAACCCCAGCTGTAACTAACATTAACCCCAGCTGTAACTAACATTAACCCCAGCTGTAACTAACATTAACCCCAGCTTTAATTTACATTAACCCCAGCTGTAACTAACATTAACCCCAGCTTTAACTTACGTTAACCCCAGCTGTAACTAACATTAACCCCAGATGTAACTAACATTAACCCCAGCTGTAACTAACATTAACCCCAGCTTTAATTAACATTAACCCCAGCTGTAACTAACATTAACCCCAGCTTTAACTAACGTTAACCCCAGCTGTAACTAACATTGACCCCAGCTGTAACTAACATTAACCCCAGCTGTAACTAACATTAACCCCAGCTTTAACTAACATTAACCCCAGTTTTAACTAACATTAACCCCAGCTGTAACTAACATTAACCCCAGCTTTAACTAACATTAACCCCAGCTTTAACTAACATTAACCCCAGCTGTAACTAACATTAACCCCAGATGTAACTAACATTAACCCCAGCTGTAACTAACATTAACCCTATACGAAGACCTCTATGTATCTTAAGATAAATGCAGTCAGTTGCTATGAAGTAACATGCATATTCTGTTCTAAGAAAAATATAGAAGATAAAATGTGAGAACTGTTCTAAGGTTTAAATATCTAGTTCATCACCAAAACAATTGATATGAATTAATCATCATTCACACTTTATGTATCATTTCAAAATAAAAACTATTTTCGTGAAAACAAAATCTTAATAACATGTCTCTTATATGTCTTTATTCATAAAGTTTTAAATTGCCTCAATTTTGCAGCCTTGTGTATTTTCGCCGCCCTGTTATCGGATACAATAGATACCTGTGCGTGGGTGTTGGCGTAACTGTGTCCGAGGATTACAAATGTAGTCACTATTACAATGAAGAACACCAGAGGTGTGGAGTTCAACTACTGGGCCCCTCTATCCTATATTTCTACTCCTCTCAAGGTCACATCTAGCAACTCCCAAACACCTCAGAAGCTATCCAGTGACTGGGCTCCAATCCCCTCCCTCATGGCATCAACCCTCCAGCATAAAATGGGTTCCAAGGGCATGGAAACAGTCAATATTATCTCCTACTTAAGGCAGACTTTCATGTATCTATCACATGTTTGTGGCGCTGCTTGATGATATTTAGAAGTCTCTAACTCGATACATTCATTCTAAGACAAGAGGTACATAGTAGCGGTCAACGCTACCAATACACAGAAATATGTTCACACATTTGATTTGGTTTCATTTTACCTTAAGCTTTCATGGAATGTTGTTTTATTGCCACATTCGCTTTTGATTTTGTAATAGTGGTAGTGGTTGGTAAAATATCAATAATGATCAACAAATCTTACTAGCTCAGTATGTAATGTTTCTTAAAAGTCTTAAATTGAGACTTAAAACCACCCAGTGTTGCATGTTTTCACTTCGTGCATATACTTCAAAAGCCCTGTACCCATATATTTTCATATTGATTTTGGGCACCTTATATTCATTATTCCCTATTGAACTAAGATCCCTTTGTCCGGTTTTTTGTTTATTCACAATATTAACTCTATCTGGTCTGTACATTTCAGACAGAGATAAGGAGAAATGAAATATGGATACAAAGAACAAAAAAGCATTAAACCACCTCCTGTGCTTAATTACTCTTTGTTTTTTTTCAAATTTGACATTTGTTCACTAATATTTCAAATATGAGATTATCTAATAAAACGAGAGTTGATATTAATATTCATAATATATGTTCCAGTTGCCATAATCACAAATGACTTATAAATAGGACTTTTCATCATATCTGAATGTATTTGTTCTTTGATCGAGAGGTCGTGTTTTTATTCACGATATCTTCTCTCAAATGAGCTGAAGCTCGTGTCTGAAGTGTTTAACCTGTGACGTTGAAAATCTTGAAAGCGCAAACAAGTGCAAAGAGGTCAAACAATTTTAACGGATCAGTGAATGTCTAAAAAATCAAATAGTTTAAAAAAAGATTGTAAATAATATATACATTACATGAGATTTTCCTGGTTTGAACCCAGTTTGGTGTTCGATAACGATTTGTTTTCTAAATATGTATTACTGCAAATTATACACGAAACATTGGTGTTTAAAACTGAAATGTTGAACTCGTTTGTACAATACTTTGAGTTGAACTGGTGTTGAACACCGATTTGATCCAAAAATATTGGGTTCATAATTTTGAACCTGTTGTAACAATACAGCCCTGATCCGCAGAAACAACGAAAACGTCTGAAGAAGAGGTAGTATATGACTCTACCTCGCTAAACAGCGTGCACTATGGTCACTTACTCTGATGAAATAAAGCACTATCAAGATATTTGTTTTTCATGTGTACAATATTATATGACAAAGTATGTAAGAACGCATCAATGCTAAAACAATAGACCGCAAAAATATGTGGTAATTTCGGCAGGATGTTGGGTCTAATTATACAATTGTTTGAGCTGGAAGATGTTGCAAAATAGCGCAGTCGTAGTCGCTTCTTGAATGAAACCTAAAACCTATTACTGGAACCTATTACTAACCTATTACTGGAACATGTCAACAACTTATCTCCGGGTCACATTTACTTGTGCAAATGTCAGCTGATTGATCTTATTTTACGCATCAATTTATTCCATTGGTATTTGCTCCATATATTTTGGATGGCTAAGGGAATAGTGACCAAGAGATTTCAGAAGAAATGCAGGTTTGGGTCATCCATAAAATTTGATATTTCCACAAAGTGGGCACTGCAGATGGGCACATGCAACAAAGCCTTATGCTAGAAGTGGTGATGCTCTGGGACCAAGAGTCCTCCTACTGCAAAGCCTTATGCTGGAAGTGGTGATACTCTGGCACCAAGAGTCCACCTACTACAAAGCCTTATGCTGGAAGTGGTGATACTCTGGCACCAAGAGTCCACCTACTACAAAGCCTTATGCTGGAAGTGGTGATGCTCTGGCACCAAGAGTCCACCTACTACAAAGCCTTATGCTGGAAGTAGTGATGCTCTGGCACCAAGAGTCCGCCTACTACAAAGCCTTATGCTGGAAGTGGTGATACTCTGGCACCAAGAGTCCACCTACTACAAAGCCTTATGCTGGAAGTGGTGATGCTCTGGCACCAAGAGTCCACCTACTACAAAGCCTTATGCTGGAAGTGGTGATACTCTGGCACCAAGAGTCCACCTACTACAAAGCCTTATGCTGGAAGTGGTGATACTCTGGCACCAAGAGTCCACCTACTACAAAGCCTTATGCTGGAAGTGGTGATACTCTGGCACCAAGAGTCCACCTACTACAAAGCCTTATGCTGGAAGTGGTGATACTCTGGCACCAAGAGTCCACCTACTGCAAAGCCTTATGCTGGAAGTGGTGATACTCTGGCACCAAGAGTCCACCTACTACAAAGCCTTATGCTGGAAGTGGTGATACTCTGGCACCAAGAGTCCACCTACTACAAAGCCTTATGCTGGAAGTGGTGATACTCTGGCACCAAGAGTCCACCTACTACAAAGCCTTATGCTGGAAGTGGTGATACTCTGGCACCAAGAGTCCACCTACTGCAAAGCCTTATGCTGGAAGTGGTGATGCTCTGGCACCAAGAGTCCACCTACTACAAAGCCTTATGCTGGAGGTAGTGATACTCTGGCACCAAGAGTCCGCCTACTACAAAGCCTTATGCTGGAAGTGGTGATACTCTGGCACCAAGAGTCCGCCTACTACAAAGCCTTATGTTAGAAGTGGTGATGCTCTGGCACCAAGAGTCCACCTACTACAAAGCCTTATGTTAGAAGTGGTGATGCTCTGGCACCAAGAGTCCGCCTACTACAAAGCCTTATGTTAGAAGTGGTGATACTCTGGCACCAAGAGTCCGCCTACTACAAAGCCTTATGTTAGAAGTGGTGATGCTCTGGCACCAAGAGTCCACCTACTACAAAGCCTTATGTTAGAAGTGGTGATGCTCTGGCACCAAGAGTCCACCTACTACAAAGCCTTATGCTGGAGGTAGTGATACTCTGGCACCAAGAGTCCGCCTACTACAAAGCCTTATGCTGGAAGTGGTGATACTCTGGCACCAAGAGTCCACCTACTACAAAGCCTTATGCTGGAAGTGGTGATACTCTGGCACCAAGAGTCCACCTACTACAAAGCCTTATGCTGGAAGTGGTGATACTCTGGCACCAAGAGTCCACCTACTACAAAGCCTTATGCTGGAAGTGGTGATGCTCTGGCACCAAGAGTCCACCTACTACAAAGCCTTATGCTGGAAGTGGTGATGCTCTGGCACCAAGAGTCCACCTACTACAAAGCCTTATGCTGGAAGTGGTGATACTCTGGCACCAAGAGTCCACCTACTACAAAGCCTTATGCTGGAAGTGGTGATACTCTGGCACCAAGAGTCCACCTACTACAAAGCCTTATGCTGGAAGTGGTGATACTCTGGCACCAAGAGTCCACCTACTACAAAGCCTTATGCTGGAAGTGGTGATACTCTGGCACCAAGAGTCCACCTACTACAAAGCCTTATGCTGGAAGTGGTGATACTCTGGCACCAAGAGTCCACCTACTACAAAGCCTTATGCTGGAAGTGGTGATACTCTGGCACCAAGAGTCCACCTACTACAAAGCCTTATGCTGGAAGTGGTGATACTCTGGCACCAAGAGTCCACCTACTACAAAGCCTTATGCTGGAAGTGGTGATACTCTGGCACCAAGAGTCCGCCTACTACAAAGCCTTATGCTGGAAGTGGTGATACTCTGGCACCAAGAGTCCACCTACTACAAAGCCTTATGCTGGAAGTGGTGATGCTCTGGCACCAAGAGTCCACCTACTACAAAGCCTTATGCTGGAAGTGGTGATGCTCTGGCACCAAGAGTCCACCTACTACAAAGCCTTATGCTGGAAGTGGTGATACTCTGGCACCAAGAGTCCACCTACTACAAAGCCTTATGCTGGAAGTGGTGATACTCTGGCACCAAGAGTCCACCTACTACAAAGCCTTATGCTGGAAGTGGTGATGCTCTGGCACCAAGAGTCCACCTACTACAAAGCCTTATGCTGGAAGTGGTGATACTCTGGCACCAAGAGTCCACCTACTACAAAGCCTTATGCTGGAAGTGGTGATACTCTGGCACCAAGAGTCCACCTACTACAAAGCCTTATGCTGGAAGTGGTGATACTCTGGCACCAAGAGTCCACCTACTACAAAGCCTTATGCTGGAAGTGGTGATACTCTGGCACCAAGAGTCCACCTACTACAAAGCCTTATGCTGGAGGTAGTGATACTCTGGCACCAAGAGTCCGCCTACTACAAAGCCTTATGTTAGAAGTGATGATACTCTGGCACCACCGGGCTAGTACACCTTCCCCTTTATCGCAAAATAGCGCAGTCGTAGTCGCTTCTTGAATGAAACCTAAAACCTATTACTGGAACCTATTACTAACCTATTACTGGAACATGTCAACAACTCATCTCCGGGTCACATTTACTTGTGCAAATGTCAGCTGATTGATCTTATTTTACGCATCAATTTATTCCATTGGTATTTGCTCCATATATTTTGGATGGCTAAGGGAATAGTGACCAAGAGATTTCAGAAGAAATGCAGGTTTGGGTCATCCATAAAATTTGATATTTCCACAAAGTGGGCACTGCAGATGGGCACATGCAACAAAGCCTTATGCTAGAAGTGGTGATGCTCTGGGACCAAGAGTCCTCCTACTGCAAAGCCTTATGCTGGAAGTGGTGATACTCTGGCACCAAGAGTCCACCTACTACAAAGCCTTATGCTGGAAGTGGTGATACTCTGGCACCAAGAGTCCACCTACTACAAAGCCTTATGCTGGAAGTGGTGATGCTCTGGCACCAAGAGTCCACCTACTACAAAGCCTTATGCTGGAAGTAGTGATGCTCTGGCACCAAGAGTCCGCCTACTACAAAGCCTTATGCTGGAAGTGGTGATACTCTGGCACCAAGAGTCCACCTACTACAAAGCCTTATGCTGGAAGTGGTGATGCTCTGGCACCAAGAGTCCACCTACTACAAAGCCTTATGCTGGAAGTGGTGATACTCTGGCACCAAGAGTCCACCTACTACAAAGCCTTATGCTGGAAGTGGTGATACTCTGGCACCAAGAGTCCACCTACTACAAAGCCTTATGCTGGAAGTGGTGATACTCTGGCACCAAGAGTCCACCTACTACAAAGCCTTATGCTGGAAGTGGTGATACTCTGGCACCAAGAGTCCACCTACTACAAAGCCTTATGCTGGAAGTGGTGATACTCTGGCACCAAGAGTCCACCTACTGCAAAGCCTTATGCTGGAAGTGGTGATACTCTGGCACCAAGAGTCCACCTACTACAAAGCCTTATGCTGGAAGTGGTGATACTCTGGCACCAAGAGTCCACCTACTGCAAAGCCTTATGCTGGAAGTGGTGATACTCTGGCACCAAGAGTCCACCTACTGCAAAGCCTTATGCTGGAAGTGGTGATACTCTGGCACCAAGAGTCCGCCTACTACAAAGCCTTATGCTGGAAGTGGTGATACTCTGGCACCAAGAGTCCACCTACTGCAAAGCCTTATGCTGGAAGTGGTGATACTCTGGCACCAAGAGTCCACCTACTACAAAGCCTTATGCTGGAAGTGGTGATACTCTGGCACCAAGAGTCCACCTACTGCAAAGCCTTATGCTGGAAGTGGTGATACTCTGGCACCAAGAGTCCACCTACTACAAAGCCTTATGCTGGAAGTGGTGATACTCTGGCACCAAGAGTCCACCTACTGCAAAGCCTTATGCTGGAAGTGGTGATACTCTGGCACCAAGAGTCCGCCTACTACAAAGCCTTATGCTGGAAGTGGTGATGCTCTGGCACCAAGAGTCCACCTACTACAAAGCCTTATGCTGGAAGTAGTGATGCTCTGGCACCAAGAGTCCGCCTACTACAAAGCCTTATGCTGGAAGTGGTGATACTCTGGCACCAAGAGTCCACCTACTACAAAGCCTTATGCTGGAAGTGGTGATACTCTGGCACCAAGAGTCCACCTACTGCAAAGCCTTATGCTGGAAGTGGTGATACTCTGGCACCAAGAGTCCACCTACTACAAAGCCTTATGCTGGAAGTGGTGATACTCTGGCACCAAGAGTCCACCTACTGCAAAGCCTTATGCTGGAAGTGGTGATACTCTGGCACCAAGAGTCCACCTACTACAAAGCCTTATGCTGGAAGTGGTGATACTCTGGCACCAAGAGTCCACCTACTACAAAGCCTTATGCTGGAAGTGGTGATACTCTGGCACCAAGAGTCCACCTACTACAAAGCCTTATGCTGGAAGTGGTGATACTCTGGCACCAAGAGTCCACCTACTACAAAGCCTTATGCTGGAAGTGGTGATACTCTGGCACCAAGAGTCCACCTACTGCAAAGCCTTATGTTAGAAGTGGTGATACTCTGGGACCAAGAGTCCACGCATTAAAGCCAATTCTTGAGGAGCTAGCTTATACCAGACTTTAGCTGGCAAAGACTGTTATTTGTCAAAACATAAACAGAGAGTGAGTATCCTTGTGCTCAGCAGAGTAAGGATCAAACGTCTGAGGTGCATTTCTGCCACAACTTATACTCATCAGTCCTAGAAATGTGAGCATATAAACCCTGGAAAGTCCTTCGTTCTTGAGACGTCACTGTGCACCGAGGTTTGAATGCCGTCCTTGACACATTTATCATTAAACAAAACGAATCATCTAATAAACTGGTCTCCAATATTCACCACCAAACCAATAATGTTTAGGTGTAAATGAAGCATAACTATCACCTGGTTACTGTTACTACTCATGGTCCCACCACGCTAGTTCTATCTATAAAAGCCACAGAATACAGTTCATGCCTCCAAATATTGACGGACGGACCGACGGAAAGTGACACCTTAATCTCGCCGGCAGCTGTCTCACACAGACCAATCTCTATCATTTTCCAAACAAGGATCCTTCCAATACCTTATTCAGCAATATTTTCAACCCCTTAAAGATTAAGAGTCCATCCTTTACGATCTATAAACATTTTGGCAAACTCTCAAACATGAATGCTATGAAGTCTTGTTTTGGTTATAGAGAACCTTCAGGTGGATGCAAAGAGTTCACAAACCGCAAAGCTGTGAGCTAATTGAGTTGACCCCCAGACTACTCATGCAAGGGACAATTTTCAAGGCCTGGTACTCAGAAGACACGACACGTGAAAACCACGTGGTTTTCTGGTAGGTATCTCAGACACTTTTGTTGAACTAGATAACCACGTCTTACTGACGCTATTTTCAAGACGTGAGGTCCATTTGGCAATACCCAGATAACTATTTGGGGAAATCATTTTTTTTGTTTGTTTGGGGTTTTACATCACTTTCACCATTATTTCAGTCATTTCGTGATGAGACCTACTTGTAGCAGATATAGTGCTACACCACTGAATTGTCATGTCGCAGGTCCTTGACATGACAACCCACCCGGTCACAGATTTCTAAGGGCTAACATGCCTTCAGCTTATATGGGAAATTGTATCATGAATTCTATCTCGGCACGACCGGGGATCCAACCCACGACCTTTGAATCACCACAGAGGAACTGGTGCTAATGAGCTGGCGCTCCAACACACTACGCCACGGCCCGTGGCCTTTAGGGTAATGATGTCAAGATGGAAAGCAAATTCTTTCTCATGTAAATATGATTCACATGAAACCACGTCCTTACAACCTACTGGGTACATCGTAAAAAGCAAATATATAATATATAAAATTCTAGAGTAACCTTTCATACCAGATTGAAATGATAGAAATCTGCATATTGAAAAAAGAAAGAAAGTGATTCCAAAAGCTGGCCTACTATTTAATGTCTCCAACAACTTGGTCTGCTATCTAATATTGTCAATACCTGGTCTGCTATTTAATGCCTTCTATTATCATTTGCTTACATGAATCAAGCTTTCACAATCTCTCACAATATATGTCTCATTGGAGATGGGTACAGCTGTAGTGATACAAGTCGTCAACATCACCATGTTGCGCATGCTTGGTGCGACTTCAGCATAGCAATTCCCTTATCCATTTTTGACAATACTGATTTATGATTGGTTTGAAAAACTAGGTCATATCTTAGCTGACACTTAGCGTAAGACTGTGAGAGTTGGAGAGGTGTAAGAACTGACCTCTCTACGCTCGGCGTGCTAATATTTCCCCAGGTCTGGGATCCCTGCCAGAACCTGTAAATGTCACCATATTTTTCATTGTATCTTGGGTCAATACCCTCAATGCGTATACCCCCACTGACATTTTCACATGTATATTTATACTTTACTGCCCAGCTCAGTTTTAAGCTCAGTTTTAAGATTTCTTGGAAACCGTCAACTTTCTGTTTCTCTTTCTGTATTGCTGCCAAAAGTTGCATATAACATTAGTAAAAAATCTTTTTGATAATTCCGTGGTAAAAACCAGCGTTGATTTTCCCCATAAGCCCAATGCTTGTCATTGCTGCATATACTATGGGCAATTGACTTGAATGGTAAATGGTGTGTCTTTTTCTTACTCAAACATAAAAGATCGAGAAGTTTGATTTGGTGGGTGAACGGAAACATACACGGCCGAATGGATAGAACTTGTGAGACGGCGGGAATAAAACCTTCAGATACCTAATCTGACCTGGATAATGCCCGAATATGATATCTCAAGATGTGCAATAATATCTCTGGTCGGTCCATCAAAGCCAGGCTATTTGCACACAGATTACAAAGACATCACAACGTTATGCCAGTATTGGTTGCAATATAATCCCGAGAAATGGCTCATTTGACAGAACTTGTCACAATTATGGTTTGAAACCACATATATTTCATTGCAAATATGAATCTACAACTTTCAGTTATCTGAACATTTTTTCTTTTTGTTAACAACAGTTTTAATTGGAAAATATGATACAAAATATAGATTCTCCCTACTTGTCTATGCCATTAACAAGTCTTTCTGTACCAAACCGCTAGATGTGATTTTAGCCCAACTTTCCATCTGTATTAGCTGGAGGAATAAGGACAAACAAAAAGAATTGGTTGACATGAATGTGCTTCCTTTCTGGGTGATATCTGGATGCTTTCAGCGGATCGTGAATCGTGAGATCTGAGCCAAGAAATAATACTAAACACCTACACAGACCTTAAAACACAATACATCTAATCACCGGCCATGTCTGGAAGAAAGAAGTGATCTAACACTAAATTAGAGGGAAAATGTATACAAAAAGATGTTTGTTTTAATGAGAGAATTATTGTTTTGTTCAAAAGTTGTGCACCATGCTACAACTTTCTTGTATACAACTAGCACATGAGTGATGCTATCAATTGTGATGAGAGATGCTATTTATCAAGTGCATCAATTAATTAGGTCATATTATACATTTGGATTGGAATTTGAAGTGTTGTGTCACCATAGTACTCATTAGTTCGAAGGAAGATCAATATAAGAACATTCTGGAATGTGATTCAATATCTCCCAGTTTCACAAGACATTTGCAAGAAAAATACAATATCAGTGTAACATGACAAAGGTGCGGTCTCACTGTAGTCAACAGACTTAGTGGATGAGTTGCGGAGTGGATAATTTCCAAAGTTTTGATTGTCTGCTTTTGTTTGTATTTGTGCTCTTTAAGGGAATGATTGAGATATGCACAAGTGAAAAAAGCAAGCGGACAAGACTAAAGTGAAATATACGGAATAGTACAAATACGGAGATACACGGACAAGACGGATGTAGTGCGGACAAAACATGAATGAGACGCTAACAAATATGGACGTTCGTCTTCTGTTCACATCTTATGCTGACCAACTCTGTTCCATGTTCGTGTCTTATCGGTACCTGTTTGTGTCTTCTCCGTACCTTTTTTGTATAAATGCAGGATTCAGCGAATATCACCGGACACAGTCAGAACACATTCAATATGAAATACAAACAAAGCGTTCCCATTCCTGACCCACTCAGCATGTGCAACGAAAACAGTGCGAACTGGCCGTTCGCATCTCCTCCGCACAAAATTTTCAACACGTTAAAAATATTTTGCGGACCAAAGCAGTCTTACCCAAACTGCTCCGAACCCAAAACGAATGAATTTAGAAGGAAAAATGAATAAGGCGTTTGAGTTGCGTAGAACTCATTCCGAATGCCAAGATTTTCTCATCCGCTTTCATCTGCTTTCCCTCTCCACTACAGTGAGACTACCACTTAAGAGATAAAAATGTACATTTTTCTGGAACCCCCTATTAAAACACAATGGCTTCCATAGAAACAACTGTATATTTTTGAGACCTCACAATTGGAATACAGCCCACATGGGTTGATAAACTTTGGGCCCTGCACTGGATGGGGAGAAATTTCCCGAAATAGAGGGCTGCCTCTTTGACTATAGGTAAAACAAATGATAAATGATGTTACAACACTCCCAAGTATTGAGATGTCTTCTTTAATTTTTTATGAAGAATAACTGTTTCTTGTTTTGGGATGGATGGCACATGTAGATGGTAAATAATGGTAAAAGGACAGATCACAGTCTTGCCCTTTGGACTATTCAATTGCTCTGGTGATCGGCAGTCTATCTGTTATTTTCATTTTTGCACATAGTTGCATGGTTTGCTTACTACACATATAGTTGCATGGTTTGTTTACTGCACAAATAGTTGCATGGTGTGTTTACCATATACATAGCTGCATGGTGTGTTTACCAAATACAAAATTGCATGGTTTATTTACCGCACACATAGTTGCATTTACCACATACATAGCTGAATGGTTTGTTTACCACATACATCGCTGCATGGTTTGTTTACTGCACATAGTTGCATGGTTTGTTTACCGCACACATAGTTGCATGGTTTGTTTACCGCACATATAGTCGCATGATTTGTTTACTGTACATATTTGCATGGTTTGTTTACCGCACATATAGTCCCATGATTTGTTTACTGCACATACAGTTGCATGGATGTTTACCGCAGACAGTTGCATGGTTTGTTTACCGCAGGTAGTTGCATGGTTTGTTTACCGCAGATAGTTGCATGGGTTGCTTACCGCGCATATAGCAGTCCGGCAAACGTTTGTACGTGGTTTATCCGTCAGCTCAGGTGTCTGGTCTATATGCTTCTTACTGGCCCAATTCACTGGTCGGACGAGTGCCACAACGAGTACTGCACGATTCATATCGGTGGGAAATTGTTCATCAATCCAACCAGTG
Organism: Amphiduros pacificus; assembly: GCA_949316495.1. Taxonomy (NCBI): domain Eukaryota; kingdom Metazoa; phylum Annelida; class Polychaeta; order Phyllodocida; family Hesionidae; genus Amphiduros; species Amphiduros pacificus. The sequence continues at coordinate 61,978,943 of OX439002.1, forward strand.
GCCCAAGACCGTAGTTTGTGTTATCTTGCCTATGTGATAATGTAAACTAATGTTATCCAGTCATTCTTTAACAAGAGAAGGGCAGTGAACCGTGCTGCCTTTCTATCGTAAACAGCTAGCTAAATAAAAAAAACCTAACAAAATGTGATCATTTATGCACAGGTGCAGGTCTGATCAAGATGATTAAATGATCTTTCACTATTTTCAAAATGGGGTAGTTCCCGAGATCGGTGAAATGAGATCGGATGAAAATGGAGATTTGAAATGAAGTTCTATCTTTCTATCTTGGATATAACATGATATAGAAAATCCGTGAAGCTTTTCAAGAAATGGCACTGATGCACACCATCTCGGTTATCATGGGAACACACGAGTTCGTGGAAACGGATCTATTTTCCAAATATAAGGATCAAGTGATAAGGCCAAGATAAAAATGTCTTGGACCAATATATTTACGAGTAGGTATGGCTCGTTAATACGATTCGCTCATTACTTTTTCAAAATTCGCAAAATTGTAGAAATATCAATTCTGTGGCATGGGAGGAATACATGGGATGTTATTTGATCATATTTTTATTATGTAAAATATTTAATCAACATCTTTTGAAAACAAAATTTGAAAGTGTATGTGTGCATTTGTATAGTCAGTGCAGAATACTCGGTCACCTGCACTGATATAGAAGTTCACCTTCTCCACATATTGTCGGACTATTCTTGCCAATTGGTTGGGTGCGGATTTTCTCCAATGATTACCTCTCGTTTTTACGTGGCAGATTGTGAATGTTATCATAGGAAAGAAATTTATTTGGAATCCATACTTTCGGCAAAGATATACAAAAGTGACATTTATTTACAATGTCATGGTGGGTGTACTCACTGCGATGTCCTGCGCTGGTGTAGGATTGGGTCTCACTGCAGTGAAGACGATGCCAGTCAGCTGATCGGTCCCACGCACAGTCCGGACATTGGTTCTCACGCTATGTGAATACAACACGTGAAGCAAGCAATGTGCATCAGAGGGTTATTGTATTTCAGTTCACCTGTCTGATCACTGCCAGTGCCACACGTGAGCCGGTCGCTTGTGTCGCAGAGAGGATCGACCCGCCGGGACCACAAGCGTTACACTCAGCTGCCTTCCCACAGTCTATCAAATGTCAAGTCCAGATCACGTGACAAGAACTCTTGGCCTTTTGTCATTTACAGAGGAATTAGTTTTGAAAATTGTTTTGTTGTGGTGGCACTGTCAGCGTATCTTAAGATAAATATAGATGTGGGGGCCACGATTGGTTCCGCCTGAGCGGGTAGATGACGTCACAGGGTCTAAAGATATCTGTGTTAGTGTAATGTCGGCAATGACAGCCCCGACACCAAACCTCCCCCGCCTGGACACGGTGTACTTGGCTCAGCTGGTCCACTCGCTCATATTTACCTTTCTCAGAAATGGTTTAATGTATGTGACACATGCATTACATGACGTGAAAGGTAGAGTTTATTCTTTATTTAAACTTTAAGCACAATCTCCTTTCCTGTGTATACCCATTAAGTTTGGCTTCCTTACCTTAAATTGACCATAAACATTCAAACCTGATCAATAACCATTTGAATAATAGATCTAAAACTCAAATTGTCTTCCAACAGTCAAGTTTGCTTCTGTAAAACCTGAGAGCAATAATAAAGTTATATTGCTCTCAGGTAAAACTAACTCTCAAACAAATAACTTTTAATAGCTTTTAATATTCTAGATTTTGGGCAGAAATATCAATCAATGTAAAGCTTGCAATTGGGTAAAAAAAGGAACATTAAATTTAAGAATTAGATGGCACAATATTCACACGTCAAGGTCATGAAAGTACAATTGATGAATTTATAAATGCATCAAAGATGCTCTCATCCAAGGTTGGGATTTCAGCTTTCGTCTCTTTAGTTGTATATGATAGAAAGGAGAAATAATATTGATCACATCATTTCGGCACTATTTTAGCTTTTCAGATTTCCTATGTCTGTGCATATCTTTTTTTCATTTGTGGCAGGGACTGAGAAGTCATTTTGTTTGTTTGTTTGGGGTTTAACATCACTTTTAGCATTATTTCAGTCATTTCGTGATGAGACCTACTTGTAGCAGATATAGTGCTGCCTCACTGAATTGTCATGTCGCAGGTCCTTGACATGACAACCCACCCGGCCACAGATTTACAAGCTCATGTGGGAAATTATATCATGAGTTCAATCCGGCCGTGGTTCGAACCCACGACCTTTGGATCACCACAGAGGAACTGGTGCTAATAAGCTAGCGCTCTAACCAACTGTGCCACGGCCCGTGGCCTCTGAGAGGTCATATTTTGTAGGGAAGTCAAAGATACCTAGTTCCTAGATTTTTGGATGCAACCCTTAGAGCAATAATAAATATTTGTAATTATAAAGAATAGGTTGTAATAAATTGCATATATAGTGATCAGAGACGACGAGGTCTGGTTCGTATACGTGAGAGATTTCTGTGTACATGTCATTCTGTGATGCATTCGATTCGTACTCTCGTGAACATTGACGTAAATGAGGCCGCATTCAATTCTTGGTAAATGTATAGAATCAATGATGCAATTTTTAGAAACTTATTTTTGTTTTGAATAGCATATATGAAAATAAAATAAAGTTTGCAGTAAATGAGTTTATTGAGGACAGAATGATAAAAACAGTGATACGAAACTTTAAAACAATATTCTTATAGTTGCAAGAATCGTGGTACAATTTCAATACTACAAAGGTATATTTGTAGGGAAATATAACCGTATGATAATTAATAATATGACATGGTTATGCAACCACGACCGGATTGAACTCATGATATAATTTCCCACATGAGCTTGTAAATCTGTGGCCGGGTGGGTTGTCATGTCAAGGACCTGCGACATGGCAATAAATTTATCCACTGACTTGTTCCGTTGACCTTTTGCAACTGTATAGAATCAATAATGCAGTTTTTAAGAAACCTATTTTTGGTTTGAATAGCATATATGAAAAAAAAGTAAATTGTATCTATTTTCTGTCTGTGGCATAATCTTTTCGTTTTGTTTCCGAGGGTGCGATGCATCTGAGACAATGGTTTTATCAGAGGTGTTATCTTACAAAGTAGACATCAAAACATCAAGTCCCTATGAATAGTTCATAATTACAGCATCTCACATGTTTGGTTGCTCACAATATCAACACAAAATGTTCTATTTGACCTCATATGCCAAGGGGTGTAAGGAATAACCATGAACAGGAATGGCTCAAATGTATATCTTGATACTCTGTGAATAGATGTGACATCTGGTGGGCAAATAGACGAGTCTATTTTCATTTCGGAATGTTCTGTACTCCATTAAGTTCAGATTGGATCTGATAAAAACATTATATCAATTGACATAATTGATACAAAGGGTGAACGGGTTCTCAAGTGATCATATTTTAGTTCTCACTTCTTGAGTTTCAACATTTGCGATCCACGTCTTTTGTGCCATATAAACTGCTTCGGCAGATTTGTGGACATAAACAGAAAATAAATGTTACTAAACGTAATTAAGTTACTCGAATTACATAATTATACTAAGATTATGAGTCATTTTTTTAATTGTTTCAGACAGAAGAGAATAAATTATGTAATAATCTAATACTGAGCCAACTGTTGCAGCCATAGGAGAGAGGCAACACATGTTATCAGTTAACGAAACTCAAAGTGAATAAAGGTGGAATGGTGGAAATTATTGTTTATGCTAACAAATTTACTGTGATAAGTTGTACATTTGTTTTAAACGGATTTGGAAATATTCATATTAAACATCACTTGCACTTAAGCACACCTTTCCTAATTTGGCTAGATAAAGAAAGCTCATACTTGATAAACAGCATGCTATTAGGGTAAACAGTTAAAACAGTTAATAGGATACTACACATGTAGAACAAGAAGATAAATGACTGCTGCTCTTGGCATCTGATAAATTAACATTAATGGTCAAATAGGGCTCTGTAAGCTAAATCACTCCATTGTCCTAATCTAAAGGTGCCCTACTGTTAGCAAGACTTCACTGAGCAGGTGTGTGCACTAAATCACTGGTCAGCTAAACAAAGTTTGTTGACAACGTGTCAAATGGATGATTTGGATTTTAGCAGAAGGCTCACCAACTTTCAAATGGCATAGAAATATGTGTAGGGGAAATATGATGGGTAATAACTTTCTGTCACAGAGTTTGGGGTATAAACATTTATAATATGCAATGGAAAAGTGCTTGAAAACCTCATTTCATGAATGCTTTAATCAATTCATCTTATTGCAGGACCAGTACTCTCGGCAAGATCAACACAATCTGCAATCAGAACTGACCCAATATCTTCAATAAAAGGTAAATAGGGCTTTTAGTTAAAAGATAAATAGGGCTTTTAGTTGTCTTTGAAGAAAGCAATGCATATCGAATATATTTTTCATTTAGTATTTAATTATGGTGCTAATTTCAAAGAAATATGTAATTTCCTAACCTGTCAGGAAATAAAGATTGTATAAAGATTGTATAAGGGAAAAATGTATTATATATCATTAATTAGACCTGTTCACGTGTAATGACACTGAAGGATATAAATACATTTTTGATGGTAAAATGATTATCAGGAAGAATTCTCAGAAATTGTTAAAGACATTTCATATTTGACTTGCATGCAATGCAATATGAGACTATGGAATAAAAATTCGACCTTCTGGATGTCCGTACGAACGCATGAATGAGCATAAAAAACCTTTACATTGACTTCTCTCGGTTACAATTAGAGTCAGGCATTTCATATATATTTGGTATGATGAAACACCATAATGAGGCTGTGGGTCACAGCACAGTTGACTGGAGTGCATGTTGGTCCCTATGTGGTGATCCTAAGCTGAGACCTGAAGGGCAAACCTGTTGTCATTGTATATCTGTGATTGGGTGGGTTTTCATGTCAGGGGCTTGCGACATGGCAATTCAGTAAGGTAGCATTGTACAAGCTACAAGTTGGTCTTGTCATGACATAACAGAAGTGCATTGACGTATTTGAGTTGTACAGAGGGCGCCCCCCCATACCTGAATGTCAAGGTTTGGTGGAAAATTTCTGAATTAACAATTATTTGGCTGGCATTATTCTACAATTACTCTAAAATAAAATAAATTGTTAATATTATCATAGCGTTTGTATTGGGAAGGCCATACAGGTCAAGATCATTGTTTTATATTTTTTGAATATCTATACTGATTGTAGATTTTATGTTTTATGTCAAACTAAATCTTTTCTTTAGGATCTCGTAGATATTTTATGTCTAATTTTGTAGGTGGCTCCTTCTGACCACAAAATATAAGTTACTGTCATTAATTGCATGATAATGTAGGACAAATAATAAGGTGTTTATACAGTTAAAGTGTGGATGGTTGTGTGCCTGGAACACACACATTTGTGTGATAAGATGCAAATATATGCATCATCAATATTTACAGATTCATTTTGTGTACTTTTGTAGAAGTGTACAATTATACCTGACCCTATATAAAGACTGTGTAATGTCACATACAGACTTTTATGTAATGCTAACATTATTTCAGAAATGGAAATTTCAGCCATATGCAAAACATATAGAATTTAACATAAAAATTAGTTACTTTATACAGAAAATAAACACGAAATCTTCATATTGAGGTTTTATTTGAGCAATATGCATGTTAGAAAATAGTATATTAAAATGTTGTTTTGCAAATGTAGAAAATATATCAAATGATAACTTAATACAGAAAACAAAGAAATTGTGATGATGTATTTGAGTGATTTTCGGTGCTCAAAATTGTCAAAATTTACCCAAGAGGCTAATCTTGAGTATATGTGTAAATCGAGCATAGTCAGCTCCCTGTCTGTACACGTGAAACCATATCCACACATGCGGTCAGGGGCAGGCGGTAATCTCCAAATTACATTATTATTTACTCATTGCATGATATTTATGTTCTGATATTTGCTATTCCAAATCATACAATTAGTGTCTGTAGTCCAAAAGCATAATCATTAATTCAATCCAGCCATCAGCAGTGCTACATACAGCTATATAATATCATCTAGAGAGACTGCCCTGTTTATTGACATAACTAAAACTGGGATACACCCGATGCCTTCATTTATCTGCACCTTTCTATCTGGCTTTGCTGATTAAAACTTATCAGCTCCTTCTCCCTTCTGTCTTTGAACCCTCAATAATTTATCCCATTATCTGCAAATATTCAAGGCTAACCATACTCTCCGCAGCAGATCCAGGATCTATACCTGTAAGCAATGACTCTACCTCGCCATGCAGAGTGGGCTAACCATACTCTCCGCAGCAGATCCAGGATTTATACCTGTAAGCAATGACTCTACCTCGCCATGCAGAGTGGGCTAACCATACTCTCCGCAGCAGATCCAGGATTTATACCTGTAAGCAATGACTCTACCTCGCCATGCAGAGTGGGCTAACCATACTCTCCGCAGCAGATCCAGGAGCTATACCTGTAAGCAGTGACTCTACCTCGCCATGCAGAGTGGGCTAACCATACTCTCCGCAGCAGATCCAGGAGCTATACCTGTAAGCAATGACTCTACCTCGCCATGCAGAGTGGGCTAACCATACTCTCCGCAGCAGATCCAGGACCTATACCTGTAAGCAGTGACTCTACCTCGCCATGCAGAGTGGGCTAACCATACTCTCCGCAGCAGATCCAGGAGCTATACCTGTAAGCAATGACTCTACCTCGCCATGCAGAGTGGGCTAACCATACTCTCCGCAGCAGATCCAGGAAATGAAATGCCCAAAATAGTCAGAATAAGCTGGGAATATCACTTTAATCTACGGACATAATCTGCCTTATTAGCAAAATAATCCTGATATCATGCCTTGTGCTCATCTGTTTATTTTGCTTTGAGATATTCGTCTACACGTCTACACCATACCTGCAAGGTATGGGTATCAATTTGCTTTTGACAAAAAATCATGAAACATTCGATGTAAAGCGAAGAACGATCACTAGATGGCACTGGACAACACTCTGTCACAAGCCAGGAGGTGTCACATGACAAGATCCTAGGATCAATAATTAACATTCATAATAATAACATTCATGTGACCAGTTCTTATGATCAATAGAACATCAGTTATTAGTGAATTGCGAGTAAAGCTAAACAAAAACATGCGCAACGGTTAACAAAAATAAATATTTTCTACATAAGAATCTTAACACCCTTTATATTTTCCAGTTTTATCTTTGTGTTGGAATCTAAAGGGTTATGCTTCAGGTGTATTTCCTTTAATGATTTCATATCTTTAATCTGTTCTGTATCCAACTCTGAAAGCAGAAATAATGCAATTATATTAGATAACCTTATGTGATTCAGTCAATTTATTACTCAGTGATTGCTTTAACTAGTGTATTTAAATGTAGCATATTCTCATCAGAGATGCAGTATTGATACTGTAAACTGTAATATCTAAGATGACACATGATACTGGTCCATGAGAAGTAATGACTTACCCTTTATTTCATTTCCATTTAAAGAAAGTATTTCCAATTTTTCTAACGTGAAGACAACGTTCGGCAACATTTCCAGACTATTCATAGATAAGTTAAGACTTGTCAAATTGCTTATATTCTCAAGTTGATCTGGTAAGTCTTTTAGCTTGTTGCCAGAAAAATCTAAATCTGAAATAAATGGTATCAGATGAATGGATTCAAATGTACAAGACAACTTGACGAATTTTTGTGTTCTAGAAATATTCCTTCAACTAACGATTAAGACGACAGGTTCTTGCTACAAAAATAAAAGGGAAGTCCAGATGGTTAATTATACTAACCGGTTACTTGTGAAAAGTTCTCGCATAATTTTGGGGGTAGTTTCTTGATGACATTATGTGAGAAGTTACATATGATCGGCGGAGTTTGGAGCAGCAGTAGATACAAAGCATGAGGCACCTGTGTTAACTCGCAGTCAGACAAATCTGAAATGGAAATATACATGATATATATCCAGTGCGTTCTCCCATCAAACATGGCCCATGTTGATCACTTTTCTAAAGCCAGTTGTAAATTGTGAGCAAATCTTTGTTACTTTACCACCCAGTATTGCAGATAGATGGTTCATTTCTGATGAAACTGTTTGTGGGAAAGAGGAAGGGGTCGATGTTCAGATAATCTTATATCAAACACTTTAAATACTGTGATATTTATTTTACATAGCTGCAGGGTTGTACTCTCACATTTGTCTCCAATCTCCAAAAGTAATATTGGAGTTTCCGACCTGGATGTATACTTGACCGACCAAAGAGAAAGATGGATTTCTGACAAGCTTACTATGGATGCTGGGGTACATGATGTTAGGAAATAAGTTGTCATCAGAACATGATATTCTCTACACCGTGCATGGGGATTAACCTTTGCACCCAAACCCATAACACCATGCATGCATCTGAGCTGCTCCTATGAAGATACAGCAGATTTTAGGGATTTTTCCTGCTTTATGTCAACGCTCACCTCCACGTTGCTATGGGTTGGTTGCCCTCTGATTTGAACACCAAAACAAAAAGTCATGTGATAGTATGATGTCAATGCAACCTTTATCCATTAAGTAGACGCACCCCTTTATTGTCTTACCCTTGACCCCCCCCATGGGCATATGCCACCCACTGCCGCGGCACTGGTTACTTGCACTCATCGGCCCATGCGCTGGGATCGGCATTGGTTTTCATGCTTGTCAGCATTTCTTGAAAATGACCGTAAATTGCTTTATAAAAGATACTTAAGAATTAAAGACTTTATCGGAAACAGTCAAAAGTAATGTTTAATGTTGTACATAATATGGCCGACTCCATTACCTTCTCAGTGTCTAGAATATTCTGAGCCTCATACCTTCAAGTATCTGAGAACTCCGTCCAGGAATATCGAAGAATATCGATTTTGACTGACAGACAGAATTACAGAATTGTTTCCACTCTCAGTGTTAAATCGGTGTATGTACACAGCTAAACTCATAGAATATACTAATATATCAGTCCAAGCTACACTGTAAATAGTTGAAACAGTGAGTTTGCTTTAAATAGATAGCAACTTCGATGAAGTATTGTACACGTAGTTCGATCGCACTCTGCCCACCAGAGGCGCTAGCAAACCATTAGCACGCCGCCCTCTGGTGGAGTTAAATTACACAGCTCACCTGTCGGTGTCGAGCTGGCGATCACTCACCCAGAATACCAGTCTCTTTGGCCATGTTGCATCTCTGAACAACCTTAGCAGCGGCAGCAGCGGCCATCTTCCCCGTGTTACTGTTATCAAACTTTCTGTCACTCTCCAGGGAGCCAAAAGTACTCAAAAAGCGATCCTACACTTATTATTCACATCCGGTCTCACCGCGAGTCCTATTATGTCAGCCCAAAGTGTCTCACAACCACAAGCTCTCTATTCTTACCAGTGGAAAGAAATGGGGTGGCAGACGGAGCCGTCTCTATTTTTAGAAGAAACACGTGGTTCCTGTTTACAAATCGCCGTGATGTTCATGTTTTTCCCATCTTTTACAATCATCCTTTTTGATGCTTTTATTCCCTCCTTAAGTAAAACGACTGTCCGCGCTAAGTATCACTGAGCACTATATGAGAGAATTTATTTAATCAAGTCACAGAGTGTGAGAACTGAGAAGTGACAATTGAACCAGGAAGTATATGAGGTTAGCCAAGTGAAACGCACTTCTGTGGACTAGTAACTTTAATATCAGACCAACTAGACTAGAAGAGACGGCGGATAACTTTACTTAGCTACATCCGGGGCTGAAAACACCGTGAGGAGGAAACTGCAAGTAGGTGATTAACTCAAGTAACACTCCCAGGTATAACAAGGTCATTGTGACATGTTGCTTGAGAGTGATGCTTTAAGGTGGGTGCCTTGGGCCTGGGACTGAGGAACGCATTTGGCCATATTGTTCTCATCAAACACAGGGACACCTTTTCAAAAGTATTTTCTGGTCAAACACAGATGACACACATTAAGAGACCTCTTGTCACTGATAAGATTTCATCAAGAAGCGGATAATTAAGAGGTTGAATGATACTGTACTATGTGAGAGAGTGTGACCGGTTCCTGGTCTCCGCGTGTACATGATGATCCTGCGATGACCTATTTAATGTGGCCCTCCAGCTAACACTTATATATCTGTATATCTAAACTATGGAATGGAACAGGTCTGCACTCAAGCCAAGTTATCAACCCATTTGATAAATCACAAATGTCAATCAATTCCAGGTGTCATGTACACGCTTTCAAATAACATAAAACAATGTTTATAATTAGGCACTAGAATTTGGGATCTGAGGAGCGTGGTGTATTAAAGATGAATTCTACGGAGGCGTCCTTACAGCGCACAATAGGATACATATATCCATCATAGGTTTCCACATAAGCCACTGACCTACATGCCAATTATATTTACTGATAATCAGTACAAACACAACACGATTATCATATAATTCAGGAACGCTCGTGTTAATGAATACTATTTTTCATTTTCTATCTGTTATCTTGATTGAATGTCTTGCAGTCAGGAAGTACCAAATGCAGAATATAGGATCTACACGGAGTGCATGCAGGCCGCCCAGTTAGCATACAGATACGGTGGGATTGCGGCAGTTTACGTTGTGAAATTTGGCCGATATGAAACTTCACCCGAGACTGACACAATGTACACAATGAAGGATGGACAGAGAGGCTAGAGAATCACTGCTTGCAATGTTCTAATGATGAAATAGAGCAACGATGACATCTCACGACAAAGGTAAACCCGTCTCTATATCTACCCACACATCTACTATTAGTTTCTGAATGCATCTATGTTGAGAAATGAAGGGTCGACGGGGGCGGTGTCATGTCTTGCATAATTAGGGTCGGCAGTCCTCTCCAAGAGCGGTGTCATGTCTTGCATAATTAGGGTCGACAATCCTCTCCAGGAGCGGTGTCATGTCTTGCATAATTAGGGTCAACAGGCCTCTCCAGGAGTTGTGTCATGTCTTGCATAATTAGGGTTGACAGGCCTCTCCAGGAGCGGTGTCATGTCTTGCATAATTAGGGTCGACAGTCCTCTCCGAGAGCGGTGTCATATCTTGCATAATTAGGGTTGACAGGCCTCTCCAGGAGTGGTGTCCTGTCTTGTGTAATTAGGGTCGACAGGCCTCTCCAGGAGTGGTGTCATGTCTTGTGTAATTAGGGTTGACAGGCCTCTCCAGGAGTGGTGTCATGTCTTGCGTAATTAGGGTTGACAGGCCTCTCCAGGAGTGGTGTCATGTCTTGCGTAATTAGGGTTGACAGGCCTCTCCAGGAGCGGTGTCATGTCTTGCATAATTAGGGTTGACAGGCCTCTCCAGGAGTGGTGTCATGTCTTGCGTAATTAGGGTCGACAGGCCTCTCCAGGAGTGGTGTCATGTCTTGCGTAATTAGGGTTGACAGGCCTCTCCAGGAGTGGTGACTTGTCTTGCATAATTAGGGTTGGCAGGCCTCTCCAGGAGTGGTGTCATGTCTTGTGTAATTAGGGTCGACAGGCCTCTCCAGGAGTGGTGTCATGTCTTGCGTAATTAGGGTTGACAGGCCTCTCCAGGAGTGGTGTCATGTCTTGCGTAATTAGGGTTGACAGGCCTCTCCAGGAGTGGTGTCATGTCTTGCGTAATTAGGGTTGACAGGCCTCTCCAGGAGCGGTGTCATGTCTTGCATAATTAGGGTTGACAGGCCTCTCCAGGAGTGGTGTCATGTCTTGCGTAATTAGGGTCGACAGGCCTCTCCAGGAGTGGTGTCATGTCTTGCGTAATTAGGGTTGACAGGCCTCTCCAGGAGTGGTGACTTGTCTTGCATAATTAGGGTCGGCAGGCCTCTCCAGGAGTGGTGTCATGTCTTGCGTAATTAGGGTCGACAGGCCTCTCCAGGAGTGGTGTCATGTCGTGCATAATTAGGGTTGACAGGCCTCTCCAGGAGTGGTGTCATGTCGTGCATAATTAGGGTTGACAGGCCTCTCCAGGAGTGGTGACTTGTCTTGCATAATTAGGGTCGGCAGGCCTCTCCAGGAGTGGTGTCATGTCTTGCGTAATTAGGGTCGACAGGCCTCTCCAGGAGTGGTGTCCTGTCTTGCATAATTAGGGTCGGCAGGCCTCTCCAGGAGTGGTGTCATGTCTTGCGTAATTAGGGTTGACAGGCCTCTCCAGGAGTGGTGTCATGTCTTGCGTAATTAGGGTTGACAGGCCTCTCCAGGAGTGGTGTCATGTCTTGCATAATTAGGGTTGACAGGCCTCTCCAGGAGTGGTGTCATGTCGTGCATAATTAGGGTTGACAGGCCTCTCCAGGAGTGGTGACTTGTCTTGCATAATTAGGGTCGGCAGGCCTCTCCAGGAGTGGTGTCATGTCTTGCGTAATTAGGGTCGACAGGCCTCTCCAGGAGTGGTGTCCTGTCTTGCATAATTAGGGTTGACAGGCCTCTCCAGGAGTGGTGTCATGTCTTGCATAATTAGGGTTGACAGGCCTCTCCAGGAGTGGTGTCATGTCGTGCATAATTAGGGTTGACAGGCCTCTCCAGGAGTGGTGTCATGTCGTGCATAATTAGGGTTGACAGGCCTCTCCAGGAGTGGTGACTTGTCTTGCATAATTAGGGTTGACAGGCCTCTCCAGGAGTGGTGACTTGTCTTGCATAATTAGGGTCGGCAGGCCTCTCCAGGAGTGGTGTCATGTCTTGCGTAATTAGGGTCGACAGGCCTCTCCAGGAGTGGTGTCCTGTCTTGCATAATTAGGGTTGACAGGCCTCTCCAGGAGTGGTGTCATGTCTTGCATAATTAGGGTTGACAGGCCTCTCCAGGAGTGGTGTCATGTCGTGCATAATTAGGGTTGACAGGCCTCTCCAGGAGTGGTGTCATGTCGTGCATAATTAGGGTTGACAGGCCTCTCCAGGAGTGGTGACTTGTCTTGCATAATTAGGGTCGACAGGCCTCTCCAGGAGTGGTGTCCTGTCTTGCATAATTAGGGTTGACAGGCCTCTCCAGGAGTGGTGTCATGTCTTGCGTAATTAGGGTTGACAGGCCTCTCCAGGAGTGGTGTCATGTCTTGCATAATTAGGGTTGACAGGCCTCTCCAGGAGTGGTGTCATGTCGTGCATAATTAGGGTTGACAGGCCTCTCCAGGAGTGGTGTCATGTCGTGCATAATTAGGGTTGACAGGCCTCTCCAGGAGTGGTGTCATGTCTTGCATAATTAGGGTTGACAGGCCTCTCCAGGAGTGGTGTCATGTCGTGCATAATTAGGGTTGACAGGCCTCTCCAGGAGCGGTGTCATGTCTTGCATAATTAGGGTTGACAGGCCTCTCCAGGAGTGGTGTCATGTCTTGCGTAATTAGGGTTGACAGGCCTCTCCAGGAGTGGTGTCCTGTCTTGCATAATTAGGGTTGACAGGCCTCTCCAGGAGTGGTGTCATGTCTTGCATAATTAGGGTTGACAGGCCTCTCCAGGAGTGGTGTCATGTCGTGCATAATTAGGGTTGACAGGCCTCTCCAGGAGCGGTGTCATGTCTTGCATAATTAGGGTTGACAGGCCTCTCCAGGAGTGGTGTCATGTCTTGCGTAATTAGGGTCGACAGGCCTCTCCAGGAGTGGTGTCATGTCTTGCATAATTAGGGTTGACAGGCCTCTCCAGGAGTGGTGTCCTGTCTTGCGTAATTAGGGTTGACAGGCCTCTCCAGGAGCGGTGTCATGTCTTGCATAATTAGGGTTGACAGGCCTCTCCAGGAGTGGTGTCATGTCTTGCGTAATTAGGGTTGACAGGCCTCTCCAGGAGCGGTGTCATGTCTTGCGTAATTAGGGTCGACAGGCCTCTCCAGGAGTGGTGTCATGTCTTGCATAATTAGGGTTGACAGGCCTCTCCAGGAGTGGTGTCCTGTCTTGCGTAATTAGGGTTGACAGGCCTCTCCAGGAGCGGTGTCATGTCTTGCATAATTAGGGTTGACAGGCCTCTCCAGGAGTGGTGTCCTGTCTTGCGTAATTAGGGTTGACAGGCCTCTCCAGGAGCGGTGTCATGTCTTGCATAATTAGGGTTGACAGGCCTCTCCAGGAGTGGTGTCATGTCTTGCGTAATTAGGGTCGACAGGCCTCTCCAGGAGTGGTGTCCTGTCTTGCATAATTAGGGTCGACAGGCCTCTCCAGGAGTGGTGTCATGTCTTGCATAATTAGGGTTGACAGGCCTCTCCAGGAGCGGTGTCATGTCTTGCGTAATTAGGGTCGACAGGCCTCTCCAGGAGTGGTGTCCTGTCTTGCGTAATTAGGGTTGACAGGCCTCTCCAGGAGCGGTGACTTGTCTTGCATAATTAGGGTCGACAGTCCTCTCCGAGAGCGGTGTCATATCTTGCATAATTAGGGTCGACAGTCCTCTCCGAGAGCGGTGTCATGTCTTGCGTAATTAGGGTTGACAGGCCTCTCCAGGAGCGGTGACTTGTCTTGCATAATTAGGGTCGACAGTCCTCTCCAGGAGTGGTGACATGTCTTGCATAATTAGGGTCGACAGGCCTCTCCAGGAGTGGTGTCATGTCTTGCATAATTAGGGTTGACAGGCCTCTCCAGGAGTGGTGTCCTGTCTTGCGTAATTAGGGTTGACAGGCCTCTCCAGGAGCGGTGTCATGTCTTGCATAATTAGGGTTGACAGGCCTCTCCAGGAGTGGTGTCCTGTCTTGCGTAATTAGGGTTGACAGGCCTCTCCAGGAGCGGTGTCATGTCTTGCATAATTAGGGTTGACAGGCCTCTCCAGGAGTGGTGTCATGTCTTGCGTAATTAGGGTCGACAGGCCTCTCCAGGAGTGGTGTCATGTCTTGCGTAATTAGGGTTGACAGGCCTCTCCAGGAGTGGTGTCCTGTCTTGCATAATTAGGGTTGACAGGCCTCTCCAGGAGCGGTGTCCTGTCTTGCATAATTAGGGTCGACAGGCCTCTCCAGGAGTGGTGTCATGTCTTGCATAATTAGGGTTGACAGGCCTCTCCAGGAGCGGTGTCATGTCTTGCGTAATTAGGGTCGACAGGCCTCTCCAGGAGTGGTGTCCTGTCTTGCGTAATTAGGGTTGACAGGCCTCTCCAGGAGCGGTGACTTGTCTTGCATAATTAGGGTCGACAGTCCTCTCCGAGAGCGGTGTCATATCTTGCATAATTAGGGTCGACAGTCCTCTCCGAGAGCGGTGTCATGTCTTGCGTAATTAGGGTTGACAGGCCTCTCCAGGAGCGGTGACTTGTCTTGCATAATTAGGGTCGACAGTCCTCTCCAGGAGTGGTGACATGTCTTGCATAATTAGGGTCGACAGTCCTCTCCAGGGGCGGTGTCATGTCTTGCATAATTAGGCTAAACAAATTCACAAACAAGAGTGCCAAAGGGGCAATTCTAGTGACAACCAGATTGAGCCTGATATAATCTGAAATCATTTATGAAAAGGATAACAAACTGGTCTTGTTTTGGTTCAGAGAAGCCCTCCATAATAAGAGAAAACCCACGCTAGCACGGTGTATATTAACGTCTAAATAAATAGTTAAAGGATAACTATGGTTTAATGATGAAAGGGGAAAAACTCTACCACTTAAATTAGAAATGACACATCGGTAAAGTGATAATAGTATTTGCATGCCACACATTTTCTACACCTTGAGACAGATCCCTGTGACACAAACTTCCTTAATAAAATGAAATGTTCTACATAATAGTTCACGTATGGGCAAATGTAGTTGTCGCTAGTTTTTGAGTCAGTACAAGCTTGTTTTCTCTTCTTGCTCTGTTTCCACCGCGTCTGCCGTCACACTGTGTCCTTCCTCGTTACTTTATGCTGGGACACAAGGGCGAGATACTGTAATGCTTAACGTGATAATATGTAGGCCTGCAAAATAATTTGAGATCTACGTTTTGGAACCTTGGGTTAAGGTCATGACCAGCACAAGAGCAACTTCCCTTGTGAATTCTCTATTTCAGAACAAATATATCAGGATGACCTCGAGCTAATTTCAAGGTCACAGGAGGCTCTATGTAGTATTTTGCAAACCTCTACAACTAGCATTTCTTCTCACTGCATTTATCTTGTGCAATATGTTTATAACTTTTAGAATAAATTATTCACCTAGGTCACAGTGACCTACTCAAAGGTTATATAGGTCATAACTTTCAAAATATTGGATATTGGATCCTTCACACATCTGAGAACACATCTGAGAAGATCTTGAGTTATTTTCAAGGACACAAGACTCAAATATTCAAAATCAAAACTATTTATTGCCAATACATTTTGCACATCCCTCCATTCCCTCCCTTCCCTCCATCCATCCCTCCAAGCCCTCCGTTTGTGTATGCACCCATCCATGTATTTAGCGCTATGAACAGTCATTGACTGGTATCAGCGCGATATAAATTTTATTATTATTATTATTATTATTGGCCCATCTCTTCACAGATTTCTCCCTCGACCCACTTGCGTTCCCTTTATGGAACCGCCCCACATTCAATCCAATAAATGAAGATGATGCAACTTCCTTGTTCATAATGTGGGAATTGTGACGATTTTTTTCTCCATGTACAGTTACATCACCACATTCCTCATTCATGCCTACACGGCCATGCGGCTGGCATATTGTGCAGGACCTTAATGTAAGATATCTCTGGTCCTCTTTCTGTAAGCGGTGGAACATGACCAATCAGGTCAATAATTCCTATAGTCACAGAGATTTAGAAGAGAGTATCTTATTTGGAGGAAGAGGAAGAACTCTTTACAGCTTTAGACCAGTCTATCTTATCAGCGAAATTTTATATATGCAAATAATATAGAACAGCATTGATTTTTGCAACAATAGTAAGAATATATCAGAAAATAAAATGTATACATTAATGATAGGCCTTAGATGCGATGATCTCAGATTGCATATAACGAATAACTTATGCTGTAGATTACTGAATTTAGAATAAAATAATTACAGGACGTTCTTCTGGGTTCAGGCTATATCAACTCCTGCACAGGGATTGCTCACCGGAGTATCAGAGATATATTCATAACAAATGGCGCATGCTCAAGGTTGACCTCCAAGTTTGCAAATGGCGCATGCTCAAGGTTGACCTCCAAGTTTGAAGTCCATAATTTGTACCAATGAAAACTCATTGATTAGGAACACCTTAGGGGTTATGGTGGGTGTACAGAGCCTCTCAGCTTCTATAAAACCTGTTTTCAGAAATCGAGTTTTCGCATAATTGAATACGATAATGATGGAATAACCAGCATAAATACATTGTTATACCCTCGCCCACACAGATCACAATATGCACGCGCCCAAGTACCCACTTGCTACACCTACTTGTAACAAAAACATACAGATTGGCGCTGCTCTGTCAGAGTTAGGCTGATTTACATCACTGACAACAAAGGCAGATTATAAATCAGTGAGCGAGGAATTCATGAATCCTGTCAAGTGGTTATTAATAAGACATACACGAGGACCGCTTATCATAATATATATATAATTTGATCTAAAGATAAACTTGTATTTTTTCCTCACCAGATTGGCAAGTCAGGGTTACGTAAATTACGCTCCTAATTCTCTTTGCGCACTGATTTCTCTTTTCTGCTTTTATTTATTTATACATACACACACACATATTCACTTCCTTTATTATATCTTCAGTATAATACACACATACACACAAACATACGAACCTACCTACCTACCTACCTACCTACCTACCTACCTACCTACCTACCTACCTACCTACCTACCTACCTACCTACATACCTACATACCTACATACATACATACATACATACATACATACATACATACATACATACATACATACATACACACATACACACATACACACACACACACACATAGATAAAATAGGAATTTATCCAGGCCGAGATTGCCGTGACGGTGACGTGTGAATAATGCTCCCCTCGCCCCGGGACAAGGATTGCACCGCTCATCATATTCGCTTCCATTGTCATTCCTTCATCATTTCATTATGGGCAAGATTATATTACCTGTCACATTATCTGATGATCGGTAATCATATAGTTTTCAATTCACGTGACTGTTGAGTTGCGATCCGCAGTTTTCCATGTGTACATAGTGAGTGAATAAACTCAAACTCTATCGTAAGGAAAAGTATGGGGTTCTGACGATATTAGAGATCGCAGCTCACGTGGTCGTTTTATGATCATCTTCATGGGTACTATGAACCCATTTCACAATGTAATAGGTGGCTGTGAATATAGCATAAATGGTTGATATATGTACATAACATATCACAAACACTGGAGAGAACTAACCAGGAAACACTCTGCATACATAAGATATGAATGGTCATGGCGATTATTGTCTTGTTGGATATATATAAATATATATGACTATAGCTATGCTATAATGAAGCAGTATGTTGTTTCAGAGGGGCCTTGTGGTGTGGTGGTGGTGTACAGTGCTTCAGACGGGGAAGAATGGGCCAGTTATATTGTGTCCAGTCTGCAGGCAAAACATCCGGATCCGGAAATACATATCTCTATGGAAACAGACACTGCAGTACTGACAGATCAGCCGGAAGAGGTCGCGCTAGTTCGCACCAGAGATAGCAGAATACTTATGCTGATACTGACACCAGACCTGGAGAAGCTTGTCAAGAAGCAGAAGGCCTCTCTGGACAAGCTCATCCCTACTGAGCACAAGGCCGCCAGATCCGTCCTCCTCTTCTGTGGCACCCACGAGAAAGACATAGACAATAACTTTCCATTTTATGATAAGTGGGTTAAGGACATCATTACTGGTAGAGCACAAGACACTGATACTTTGGTGGAAAAACTCTCAGGTAAAGTGCTGGAATGGATAGCAGAGCCTGACAAAAAAACTGACAAAAAACCGCAACCACGAATGGGCAAGAAACTGAAAGCTAAGCAGGAGCCATTTTTACTTTTTCCGGACAGGGTAAGATGTGATGTAAGTATACTTCATTGATACTTTTGAATAGATGTTCTCTCCTTTCAACCAATGACAATTTATTCAAAACAGTTCTTATATTGATATTCAGTAACCATATATTTCCTATAAAGTCTGTAAAAAAATCAAGATTTACTATTTTAAACTGATTGCAATTATCCCATGAGAAGATTACACTAAATTTGAATTTGTTTAAATGTGAATCACTCATTTGTTACAATTCCAGGATGACATGCCTGAACTCTGTCTGGCATTAACATCGAAACTCCCCGGGAAGTACAAAGAACTCCGATTGGAGGTGAAGTTCCCCCAGGACACGGAGTTCACTCCAATCAAGGCTCATATGAAGCTCAACCCTCACACATTCCGGTTATTTATCCAGGGTAAGTGATATCCAGGGTAAGTGATATCCAGGGTAAGTGATATCCAGGGTGAGTGATATCCAGGGTAAGTGATATCCAGGGTAAGTGATATCCAGGGTGAGTGATATCCAGGGTGAGTGATATCCAGGGTAAGTGACATCCAGGGTAAGCGACATCCAGGGTAAGTGATATCCAGGGTAAGTGATAAACCTGGAGATCGTAATACAGTGATAACATCGCAGGAAATGCTGATGTTTACACCTATGATACTTACACTCGGAAGCCATTTTTCTACATTGTACTGGGCCGGCCGGGTTTGCCAAATAGGATTTGGCCTGATCCTGAAATTTAGCACAGACTAATAGGAGCACAATCTAAATGCTATTTCTGTGACGATATTTGGAACAAGATAAGTCTAGTCTTCAGTTAGAGCAGTCGTACCTTCTTGTCCCAATTTTCCTCAATTGCTTTAAGTGATCCATAGGCTCTCAAATATGTAATCTGTTTCAATGCTGATTTATTCATTAAAAGAAATAAAATTATATTCTGTCAAAATCTTAACTAAAGTTATTGTTATATGGGTGATAAATAATGTGATATGGATATATTGACTTACTATCAGTAACTCAGAGTTCTTGATAGGTTTTAACGAAACTCTGAGGGTCTGAGAGGTTTTTACAGAACAAAAGTACACGATTTCATGTAATTGCTGTAAATATGATTTCCCTACGGAATGACTTGATGCTGTGGCACAGACACGTTAGCTGGGCCATTCTGGAGATCAAGGTGGCCCCCTAAGGGAGAAATAACTGATTTGATAAATCCAGCACATTTTGATGTCAACTGACTCTCAGTTGACTTAAAACAAATCGTGCTAAATCTGAAGTTAGTCTAAATTAACTAATTTAAAAGGTAAAACATCTAACATTTATACAGCATAGTATAGTATCTGGGATTCAAAACAAATGCCCGAGTCTCTTCGCGAATGCTCTACTAATTGGGCTAGTTCGAAGGTCCGACTTAGCCATGAAGTCACGATTAACCGTGACGTCAGGATTAACCGTGACGTCAGAATTAAGATACATTTAACCTATTCCAAATGTCAGACTTTTATAATGGTCTCAGGAATTTAGCATGAAATCAGGAAGTAAGACCGCTTACACTGATTTAACACAGTCTAACTTGTTTTACATATTGGCTCACGATAATGTATATATTTATATTATATTGACTAACAGCAGAACGATCTAAATTCTATATGTTTCCATCTTATCAAGCAGATTGTCGTTCTTACTTAACATCTAATGCGCATCCCCAGCGCAGTTCTGACACAAGCTACCCCCTTCTGTCACAGTTCTGACACAAGCTACCCCCTTCTGTCGCAGTTCTGACACAAGCTACCCCCTTCTGTCGCAGTTCTGACACAAGCTACCCCCTTCTGTCACAGTTCTGACACAAGCTACCCCCTTCTGTCACAGTTCTGACACAAGCTACCCCCTTCTGTCGCAGTTCTGACACAAGCTACCACCTTATGTCGCAGTTCTGAAACAAGCTACCCCCTTCTGTTGCAGTTCCCGAATCGTCGAGGCTACAAGAAGGGCGGATGTCGATCCGAGTGTGGTGTGGGGAGACTCTGATTGGCAGCAAGCTGGTGGAGTGCTACGAGCCGTACGAGGACCTGCAGGCAGCCTCCCACGTCTACGTCGCCATGATGGACGCCCTCTACCAAAAACTGGCAACCAACGTCAACCAGGTCGACATAGACAGAATATTAGTCAATCATTTAATGAATAACCAGGATCTGCCGGATAGAGACAATATGTACTCCTATATGTTTCAAGGCCTGGACTCCTTTCTTAACTGTGAGCAAATACATATTTCCTCGTTTTTTTCCTTGATATAAGAATAAGTCAGATATAAAAGATAGAGGAGAGCTATATATCCTCATGAAACATGTCGGCATTTATGTATTCTCAAAGTTTAATACACAAACAATTCCAACCTTGGGCATCCTCAATGTTGAAATGCTGAAGTCTGTGCTTAACACAAGCGCCACAAGCTACTTTCCATCGAGACACATTTTCCGTCAAGTAATGACGTTAGGCTTGCTGGCACTTGTAACTATTCTCAAGAGAAACCTTAGAACCAAAGACAAATACCATCGACATAGTCATGCACAAGAAAAGAAACACACCTATGCCTCAATCTGACTGCGAGATCACTCAAGCTGAGAAGTTTAATACATTCTTTCTTGAAAAAATAGAAAGAATCCGCCTGGACATTGATAATGCTCCATCCGGCCAAACCTCGCCACCAGGTGACACTGCGAACAATAGTACTACATGTCTGGAAAGGTTCACACCCTTAACCATTGACGACGTACGGAAATTGGTCAAAAGGTCTGCAAAGAAGTCATGTGAGCTGGATCCAATTCCAACCTGGCTCTTACTTGACCTCTTAGATGACCTCCTACCAATAATTACTTCCATCATAAATAAATCATTGATGGAATCAGCAGTATCGGAAAATATGAAAATAGCCATAATAACACCCCTGCTGAAGAAACTTGGTCTAGAACTGATTGAAAAAAATTATAGGCCTGTTTCCAACCTAACATTTGTCTCTAAACTAACTGAGAGGGCGGTTGCAGACCAACTAGTCCCCCATCTTGTAAGGAATGGTCTTACTGACAAGTTTCAATCAGCCTACAAAGAATATCATAGCACTGAAACCGCTTTGTTAAAAGTGCAAAATGATATCTTGGGTGCTCTAGACAGTAGAAAGTCAGTTATCTTGCTGTTACTTGACCTTTCTGCTGCCTTTGACACTATTGACCATCAAATCCTTTTGGACAGACTGAGGGATAGATGCAACGTCAAAGGTCATGCACTCTCCTGGATTCGGTCATACCTGATGGACAGGAAGCAATGTGTGAAGGTGGGGATCCATAGATCCTGTCTCAAATCCTTAAAATATGGGGTACCCCAAGGCTCAGTCCTGGGTCCTATACTGTTCACCATTTACATGACACCCCTATCTGATATACTTGCCAAATATGGTCTGAGCTATCACATCTATGCAGATGATACTCAGATCTACATCCCTGTTGACCACGCTTCTCCCCATCATGTGGATATGAGCAGACACAAACTGGAGGAGTGTGTCAGTGAGGTCAGAAATTTCCTCATATCAAACAAGATGAAGATAAATGATGGAAAAACTGAGATGCTCATATGTACTGACAGGTACAGCACTACCGCCCATAGCAGTATCCCAACCACAATCAAAGTGGGTGACTCTGATATTGCTCCTAGTCGGTCAGTGGTTGACCTAGGTATCACATTTGACTCCAACATGGACATGAAGGCCCAGATCAAGAAAATGTGTCAGAAAGGCTATTATCACATTAGGAACTTGGCGGCCATCAGACATTGTCTAGACGAGAAGACCGCAGTAACACTTACCCATGCCTTTGTTACATCTACCCTTGACTATGGTAATGGTCTTCTAGCAGGTCTTCCTAAAACTGACATCAGGAAACTGCAATACCTCCAGAACTCTGCAGCAAGGGTAGTAGGAAAAATCAGGAAATTTGATCACATTTCAGGAAAATTACAGGAACTGCACTGGCTTCCTGTTCATGCGAGAATTGATTTTAAAATTCTTCTATCAACCTGGAAAGCCCTTAATGGTAAGGCTCCGCCTTACTTACGAGATCTACTCCTGATTAAAGAAGGTGAACGCTGTCTAAGATCCAATGATGGCACCCACCTACAAAGTACCTAATACTAGGCTAAGGACGGTAGGCGACAGGGCCTTCTCATCTGTGGGTCCAAGGCTATGGAATTCCTTGCCTACTAATATTAGGACAAGTACTTCAGTCTCCTCGTTTAAGAGTAGGCTGAAAACTCATCTCTTCAGGATGCATGTCCTGAGCTCAGCGCTATGAACAGACTTGTCTGGTATCAGCGCTATACAAATTTTATTATTATTACCAATTGCCTATAATGATTCATTATCAAAGCTATAGGTTCGGACTTGACGTTTGTAAATGTCTTTGTTTTATCAGTTGCCATCTTGGAAAATGTACAACCTCTGGACGCCATTTACCAACTTATTGACATTTACTAAATTTTGAGGGATAGAAATATGTGCGGTACACCATCATTAAAATACAAGTCGAAATTGCTTGTTTATATAAAGTCACAGGAACCGGAAACGTATTGTCAGAATGATATGCGGCCAAAACTGCCGACCAGTTCTGTTATTAGGCTTTATAGAGATTACTGATGTTGTTTCTTTTGCAGCCAATTGTCTTCAAGTTTTACCAACGCTCCTACATTTTGCTGCAAAGCACAGCCTCCGGGAGCTCGTGGCTCACCTTCTGGACATAGAGGGCGCCAGCAACGCATGCCAAGTGCGGAACTGTGATGGCAAGACGCCGGCCAGTCTGGCAATGGAAGCGGGAAGTGATGACGTGGCCAATGTCCTCGAGGAATTCTTTAAAACTGTAGGTCACCCTATGATGACATAAACCTTGTGTTGATAAAAAACAAAAAAACGCGTGGCTGCCATTCTAGCGGCAAGCATGTTGCCTTTATCGACCACCCCTGAATGAATAGTATGAAATATTTTACAACTATGGCATCACGTAAAATTTGCAATGGCCAGAAGAATGAATTTCTGAATTCTGTTGTGATGTGATATATGTTGTTGCTGAAAGTAATCATATATTTTCAAAGAAAAAAAGTATAATCACTATATCTGACCGAAGATATCACTCTATGTAATGTAAACCCAGCATACACATGGCGCCATATGTGAGTATTGCTTTCCCTGTTGTACAGAGTCTGGAAGAGGAGGACATTTACGTTAGCATGGCTAAACACTACCAGGAGTTTGATCCATATTGTGAGTACCAATCAATTAAACAATGAACGTTATTTGTAATATTAGTTATGACTAATATAGGTTGACAATGAGTCCACCAACTGATGGGAACTTGCTCATTGGGCTTTGATATTCTACATTAAGGCTACACATTTTAACGGCTGTAAAATGTTACCATCATTGCTTTATTTTAGACTAGTATTCCTTAACTCATGCTTACGATAATGATAACCAGAAGTTTGTCAGAGTTTGAACTATAATGTACAGCATTCGAACCATGCTTGATCTCCAAGCAACCAAACCGTATATACATGTAGAGGTGATGTGGCTTTTTCAGCGGTACATTGTGATTTCTTGCACGGGAGCGCCCCGTCTGGGGGTGGCGAGGAGGGACCAGGCAAGTATCCCCAGGCATCCTTCACATTAGTACAAAGCTAGCCCAAGGCATCCTTCACATTAGTACAAAGCTAGCCCAAGGCATCCTTCACATTAGTACAAAGCTAGCCCAAGGCATCCTTCGTATTAGTACAAAGCTAGCCCAAGGCATCCTTCACATCAGTACAAAGCTAGCCCAAGGCATCCTTCGCATTAGTACAAAGCTAGCCCAAGGCATCCTTCGCATTAGTACAAGGCTAGCCCAAGACATCCTTCGCATTAGTACAAAGCTAGCCCAAGGCATTCTTCACATTAGTACAAAGCTAGCCCAAGGCATCCTTCACATTAGTACAAAGCTAGCCCAAGGCATCCTTCACACCAGTACAAAGCTAGCCCAAGGCATCCTTCACATTAGTACAAAGCTAGCCCAAGGCATCCTTCACATTAGTACAAAGCTAGCCCAAGGCATCCTTCGTATTAGTACAAAGCTAGCCCAAGGCATCCTTCACATTAGTACAAAGCTAGCCCAAGGCATCCTTCGTATTAGTACAACGCTAGCCCAAGGCATCCTTCACATCAGTACAAAGCTAGCCCAAGGCATCCTTCGCATTAGTACAAGGCTAGCCCAAGGCATCCTTCGCATTAGTACAAGGCTAGCCCAAGACATCCTTCGCATTAGTACAAAGCTAGCCCAAGGCATTCTTCACATTAGTACAGAGCTAGCCCAAGGCATCCTTCACATCAGTACAAAGCTAGCCCAAGGCATCCTTCACATCAGTACAAAGCTAGCCCAAGACATCCTTCGCATTAGTACAAAGCTAGCCCAAGGCATCCTTCACATCAGTACAAGGCTAGCCCAAGGCATCCTTCACATCAGTACAAAGCTAGCCCAAGGCATCCTTCGCATTAGTACAAAGCTAGCCCAAGGCATCCTTCACATCAGTACAAAGCTAGCCCAAGGCATCCTTCACATTAGTACAAAGCTAGCCCAAGGCATCCTTCGCATTAGTACAAGGCTAGCCCAAGGCATCCTTCGCATTAGTACAAGGCTAGCCCAAGACATCCTTCGCATTAGTACAAAGCTAGCCCAAGGCATTCTTCACATTAGTACAAAGCTAGCCCAAGGCATCCTTCGCATTAGTACAAAGCTAGCCCAAGGCATCCTTCACATCAGTACAAAGCTAGCCCAAGGCATCCTTCACACCAGTACAAAGCTAGCCCAAGGCATCCTTCACATTAGTACAAAGCTCGCCCAAGGCATCCTTCGCATTAGTACAAGGCTAGCCCAAGGCATCCTTCACATTAGTACAAGGCTAGCCTAAGGCATCCTTCGCATTAGTACAAAGTTAGCCCAAGGCATTCTTCACATTAGTACAAAGCTAGCCCAAGGCATCCTTCACATTAGTACAAAACTAGCCCAAGGCATCCTTCACATTAGTACAAAGCTAGCCCAAGACATCCTTCACATCAGTACAAAGCTAGCCCAAGGCATCCTTCACATTAGTACAAAGCTAGCCCAAGGCATCCTTCGCATTAGTACAAAGCTAGCCCAAGGCATTCTTCGCATTAGTACAAAGCTAGCCCAAGGCATCCTTCACATTAGTACAAAGCTAGCCCAAGGCATCCTTCACATCAGTACAAAGCTAGCCCAAGACATCCTTCACATCAGTACAAAGCTAGCCCAAGGCATCCTTCGCATTAGTACAAAGCTAGCCCAAGGCATCCTTCGCATTAGTACAAAGCTAGCCCAAGGCATCCTTCACATCAGTACAAAGCTAGCCCAAGGCATCCTTCACATTAGTACAAAGCTAGCCCAAGGCATCCTTCACATTAGTACAAAGCTAGCCCAAGGCATCCTTCGCATTAGTACAAAGCTAGCCCAAGGCATTCTTCGCATTAGTACAAAGCTAGCCCAAGGCATCCTTCACATTAGTACAAAGCTAGCCCAAGGCATCCTTCACATCAGTACAAAGCTAGCCCAAGACATCCTTCACATCAGTACAAAGCTAGCCCAAGGCATCCTTCGCATTAGTACAAAGCTAGCCCAAGGCATCCTTCACATTAGTACAAAGCTAGCCCAAGGCATCCTTCACATCAGTACAAAGCTAGCCCAAGACATCCTTCACATCAGTACAAAGCTAGCCCAAGACATCCTTCGCATTAGTACAAAGCTAGCCCAAGGCATCCTTCACATCAGTACAAAGCTAGCCCAAGACATCCTTCGCATTAGTACAAAGCTAGCCCAAGGCATCCTTCACATTAGTACAAAGCTAGCCCAAGGCATCCTTCGCATTAGTACAAAGCTAGCCCAAGGCATTCTTCGCATTAGTACAAAGCTAGCCCAAGGCATCCTTCACATTAGTACAAAGCTAGCCCAAGACATCCTTCACATCAGTACAAAGCTAGCCCAAGACATCCTTCACATCAGTACAAAGCTAGCCCAAGGCATCCTTCGCATTAGTACAAAGCTAGCCCAAGGCATCCTTCACATTAGTACAAAGCTAGCCCAAGGCATCCTTCACATCAGTACAAAGCTAGCCCAAGACATCCTTCACATCAGTACAAAGCTAGCCCAAGACATCCTTCGCATTAGTACAAAGCTAGCCCAAGGCATCCTTCGCATTAGTACAAAGCTAGCCCAAGGCATCCTTCACATTAGTACAAAGCTAGCCCAAGGCATCCTTCACATCAGTACAAAGCTAGCCCAAGACATCCTTCACATCAGTACAAAGCTAGCCCAAGACATCCTTCGCATTAGTACAAAGCTAGCCCAAGGCATCCTTCACATCAGTACAAAGCTAGCCCAAGGCATCCTTCACATCAGTACAAAGCTAGCCCAAGGCATTCTTCACATCAGTACAAAGCTAGCCCAAGGCATCCTTCACATTAGTACAAAGCTAGCCCAAGGCATCCTTCACATTAGTACAAAGCTAGCCCAAGGCATCCTTCACATCAGTATAAAGCTAGCCCAAGGCATCCTTCACATCAGTACAAAGCTAGCCCAAGGCATCCTTCACATTAGTACAAAGCTAGCCCAAGGCATCCTTCACATCAGTATAAAGCTAGCCCAAGGCATCCTTCGCATTAGTACAAAGCTAGCCCAAGGCATCCTTCACATCAGTACAAAGCTAGCCCAAGGCATCCTTCGCATTAGTACAAAGCTAGCCCAAGGCATCCTTCACATCAGTATAAAGCTAGCCCCATGCATCTGTCACATTAGTACAAAGCTCATAATATCTCTGTCCATGTTATCTGTATTCAAAGTAGATCAATATAAGGCGCACGGATCATAAGTTTTAATTTCGGAATTCTCACTTGATATAAGAACTTTATTTCTCCCAGCTTTATTTCTGCTGAAGTGGGTGATGGTATATCATATGAGCCGGTGTGCGCATGCCCATCTCTGTGTTATATCCACATTTAGCTTCTCACAGAGGCTCCACTGACTGCTTTTTCTCTTTACACAAAATTATGTACAAAAATATACTCTTCTTTGTTCCAAATATAGGAACTAATTGCTCCTCTCTTATTTAAAAAAAAAATAAAATATGTTATCTGATAAGATGGCCAAATATTTAAGTATGTATCGTAATATCGTAAAGATTTATCCAGTATCCCTATTCATTCGACCAAAATGTTAGTCTGGATAATGTGACGGTCTGTGCCATAAATTTAATTATTTAATTATTTCATTAACGTGATGACCAGTGTCACCAAGGTGATTAAACAAGCTGATATGGCCCCTCCCTAGCCTATAATGAGTATTCTGATATGACCATATCAATTAGGTAGTGACTAAGTAAACATTCTATAATAAGACGACTTTTTTAGCTCTGCTGACTTCTGAAGTCACAGAGCTTTATGAATGAGGAAAATGTCTCCCTGTCTGTCTGTCCATCCGTCAACATTCTCTTTAAAAATCGTCTTCCCCAAAACGTCCAGTAATATATGTTCACAAATGTATACAGAGGTAGATTTAGAGGTCAGATTTCTTCAAATTTTATTGATGTCATTGACCATAGTGCAGTGACCTCGAGGTCACCAATTTTCTATGGGGCATATCTCAGCAACCATCTTATAAGAGGAAAATAAAACATGGTGGTCATAGCTATGGCTCGTCATACCGTTTTAGTCATATGATCTTTGACCTAGACACATTGACCTTGAATTCAAAATATGTGTACATGCAACATCTCAACCATTAAAAGTGAGTAGAAAGTACTTCAAATCTATTATACATCAACATTATGTCGAGCACCATATACATTTTTACAGATTTGACCTTTGGCCCTGATGCTGTGACCTTGACCTTTGTATTATTGTGCAGGCCATATCTCATGAACAATGAACTGGAGATACAAAATA
Source organism: Amphiduros pacificus (assembly GCA_949316495.1). Classification (NCBI taxonomy): domain Eukaryota; kingdom Metazoa; phylum Annelida; class Polychaeta; order Phyllodocida; family Hesionidae; genus Amphiduros; species Amphiduros pacificus. The sequence continues at coordinate 62,007,955 of OX439002.1, forward strand.
TTGGGCATGCATGGCAATCACAAAGTGTAGTTGTGAGTGTTCGCCAACAGATTTTAACCCACATCAGACAATATGTCCGACATTTATCTTCATCATCAGACATTTCAACGCGTTTGCCCTTGAGCCAATTTCACAAGCTACAATTGAACACTTACCCTATCGTCATTGTGATTTTGCAATAGCAAAGAAAAGGGTAGGCGACCAGAAAAATGAAAGTCTGAAGTGCCCAGTGCCTCATAGGTGGTAAGCGATTACTGTGCATATCTTATAAATGGTTGAAAATGGCTGATAACTTTTGGCGAACTCTTGGTTGTGCACTGTCTATTTTTTGGCCTCTGCACCCATTGACCTTAATGTAGTGACCTTAAGGTTGCAAATTTTGTGTGGAGCATATCTCATTAACTGCTTACAAGAGGAACTTCATACTTAGTATGCATAAATGTCAAAGATTTATTGAATGAGACTATGGTAGGTTTGGTCAACTATTCTAGTCTCGTTGGTTTGGTAGAGGATCCTGCTGGATAACACGATAACAACTTTGATATGTCAGTGTGACTGTACCCCCATAGACCACATAATGATACCGAATAAATATTGCATTGGTAAGGGACAAGCAGAAAACCATAACCTGTTGGTAGTTACATATGTACAGGTCATGTGTTTTCATTCAGCAGAGCTTTCAACCCAGGGGGTTATGGTTACCATTTGACCTTCATGACTGACATGGTTATGGGAACCAATCAGTACTAAGCAGAATCTCTACGAATATTCTTTTATCCTTATCCTTTCACCAATCAGTGCATAACTTTATTTTTATTAATATTCATTACCTCGGCCAAAACTGAACGCACCATTAACGACAAGAAATGATTCCTTCTGATCAAAGATCTAAGGTTATGTCATATGGACCTTTCTTAAGGAAAACCTAATATAAAAAGGGCAAGAATTTAGTTTTGGATCATCTGCATGTGGGTATTACTATTGTTTCTGGGAAATATAAGATTTTTTTTCACCAATTATATCTTTAATAATAAACCTAAAATTAGTAGACATTGTGAAGCCCCCAAGCAGACGATCGCAGAGCATGCTGGTAGATGACTCGTACCTAGTCATGACGCAAGGTGGCGCCACTTCCAACCCCACTGAGGATGACAGCGACGACGAGGATGCCGATGATTACTTATATATGGAAGGTAGACCTGCTACTGACGCATGCGTATCATGGCACATTCACTTAGAGAATGACAATATTTGCATGCACAGTGTAGGGTAAGTTTTCCCCATCAATAGCGATGCTATTTTTGAATACGTTCCATTTTAATTCTACAGATAAGAATATGAGGATGGAATCGGTTTACCTGGCGATGACTGGGGATTACATGGATATGGGTACATCTAATAAAGATGAGGACGATGACGAAGATGATGAGGATTATCTAGAAATGGATGGACCTATCAAACCAGACTATGTCAACAGGGGAGCCCAGGCTCTCAAGCATGGCTACTACAACACAAGACACAGTAGGCAACCATGTCAAACAAACATGCATGAACATCATTAATCATTTATAATGGTTGAGGAAAAAAAGTCCAAGTCAAGTCTCAATATTTGTCTTCAGCAATACATTTTTATTTTCTCGATTTCACCACGTCCCGCCCTCCCCCCATTGGGTGCACACATTTACTTTATCTTCTTACAATAATGATGTGGCTCTAGAAATACAATGATTTACATAAATATCGTTAGAATTGGATATATTCCATCCTTTTTACATTACAGTGTTGGCTTTTGGGGATAGGGAGACCGTGTTTTTCATTATCTAAGCATAGCCATTTAGCAAATTGACTATCCAAATGATATTTAGAAAAATTAAGGAGTTCTTTTCAATATTACAGAAAAAAATAGTCATGCAGGTCGATGGTTGTTATTTTTATAGTTATTAAGACATGAAGAACCGTTCACCCTTACTTAGATCTTAAATTTATTTTTCTCATTAATAAGAGGCCAACCCAATATATTTTACAACTTTTCTCCACCACCTCCCCTGCCTCGAAATAAGAATAGTTCGATCCTAAAATGCATGATAGAGAATAAAGTTAGCTAAAATATGAAAAGACCGTTCCTAAAAAACCATGGTGAAGATAACTGAGATTGTTGAATTTGTTCGGGTTTGATTGAACATAAACGATTGTGTGGCGGGTACAAGGATGTCTGTGTTTGCCAGATATGACCACGACCAGTTTCCCGGAAGTGGACCAGGAGGACTACACATGCGTGGAGGACCGCGGACCTCCCCCGCCCGCACTAAAGCCGCGCGCGACAACCCAAGGTAAGATCAAACAACACATACCCAGACTCAGACACTGCTTTAAATTGTTCATTTTATTATGATAAACGGTAAGCTAGAAATGCATTTCAAATATGTAATATTAATCACGTAGATTAAAATAACATTTATATTGTTAAGATGCATGTGTCTGTTACGGGCATGTTACAGATATGTCAGGGCCACGGGTCGTGGCGCAGTTGGTTAGGGCGCCAGCTTATTAGCACCAGTTCCTCTGTGGTGATCCAAAGGTCGTGGGTTCGAACCCCGGCTGTGCCGGGATTGAACTCATGATACAATTTCCCACATGAGCTGAGGCCTGTGCCAAAGGGTTAACCCGTTGTCCTTGTAAATCTGTGACCGGGTGGGTTGTCATGTCAAGGACCTGCGACATGACAATTCAGTGAGGCAGCACTATATCTGCTACAAGTAGGTCTCATCACGAAATAACTGAAATAATGTTGAAAGTGATGTAAAACCCCAAACAAACAAATACAGATATGTCACTGGCATGCTGATGACGGCATGTGCCTGTTACGGGCATGTTATAGATATGTCACTGGCATGGTGATGACGGCATGTGCCTGTTAGGGGCATGTTACAGATATGTCACTGGCATGCTGATAACGGCATGTGCCTGTTACGGGCATGTTACAGATATGTCACTGGCATGCTGATAACGGCATGTGCCTGTTACGGGCATGTTACAGATATGTCACTGGCATGCTGATAACGGCATGTGCCTGTTACGGGCATGTTACAGATATGTCACTGGCATGCTGATGACGGCATGTGCCTGTTACGGGCATGTTACAGATATGTCACTGGCATGCTGATGACGGCATGTGCCTGTTACGGGCATGTTACAGATATGTCACTGGCATGCTGATGACGGCATGTGCCTGTTACGGGCATGTTACAGATATGTCACTGGCATGCTGATAACGGCATGTGCCTGTTACGGGCATGTTACAGATATGTCACTGGCATGCTGATGACGGCATGTGCCTGTTACGGGCATGTTACAGATATGTCACTGGCATGCTGATGACGGCATGTGACTGTTACGGGCATGTTACAGATATGTCACTGGCATGCTGATGACGGCATGTGCCTGTTACGGGCATGTTACAGATATGTCACTGGCATGCTGATAACGGCATGTGCCTGTTACGGGCATGTTACAGATATGTCACTGGCATGCTGATGACGGCATGTTACTACTCCCTTTGCTTCTTTAATCTATAATTGGTTTATAATCATATATTCAGCTATATATCGCACAGTAGGTTGTAATGTATTGAAAATATTTTTATAAAGATTCAACAAAGGTAAATTGCATTTCACATTCTTTTATAATTACAATTTACATACAACAAATTACAATTTACAACAGATTCTTTTATAATTACAATTTACAACAAATCGTAGATTACTAGATAATACCCCGACTATACTAATCAATGAACAAGGAACTCGAAATCTGATCAGAAATATCTCTCATGCTGATGACATTTAGTTAAACTGCAAATGCTTTAAGGTATAAATGAAATTAAATGATACTTTTGGAAAGGAATTAATGTGAGTTTTATGATTGAAGAATGCCCAGAGAGTTGATTTGGTGGTAGGAAAGGCAGTTTCATTTATTTTTGTCAACAAGAAAATTCAAATCCGACGACTTGGATTTTGGATTGTATTATACTTGCTCCTTTCTGATCTATCTTTTCGCTTGTTGGGTTTGGCGCTTTTGATACTCACAACATTTGACTAACCGCTACAGGTCCGCCTTGTCAGTATACACAGATTGTTGGCCGCTCACATTCGTTCACAGCCAGTAGACGCGAACCACAGGAAGTGGAAATGACCTATCTGGACATGAGTACTCTAGGAGGAGGAGGAGGAGGAGGAGGCCTCCATGAGAGTTACTCACACAGAAAGGTCCGCACCCTCCCCTCCAATCTGGACTCCTCAGCAATGTATCTGAGCATTGACTATGGTGGCAAGCATGACCAGCAAAATGACAGCTACGATGAAGACGAAGATTACATTGAAAATGTTACACCTGACCCTTTCAAAGGCAAGCTTGCGATATTGGTGTGGCTCTTACTAATAATATTAAATGCTGCTAATTTTAACGACGAAACAAGGGAGTGAAGTAAAGCTTAGAATATTTCTTTCTGCCTTATGTCCTGGTGATGCATTTACTAATATTGCTATATTCAGTATCTTTACACTCAATAGGTAGTTGACACTCCCGCTCGACACTTCTGCTTCTAACCAAGTGCATTTTGGGCATGATAATGTACATGATAATGACTAACCTGGTATGAAAGATATGATAATATTGTTATATTTCTGAATATTGATTATTTATTATTCAACTGTTTAGCAGTAGAGGAGAAATCTTCAGATATCCCCAAGACACAAACAAAACCGAAGGATACCTCCAAACATGGTCAAAGCCAAGAAGAACTCATCAAAATTATGAATATGGTGAAGAGTAACGAGATTACCATGTTTGAGGCAGAGTATATGTTCAAAGACTGGCAGCATCACTATAAAGGCGGCAGGACTGGCTCATTCAAAGATAAGCAGGTACAGGTTCATTGTCTCTCTCCAGATATGTTATAGTTATATGAATATATACATTCTAAAACTGCCCGATTCCATACATTCCATTCCTTATATTCCGTAGTTGTCTGACTCCACATACAGTTTTTATTTGTGTTAATCATTTCCCATTCTGCAGTTGTCTGGCCCTCCATGTATACTATAGTGGTCTGACCCTCCATGTATACTATAGTGGTCTGACCCTCCATGTATACTATAGTGGTCTGAACCTCCATGTATACTATAGTGGTCTGACCCTCCATGTATACTATAGTGGTCTGACCCTCCATGTATACTATAGTGGTCTGACCCTCCATGTATACTATAGTGGTCTGACCCTCCATGTATACTATAGTGGTCTGACCCTCCATGTATACTATAGTGGTCTGGCCCTCCATGTACACTATAGTGGTCTAGCCCTCCATGTATACTATAGTGGTCTGGACATCCATGTATACTATAGTGGTCTGACCCTCCATGTATACTATAGTGGTCTGGCCCTCCACATATACTATAGTGGTCTAGCCCTCCATGTATACTATAGTGGTCTGACCCTCCATGTATACTATAGTGGTCTGACCCTCCATGTATACTATAGTGGTCTGGTCCTCCATGTATACTATAGTGGTCTGGCCCTCCATGTATACTATAGTGGTCTGACCCTCCATGTATACTATAGTGGTCTGACCCTCCACGTATACTATAGTGGTCTGGCCCTCCATGTATACTATAGTGGTCTGGCCCGCCATGTATACTATAGTGGTCTGGCCCTCCATGTATACTATAGTGGTCTGGCCCTCCATGTATACTATAGTGGTCTGACCCTCCATGTATACTATAGTGGTCTGGCCCTCCATGTATACTATAGTGGTCTAGCCCTCCATGTATACTATAGTGGTCTGGCCCTCCATGTATACTATAGTGGTCTGACCCTCCATGTATACTATAGTGGTCTGGCCCTCCATGTATACTATAGTGGTCTGAACCTCCATGTATACTATAGTGGTCTGGCCCTCCACATATACTATAGTGGTCTAGCCCTCCATGTATACTATAGTGATCTGGTCCTCCATGTATACTATAGTAGTCTGACCCTCCATGTATACTATAGTGATCTGGTCCTCCATGTATACTATAGTAGTCTGACCCTCCATGTATACTATAGTGGTCTGACCCTCCACGTATACTATAGTGGTCTGGCCCTCCACATATACTATAGTGGTCTGGCCCTCCATGTATACTATAGTGGTCTGGCCCTCCATGTATACTATAGTAGTCTGACCCTCCATGTATACTATAGTGGTCTGGCCCTCTATGTATACTATAGTGGTCTGGTCCTCCATGTATACTATAGTGGTCTGGCCCTCCACGTATACTATAGTGGTCTGGCCCTCCATGTATACTATAGTGGTCTGGCCCTCCATGTATACTATAGTGGTCTGGCCCTCCACGTATACTATAGAAGTCTGGCCCTCCATGTATACTATAGTGGTCTGACCCTCCACGTATACTATAGTGGTCTGGCCCTCCATGTATACTATAGTGGTCTGGCCCTCTATGTATACTATAGTGGTCTGGCCCTCCATGTATACTATAGTGGTCTAGCCCTCCACGTATACTATAGTGGTCTGGCCCTCTATGTATACTATAGTGGTCTGGTCCTCCATGTATACTATAGTGGTCTGGCCCTCCATGTATACTATAGTGGTCTGGCCCTCCATGTATACTATAGTGGTCTGGCCCTCCATGTATACTATAGTGGTCTGGCCCTCCATGTATACTATAGTGGTCTGGCCCTCCATGTATACTATAGTGGTCTGACCCTCCATGTATACTATAGTGATCTAGCCCTCCATGTATACTATAGTGGTCTAGCCCTCCATGTATACTATAGTAGTCTGGCCCTCCATGTATACTATAGTGGTCTAGCCCTCCATGTATACTATAGTGGTCTGACCCTCCATGTATACTATAGTGGTCTGACCCTCCATGTATACTATAGTGGTCTGGCCCTCCATGTATACTATAGTGGTCTGGTCCTCTATGTATACTATAGTGGTCTGACCCTCCATGTATACTATAGTGGTCTGGCCCGCCATGTATACTATAGTGGTCTGGCCCTCCATGTATACTATAGTGGTCTGGTCCTCCATGTATACTATAGTGGTCTGACCCTCCATGTATACTATAGTGGTCTGGCCCTCCATGTATACTATAGTGGTCTAGCCCTCCATGTATACTATAGTGGTCTGACCCTCCATGTATACTATAGTGGTCTGACCCTCCATGTATACTATAGTGGTCTGACCCTCCATGTATACTATAGTGGTCTGACCCTCCATGTATACTATAGTGGTCTGGCCCGCCATGTATACTATAGTGGTCTGGCCCTCCATGTATACTATAGTGGTCTGGTCCTCCATGTATACTATAGTGGTCTGACCCTCCATGTATACTATAGTGGTCTGGCCCTCCATGTATACTATAGTGGTCTAGCCCTCCATGTATACTATAGTGGTCTGACCCTCCATGTATACTATAGTGGTCTTGCCCTCCATGTATACTATAGTGGTCTGGCCCTCCACGTATACTATAGTGGTCTGGCCCTCTATGTATACTATAGTGGTCTGACCCTCCACGTATACTATAGTGGTTTGGCCCTCCACGTATACTATAGTGGTCTGACCCTCCATGTATACTATAGTGGTCTGACCCTCCACGTATACTATAGTGGTCTGGCCCTCCATGTATACTATAGTGGTCTGGCCCTCCACATATACTATAGTGGTCTAGCCCTCCATGTATACTATAGTGGTCTGACCCTCCATGTATACTATAGTGGTCTGACCCTCCATGTATACTATAGTGGTCTGGTCCTCCATGTATACTATAGTGGTCTGGCCCTCCATGTATACTATAGTGGTCTGACCCTCCGTGTATACTATAGTGGTCTGGCCCTCCACATATACTATAGTGGTCTAGCCCTCCATGTATACTATAGTGGTCTGACCCTCCATGTATACTATAGTGGTCTGACCCTCCATGTATACTATAGTGGTCTGGTCCTCCATGTATACTATAGTGGTCTGGCCCTCCATGTATACTATAGTGGTCTGACCCTCCATGTATACTATAGTGGTCTGACCCTCCACGTATACTATAGTGGTCTGGCCCTCCATGTATACTATAGTGGTCTGGCCCGCCATGTATACTATAGTGGTCTGGCCCTCCATGTATACTATAGTGGTCTGGCCCTCCATGTATACTATAGTGGTCTGACCCTCCATGTATACTATAGTGGTCTGGCCCTCCATGTATACTATAGTGGTCTAGCCCTCCATGTATACTATAGTGGTCTGGCCCTCCATGTATACTATAGTGGTCTGACCCTCCATGTATACTATAGTGGTCTGGCCCTCCATGTATACTATAGTGGTCTGAACCTCCATGTATACTATAGTGGTCTGGTCCTCATCATATACTATAGTGGTCTGACCCTGCATGTATACTATAGTGGTCTGACCCTGCATGTATACTATAGTGGTCTGACCCTCCATGTATACTATAGTGGTCTGGCCCTCCACATATACTATAGTGGTCTAGCCCTCCATGTATACTATAGTGATCTGGTCCTCCATGTATACTATAGTAGTCTGACCCTCCATGTATACTATAGTGATCTGGTCCTCCATGTATACTATAGTAGTCTGACCCTCCATGTATACTATAGTGGTCAGACCCTCCACGTATACTATAGTGGTCTGGCCCTCCACATATACTATAGTGGTCTGGCCCTCCATGTATACTATAGTGGTCTGGCCCTCCATGTATACTATAGTAGTCTGACCCTCCATGTATACTATAGTGGTCTGGCCCTCTATGTATACTATAGTGGTCTGGTCCTCCATGTATACTATAGTGGTCTGGCCCTCCACGTATACTATAGTGGTCTGGCCCTCCATGTATACTATAGTGGTCTGGCCCTCCATGTATACTATAGTGGTCTGGCCCTCCACGTATACTATAGAAGTCTGGCCCTCCATGTATACTATAGTGGTCTGACCCTCCACGTATACTATAGTGGTCTGGCCCTCCATGTATACTATAGTGGTCTGGCCCTCTATGTATACTATAGTGGTCTGGCCCTCCATGTATACTATAGTGGTCTAGCCCTCCACGTATACTATAGTGGTCTGGCCCTCTATGTATACTATAGTGGTCTGGTCCTCCATGTATACTATAGTGGTCTGGCCCTCCATGTATACTATAGTGGTCTGGCCCTCCATGTATACTATAGTGGTCTGGCCCTCCATGTATACTATAGTGGTCTGGCCCTCCATGTATACTATAGTGGTCTGGCCCTCCATGTATACTATAGTGGTCTGACCCTCCATGTATACTATAGTGATCTAGCCCTCCATGTATACTATAGTGGTCTAGCCCTCCATGTATACTATAGTAGTCTGGCCCTCCATGTATACTATAGTGGTCTAGCCCTCCATGTATACTATAGTGGTCTGACCCTCCATGTATACTATAGTGGTCTGACCCTCCATGTATACTATAGTGGTCTGGCCCTCCATGTATACTATAGTGGTCTGACCCTCCATGTATACTATAGTAGTCTGACCCTCCATGTATACTATAGTGGTCTGACCCTCTATGTATACTATAGTGGTCTGACCCTCCATGTATACTATAGTGGTCTGGCCCTCCATGTATACTATAGTGGTCTGACCCTCCATGTATACTATAGTGGTCTGACCCTCCACGTATACTATAGTGGTCTGACCCTCCATGTATACTATAGTGGTCTGACCCTCCATGTATACTATAGTGGTCTGACCCTCCATGTATACTATAGTGGTCTGACCCTCCACGTATACTATAGTGGTCTGGCCCTCCATGTATACTATAGTGGTCTGGCCCGCCATGTATACTATAGTGGTCTGGCCCTCCATGTATACTATAGTGGTCTGGCCCTCCATGTATACTATAGTGGTCTGACCCTCCATGTATACTATAGTGGTCTGGCCCTCCATGTATACTATAGTGGTCTAGCCCTCCATGTATACTATAGTGGTCTGGCCCTCCATGTATACTATAGTGGTCTGACCCTCCATGTATACTATAGTGGTCTGGCCCTCCATGTATACTATAGTGGTCTGAACCTCCATGTATACTATAGTGGTCTGGTCCTCATCATATACTATAGTGGTCTGACCCTGCATGTATACTATAGTGGTCTGACCCTGCATGTATAGTATAGTGGTCTGACCCTCCATGTATACTATAGTGGTCTGGCCCTCCACATATACTATAGTGGTCTAGCCCTCCATGTATACTATAGTGATCTGGTCCTCCATGTATACTATAGTAGTCTGACCCTCCATGTATACTATAGTGATCTGGTCCTCCATGTATACTATAGTAGTCTGACCCTCCATGTATACTATAGTGGTCTGACCCTCCACGTATACTATAGTGGTCTGGCCCTCCACATATACTATAGTGGTCTGGCCCTCCATGTATACTATAGTGGTCTGGCCCTCCATGTATACTATAGTAGTCTGACCCTCCATGTATACTATAGTGGTCTGGCCCTCTATGTATACTATAGTGGTCTGGTCCTCCATGTATACTATAGTGGTCTGGCCCTCCACGTATACTATAGTGGTCTGGCCCTCCATGTATACTATAGTGGTCTGGCCCTCCATGTATACTATAGTGGTCTGACCCTCCACGTATACTATAGTGGTCTGGCCCTCCATGTATACTATAGTGGTCTGGCCCGCCATGTATACTATAGTGGTCTGGCCCTCCATGTATACTATAGTGGTCTGGCCCTCCATGTATACTATAGTGGTCTGACCCTCCATGTATACTATAGTGGTCTGGCCCTCCATGTATACTATAGTGGTCTAGCCCTCCATGTATACTATAGTGGTCTGGCCCTCCATGTATACTATAGTGGTCTGACCCTCCATGTATACTATAGTGGTCTGGCCCTCCATGTATACTATAGTGGTCTGAACCTCCATGTATACTATAGTGGTCTGGTCCTCATCATATACTATAGTGGTCTGACCCTGCATGTATACTATAGTGGTCTGACCCTGCATGTATACTATAGTGGTCTGACCCTCCATGTATACTATAGTGGTCTGGCCCTCCACATATACTATAGTGGTCTAGCCCTCCATGTATACTATAGTGATCTGGTCCTCCATGTATACTATAGTAGTCTGACCCTCCATGTATACTATAGTGATCTGGTCCTCCATGTATACTATAGTAGTCTGACCCTCCATGTATACTATAGTGGTCTGACCCTCCACGTATACTATAGTGGTCTGACCCTCCACATATACTATAGTGGTCTGGCCCTCCATGTATACTATAGTGGTCTGGCCCTCCATGTATACTATAGTAGTCTGACCCTCCATGTATACTATAGTGGTCTGGCCCTCTATGTATACTATAGTGGTCTGGTCCTCCATGTATACTATAGTGGTCTGGCCCTCCACGTATACTATAGTGGTCTGGCCCTCCATGTATACTATAGTGGTCTGGCCCTCCATGTATACTATAGTGGTCTGGCCCTCCACGTATACTATAGAAGTCTGGCCCTCCATGTATACTATAGTGGTCTGACCCTCCACGTATACTATAGTGGTCTGGCCCTCCATGTATACTATAGTGGTCTTGCCCTCTATGTATACTATAGTGGTCTGGCCCTCCATGTATACTATAGTGGTCTAGCCCTCCACGTATACTATAGTGGTCTGGCCCTCTATGTATACTATAGTGGTCTGGTCCTCCATGTATACTATAGTGGTCTGGCCCTCCATGTATACTATAGTGGTCTGGCCCTCCATGTATACTATAGTGGTCTGGCCCTCCATGTATACTATAGTGGTCTGGCCCTCCATGTATACTATAGTGGTCTGGCCCTCCATGTATACTATAGTGGTCTGACCCTCCATGTATACTATAGTGATCTAGCCCTCCATGTATACTATAGTGGTCTAGCCCTCCATGTATACTATAGTAGTCTGGCCCTCCATGTATACTATAGTGGTCTAGCCCTCCATGTATACTATAGTGGTCTGACCCTCCATGTATACTATAGTGGTCTGACCCTCCATGTATACTATAGTGGTCTGGCCCTCCATGTATACTATAGTGGTCTGACCCTCCATGTATACTATAGTAGTCTGACCCTCCATGTATACTATAGTGGTCTGACCCTCTATGTATACTATAGTGGTCTGACCCTCCATGTATACTATAGTGGTCTGGCCCTCCATGTATACTATAGTGGTCTGACCCTCCATGTATACTATAGTGGTCTGACCCTCCACGTATACTATAGTGGTCTGACCCTCCATGTATACTATAGTGGTCTGACCCTCCATGTATACTATAGTAGTCTGACCCTCCATGTATACTATAGTGGTCTGACCCTCCATGTATACTATAGTGGTCTGACCCTCCATGTATACTATAGTGGTCTGGTCCTCTGTTTATACTATAGTGGTCTGACCCTCCACGTATACTATAGTGGTCTGGCCCTCCATGTATACTATAGTGGTCTGACCCTCCACGTATACTATAGTGGTCTGGCCCTCCATGTATACTATAGTGGTCTGGTCCTCTATGTATACTATAGTGGTCTGACCCTCCATGTATACTATAGTGGTCTGGTCCTCTGTTTATACTATAGTGGTCTGACCCTCCACGTATACTATAGTGGTCTGGCCCTCCATGTATACTATAGTGGTCTGACCCTCCATGTATACTATAGTGGTCTGGCCCTCCATGTATACTATAGTGGTCTGGCCCTCCATGTATACTATAGTGGTCTGGACATCCATGTATACTATAATGGCCTGGCCCTCCATGTATACTATAGTAGTCTGGCCCTCCATGTATACTATAGTGGTCTGGTCCTCTATGTATACTATAGTGGTCTGGCCCTCCATGTATACTATAGTGGTCTGACCCTCCATGTATACTATAGTGGTCTGACCCTCCATGTATACTATAGTGGTCTGACCCTCCATGTATACTATAGTGGTCTGACCCTCCATGTATACTAAAGTGGTCTGGCCCTCCATGTATACTATAGTGGTCTGGCCCTCCATGTATACTATAGTGGTCTGACCCTCTATGTATACTATAGTGGTCTGACCCTCCATGTATATACTATAGTGGTCTGGTCCTCCATGTATACTATAGTGGTCTGGTCCTCTATTTATACTATAGTGGTCTGACCCTCCACGTATACTATAGTGGTCTGGCCCTCCATGTATACTATAGTGGTCTGACCCTCCATGTATACTATAGTGGTCTGGCCCTCCATGTATACTATAGTGGTCTGGCCCTCCATGTATACTATAGTGGTCTGGCCCTCCATGTATACTATAGTGGTCTGGACATCCATGTATACTATAATGGCCTGGCCCTCCATGTATACTATAGTAGTCTGGCCCTCCATGTATACTATAGTGGTCTAGCCCTCCATGTATACTATAGTGGTCTGGCCCTCCATGTATACTATAGTGGTCTGGTCCTCTATGTATACTATAGTGGTCTGGTCCTCTATGTATACTATAGTAGTCTGGCCCTCCATGTATACTATAGTGGTCTAGCCCTCCATGTATACTATAGTGGTCTAGCCCTCCATGTATACTATAGTGGTCTGGCCCTCCATGTATACTATAGTGGTCTGACCCTCCATGTATACTATAGTGGTCTGGCCCTCCACGTATACTATAGTGGTCTGGTCCTCTATGTATACTATAGTGGTCTGGCCCTCCACGTATACTATAGTGGTCTGGTCCTCTATGTATACTATAGTGGTCTGGTCCTCTATGTATACTATAGTGGTCTGGCCCTCCATGTATACTATAGTGGTCTGACCCTCCATGTATACTATAGTGGTCTGACCCTCCATGTATACTATAGTGGTCTGACCCTCCATGTATACTATAGTGGTCTGACCCTCCATGTATACTATAGTGGTCTGACCCTCCATGTATACTAAAGTGGTCTGGCCCTCCATGTATACTATAGTGGTCTGACCCTCCATGTATACTATAGTGGTCTGGCCCTCCATGTATACTATAGTAGTCTGGCCCTCCATGTATACTATAGTGGTCTAGCCCTCCATGTATACTATAGTGGTCTGGCCCTCCATGTATACTATAGTGGTCTGGTCCTCTATGTATACTATAGTGGTCTGGTCCTCTATGTATACTATAGTAGTCTGGCCCTCCATGTATACTATAGTGGTCTAGCCCTCCATGTATACTATAGTGGTCTAGCCCTCCATGTATACTACAGTGGTCTGGCCCTCCATGTATACTATAGTGGTCTGACCCTCCATGTATACTATAGTGGTCTGGCCCTCCACGTATACTATAGTGGTCTGGTCCTCTATGTATACTATAGTGGTCTGGCCCTCCACGTATACTATAGTGGTCTGGTCCTCTATGTATACTATAGTGGTCTGGTCCTCTATGTATACTATAGTGGTCTGGCCCTCCATGTATACTATAGTGGTCTGACCCTCCATGTATACTATAGTGGTCTGACCCTCCATGTATACTATAGTGGTCTGACCCTCCATGTATACTATAGTGGTCTGACCCTCCATGTATACTATAGTGGTCTGACCCTCCATGTATACTAAAGTGGTCTGGCCCTCCATGTATACTATAGTGGTCTGACCCTCCATGTATACTATAGTGGTCTGGCCCTCCATGTATACTATAGTGATCTGACCTATAGATCTATACATGCTATAGTTGTCTGGCCATCTATATAGACTATAGTGGTCTGGCCATCTATACATATATAGTGATCCAGTCATTCACACATAATACAGTTGTCTGGCCATTTATATAGAATATAGTGGTCTGGCCATCTATACATACTATAGTTGTCTGGCCATCTATACATACTATAGTTGTCTGGCCATCCATACATACTGTAGTTGTCTGGCCATCTATATATAATATAGTTGTCTGGCCATCTATATATAATATAGTTGTCTGGCCATCTATATATAATATAGTTGTCTGGTCATCTATATAGACTATAGTGGTCTGGCCAATGACACATATTTGGGTTTTCTGATCCATCTTCGTCCATTTTGATAGTTGCCCCTTCCTCGTGATACTTAATTGTTTTTCCATCAAGATTTTCAATTAAGCCCATCCTATAGATAACAGTCAGTGACAAATATTTTCGCTCAATATATTTTATAGGAACATTTGATCAAACTAAGAGAAGATTACAAAATGGCCAAATCAATTGGCCTAGATTTTCAACATGGGAATAAAACTGGCAGAAAGGAATCAATACTTGGCAGAATATTCAAAAAGAAAGAAAAGTCTACAAATATGGTGAGAATTTAAATAACCTTCTTGTCTGAATAAGCCATAGCTTCCCTTATAATGTATGGTCTTTTTCCTTTACTGGATTTGTTACCCTTCTACGACAAATGCACAATGGAAAAGAAAATGGATTTTAAGAAGTAACTGAAACCCGTAGATATAACTGTCCCCATATATAATCCCCTGATGGAATCTGCAGATACAATTATATTAATCTCGATACATGAGGACATCCTCAAATCATTAAATAAATGATAAATTAGATAATGCCCATGCGGGATTCTGATTCCATACACATATACCAGGAGAAATCCCAAGATTTCCATACATACCCCATAAGGAATGCTCGGATATAGCTATATCATTTAGGATAAAACCAGGCCGTACACTTTCAGAATGAAAACAACGAGTCTGTGGACAAAGAGAAGAGAGCGAGTAAGGTGGAGAGTGCACCCGCGCCCCTAGTCCCGGCCAGGCCAACTCCTTCCCCCAAGATAATACACCGGAACAGCATTGCCAGCGTGGCCAGCAACAGCAGCAGTGCAAGTAAGATATGCCCATCACTAACTCCATCTACTGGCCAAGTAGACCCACTCAAAATTAAAATAAATTTATCT
The DNA here is from genome assembly GCA_949316495.1 of Amphiduros pacificus. Taxonomy (NCBI): domain Eukaryota; kingdom Metazoa; phylum Annelida; class Polychaeta; order Phyllodocida; family Hesionidae; genus Amphiduros; species Amphiduros pacificus. The sequence goes on from OX439002.1 coordinate 62,023,912, forward strand.
TAACGAGGAAATGTGATAACAATCCTCAATAATGTACTCTTTATTAGTATTAGTTTCAGAGCTGGGTCAGATTTAATTTATTGCACTTATTTATCTTTTATTTCTTTAATTAGGCTATTAGAGGGTGCCAATCTGCATATGTTGGTACCACATCTATAAAAATGCATGAAAAAGTAATGATTTTATAGCCAAAATTCTTATTTTAAGAATTATGTCAAATTTACCAACGTTGAGATAAAAAAAACGTTAATTTACACACAGAACCTAGCCTCTTGTGAGAGTAAGACATGGATTTCTGTATTCTAGACAATATTTTGAACTAGGAAACATCATCAAACATTTTGTAACAAGACAGGTAATTAAATCTGACCTAGCTCTAGAACTATATTCTTTATTTTGCCTTTATTCAATGTACTGTATATGTTTTCTTCTGATTCGAAGGTGGGAGTTCTTATCTTAGTTCTGATAGCACGGGCCATGGCAGGAAAGACAGTGACACAGAAGGTGTAAGTTTATTTCCTTATCTTTTACAAGTTATGTATATAAATTAAAAATGAATATATCAGGAGATTTCTGTGTCACTTCTTCATCTAGCATACGCAGCATGAAGACAAATACGCGGGTCGCCGACCGACGATAGGGCGCCAGACGACGTATGAGGACGCTGACATTCCGGAGGAGGTGGCGCCCTCTCCCCCTGACGTCGATGAAGATATATACGAAGTCACAGACACACCAGAGGTAGATATACAGCTACAGAAGGTTTGACAACATCTATACAATCACTATTTCAAAGGGCTTTTGTCTCTACTCCTGAAAGACTCGCCTGTATCTATTTATTTTTTCTTGTTTGACAGGACAAACCAATTTGGTCCAGGGCATTTGCCTCCCATAGCTTCACGCAGTCATAACACTGGCTGATGATAAGGAAACTGTCTTGCATACACACCACATATAGAATACTAATGTTGCTGGCATATATCAAATGTGTCTCTAGGACAGCTTGCTACAAAAAACAACATATCAAGTGGCACTGCCCTGTCAGTTATTTGGCCGATTTACATCACTCAAAATTTACATAATTAAAGACTCAATATTTCGCCATTTGTCTCTTCTCTTTAAACACAGGCATCATATGAAGTGCCTTAGAGCTATGCTGATCATTGCTTTTTTGTAATGTTTTAAAATATTTTCTGGAATTGCTTAATTAATGATCCAAAGTGCATGTTATAATTATATATTGTGCCCCAACATGTTATCTCAATTCTCATTGGCTAATATTTGTTATGTTATTCGAAATAGCAGCCTCCCTGACCAATCAGTGGTAGCTATTTAATTTTGAAGAATAGCAAAAATGGAACTTAAAGTGGAGTGGAGAGATTTCCAGTTTAATGGAAAATAGATAGAATTGGTCCCCTGAAAATACATTTTTCCAATGTGCCGACATCAAATGGGGTGAGAGATATGGGCAATCAATTGATAAACAGAAACGCAGCTCTGTTGTCGGCGGCTGTAGTTGAAGGAAGGAGCCAAATACCTAAATTTTGAATCGTCAATGATGTAAATCGGTCAATAACAATTCATTTTTCTGTGCCAAAAACGAGTTACTCTATGTGGTATGCATGTGGGAAATTATCAGCCAATGTTATGAATACGCGAATCCCATGGGCCATAAAACATCAAATCCACTGATTCAATAAATACTATGCACTGCCCATCCTACTTCACGTGCCCTTCCATTTAAAATAAGATGTCACAATTATATGTTTGATATAAACAATATTTAGGGTATCCAAACATCCTATGCACAATTGATAATGTCGATATTTAAATATAAATATATATATATATATATATATATATATATATATATATATATATATATTTATTTATATATAAATATTTAGATGTTTAGGGGCAGTGTTTCACCACACCATTGCTTGCTCTATTGATAATGTCGATATATATCTAGATTTTCATGGGTGTTGGCTTCTGTGTTTTATATTATGATGGCAAGGCATGTAGATGTGAACAAAACGATGATTTACATCACAACTACAGATAGTTAAATCACTCTTGGATATAATGTGATCAACCATATATTATGTGATCAACCATATAACGTTTTCTATTTCAAGCCTCCAATATCACCGATGAAACTGAGGGTTCCAGCCCGCCCCAAAAGAGACACGTCACCTGCGAATGCTAACCCCGATTATCCAAACAACAAGAAGCCAATCCCGTCGGCCAAGCCCTTGGTGAGCAAGCCCAAGCCTGCGACCCGACCCCGCGGCGGACACACCCCCAGCCCAGGCAGGGACGATATCACCGGATCACAAACTTCATTGTCTTCAGGATTAACGGATGACAATTCAGAGGAAGAAGGGTCAGACACCAAACAAAAGGGCAGAGGTCATAATCCCCGATTTGGGTCTCCGGGTCTTGGGGTTTTAACACAGAATCCCTTATTTCGGAGAATGAAAGGCGGAGACAATGGGAGCCCTGCGCCTCGCGTTCCGCCCAGACCCCACAGGCCATAGGTCGCTTCTGCGTACTCCCCTCCTCACTGACATAAACTTAGGTTATAAATGCCACATCTATCTATGATTTGATGCTGATAAGTGCCATTTTGGAAATTTTGAAATTTAATCTTTCTTAATAAATCGATGAAATCAAATGAATAGATAGAGAGATTTTTATATCTTTGCTTTGTAAAGGCTTTGTATTCTAAAATTGTAAAGCAATATCAGTGTAACTTGGCGTATATGATAGTTCTCAGGATCTTGGGCTATTTTCAAGGTCATTGGACCCGATTTTATAAATCTGCCAAATGTGATATTTTGCCAAACACTGCAGACCTTCATTATTGTCTCTTGATGGTGCTCTCCTGATTAAGTACAGCATTATCACTACATACTGGCATACCTATGAGAGGCTTGTTGAGTGGATTCTAATATTTTGCCTAACACTGCAGACCTTCATTATTGTCTCTTGATGGTGCTCTCCTGATTAAGTACAGCATTATCACTACATCCTGGCATACCTATGAGAGGCTTGTTGAGTGGATTCTAATATTGCGCGACCTCGAGCTGTATTCAAGGTTGCAGTAGCCGATTGTAAAAAAAATACAAAGTGCCATATTTTACAAAACAAACCAAATATCATTTATTGCCACAACATTTATCAGGAACGATGTGTTTATGAATTACTCTTCAGAATTTATAAATATCTTGTATAGGATAAATATTAGCAGGTCAATATGACCTCTCTACAACAGATATTATGGGCTGTGAGCTGGATAGTGCATGACCTTGTATGCATTCAATGCTGTGCTGCCTTCAGTTTTGTGCCACTCACAAACTATCATGTTCAGTACGTAATTTCCTGATATCAATGAGGCCAATGTCAGCATTGTGGCATGATCCCAGCATGGTCCCAGGGCATGGTCCCAGCATGGTCCCAGGGCATGGTCCCAGCATGGTCCCAGCATGGTCCCAGGGCATGATCCCAGCAAGGTCCCAGGGCATGGTCCCAGGGCATGGTCCCAGCATGGTCCCAGGGCATGATCCCAGCAAGGTCCCAGGGCATGGTCCCAGCTAAAGAAACACATAGTACAGTATAATATTACAATGGTGAAAAATGTTATTTCTCTACAAATTTCAGATTCCCCTAATCTTCATTATGATTATGCATCTTGCAGAAAACGCTTGCAGAAATTATATGCAGAAATTATATGCAGAAAATGCTTGCATATGTCACAATGTATGTTAACACGAAATTAAGAGGACGGACAAATATTTGGACATTTCAAATAACAAAACTGTTGTTGAAATAGTGACCCTTTCTGCTTAATATAAGAACACGTTGCTTTCTTTGATTAATTTTCAATCCCCAAGTCGCAGAATGTGCACAGCAAACTAGTAAGATAACATGGGTATTGAGTCCACGTGCATTTTGACTTTTAATGTTCAAATCATTTGTTATGTTGAGCAATATAAATCAAAGAAATTATTTGAATGAGTTTGAGATCAAAATGGCGGTTAGTGGTCCGTGATTTCCATTTTTCTCGGTATTATCAGAACCTTTTCCACAGTGTTACTGTATATCTGCTGGCAGATACAACTGCATGGCAAACACATAGTCTATATATAGTATAAATGGATTACCTATATAACGAACATGGTTGTTGATATGAACTGTAGTTCTTGGAACAACACACAATGTAATTGATGTATTTTTAAAATGGTAATGTGTTAGTCAGAAAAAAAAACATCTGTGCTTATTTCTGTGAAATTATCCTATCAGATAACAGAGCCATGACGAGCATTTGATGTTATATTGATATCAAGTGTTTTGTTATTAATGTATTGTGAGACGAGTATATATTTGTATAAGCATTAATGCAAGGATGTATATAGAATGTACTATGAGATACCATCTCAATGCTTTGGTTACATATGACTGTGTATTGTATATTTGATGTATTCCAGTAGACACTTTCAAATTCTTTGATTGCAATAAATTGACAAAGGTGATAAATAAATTAAAATAATCCTAAAACATTTAATCGATTTAGTTACTTCTGTGAAAGACTTTTCGTATATAATCACACTATGTAGTAAGTAGACATGGAATAGCAACCTGCTGACCCCTCCCTCCACTCTATTATCACACTATGGAGTAAGTAGACATGGAATAGCAACCTGCTGGCCCCTCCCTCCACTCTATTATCACACTATGGAGTAAGTAGACATGGAATAGCAACCTGCTGGCCCCTCCCTCCACTCTATTCTCACACTATGGAGTAAGTAGACATGGAATAGCAACCTGCTGGCCCCTCCCTCCACTCTATTATCACACTATGGAGTAAGTAGACATGGAATAGCAACCTGCTGACCCCTCCCTCCACTCTATTATCACACTATGGAGTAAGTAGACATGGAATAGCAACCTGCTGGCCCCTCCCTCCACTCTATTATCACACTATGGAGTAAGTAGACATGGAATAGCAACCTGCTGGCCCCTCCCTCCACTCTATTATCACACTATGGAGTAAGTAGACATGGAATAGCAACCTGCTGGCCCCTCCCTCCACTCTATTATCACACTATGGAGTAAGTAGACATGGAATAGCAACCTGCTGGCCCCTCCCTCCACTCTATTATCACACTATGGAGTAAGTAGACATGGAATAGCAACCTGCTGACCCCTCCCTCCACTCTGTTATCACACTATGGAGTAAGTAGACATGGAATAGCAACCTGCTGGCCCCTCCCTCCACTCTATTATCACACTATGGAGTAAGTAGACATGGAATAGCAACCTGCTGGCCCCTCCCTCCACTCTATTATCACACTATGGAGTAAGTAGACATGGAATAGCAACCTGCTGGCCCCTCCCTCCACTCTATTATCACACTATGGAGTAAGTAGACATGGAATAGCAACCTGCTGACCCCTCCCTCCACTCTGTTATCACACTATGGAGTAAGTAGACATGGAATAGCAACCTGCTGGCCCCTCCCTCCACTCTATTATCACACTATGGAGTAAGTAGACATGGAATAGCAACCTGCTGGCCCCTCCCTCCACTCTATTATCACACTATGGAGTAAGTAGACATGGAATAGCAACCTGCTGACCCCTCCCTCCACTCTATTATCACACTATGGAGTAAGTAGACATGGAATAGCAACCTGCTGACCCCTCCCTCCACTCTGTTATCACACTATGGAGTAAGTAGACATGGAATAGCAACCTGCTGGCCCCTCCCTCCACTCTATTATCATACTATGGAGTAAGTAGACATGGAATAGCAACCTGCTGGCCCCTCCCCCCACTCTATTATCACACTATGGAGTAAGTAGACATGGAATAGCAACCTGCTGGCCCCTCCCTCCACTCTATTATCACACTATGGAGTAAGTAGACATGGAATAGCAACCTGCTGGCCCCTCCCTCCACTCTATTATCACACTATGGAGTAAGTAGACATGGAATAGCAACCTGCTGACCCCTCCCTCCACTCTGTTATCACACTATGGAGTAAGTAGACATGGAATAGCAACCTGCTGGCCCCTCCCTCCACTCTATTATCACACTATGGAGTAAGTAGACATGGAATAGCAACCTGCTGGCCCCTCCCTCCACTCTATTATCACACTATGGAGTAAGTAGACATGGAATAGCAACCTGCTGGCCCCTCCCTCCACTCTATTATCACACTATGGAGTAAGTAGACATGGAATAGCAACCTGCTGGCCCCTCCCTCCACTCTATTATCACACAATGGAGTAAGTAGACATGGAATAGCAACCTGCTGGCCCCTCCCTCCACTCTATTATCACACTATGGAGTAAGTAGACATGGAATAGCAACCTGCTGGCCCCTCCCTCCACTCTATTATCACACTATGGAGTAAGTTGACCTGGAATAGCAACCTGCTGGCCCCTCCCTCCACTCTATTATCACACTATGGAGTAAGTAGACATGGAATAGCAACCTGCTGGCCCCTCCCTCCACTCTATTATCACACTATGGAGTAAGTAGACATGGAATAGCAACCTGCTGGCCCCTCCCTCCACTCTATTATCACACTATGGAGTAAGTAGACCTGGAATAGCAACCTGCTGGCCCCTCCCTCCACTCTATTATCACACTATGGAGTAAGTAGACCTGGAATAGCAACCTGCTGGCCCCTCCCTCCACTCTATTATCACACTATGGAGTAAGTAGACATGGAATAGCAACCTGCTGACCCCTCCCTCCACTCTGTTATCACACTATGGAGTAAGTAGACATGGAATAGCAACCTGCTGACCCCTCCCTCCACTCTATTATCACACTATGGAGTAAGTAGACATGGAATAGCAACCTGCTGGCCCCTCCCTCCACTCTATTATCACACTATGGAGTAAGTAGACATGGAATAACAACCTGCTGACCCCTCCCTCCACTCTATTATCACATATATTCTATGCATACTGCATACAAATACTAAATGCTTTGTTAACCTAGCATGGAGATTAAATGGTTTAAATAATTGGTACACTCTTCAGGGGCCCACCATCTATCTGATATGCAAAATATCTGATATTCACCCATATGTGCCCTATCTGGCAAGTAAAGTTGCCACTCAACAGCTAGCTGGGAAATTCTGCCAGCTGGCATATTATTTCCTTTATCTGCCTGGTAATATATTTTCATGGTGATAAATCGAAGGACACGTCTAGCTGGTAAAATCTCATTTGCAGAAAATAGATCAAAGTAACAGATGTAATACTCCTGAATTTCATTAAAATATTGTTGAATCATTTCTTTTTCACAGAAAAACTATATAATATTATATAATGCTCAACACTGAAGCACTTGCATACTATTGTTGTTGGTAAATGGTTTTATTTTTATTTATAGTTATTTACAAGCTGGTAGTTTGCCTGTTAAATGTCTTGTACTGAATGTGTCTGAATAAAAATAAATTAAAGTCTCACAATGTAAAATAAAAGCTAGTTGAAAATTATCCCCATATTCATCATGAAAATACGTAAAATCCACTGTTTCCAAGAACACCAAGCACTGTCCATCATATTTCAGTGACAACTCATTCTTTTCATTTCATCATCAAACACATGGCTTGTAAGAAAAAGGTTTTTGATATCAGCATCATCTCGCCATTGTTTCCGAGTTTGCGCAAAGAGGTGAAAATGGGTCAGTCTAATCATAGGAGTGACAACAATCAAAAGCTCCACAACACAGTGGTGCTTCTGATGTCACATAACGTTTCCCTCTTTCTGTGTCCATGATGTCATCACTTGGACTCTTGTAAATGCCATTTCATATCATCAAGCCAAATGTCAGATAGAAAGCTGAGGAAATGATGCTACAGATAACACACAGATTTGTATTTAAAGGCATTATGACTGGAAAGATGATGACACAGTAAATGCAAGCTTGGAGTAATTATGAATGGAGGCGTGACAGCTGTTATTTGAGTTATGGCGTCATAGCAACGCATTGAATCACACAGTTGCCAACTTCAGAACAGTGGAAAATTGAAGATTCATATTTTTTTTAAATGAATTGGCCAATGCATTATTTAAGTATTATACCACATTTTGGTTTTTTTTTTAAAGAAAAATTCAGAGTCGTTGCTCTTTTGAAGTTTACAATACCATCCACTCAAAATTACTTCAAAGAAATCTGTTCATTTTTGTTCTTATTGAAAAAAAGAAAAATGCATATTCCAAGCCTTTTATTTTTTATACATGTTTATAAAAATTATGTCTCTATTCATGTTACTTTGTAAAAAAATTAAAGCAAAATATTTTTTATGATACAGGATTTATAAATTCCTACTACATTTTTTTATTGTTCATTTGTTATTGATTTTAAATGTCCACATAATATTTCATAGGACAAAGTATCTATGACAGCACATTTATTGGCAGGGATATGAATTGCATTTTCTAATCCTATTATTTTTACTGAACAACATGGTATATTTTTCTAATCTGCCAATATATGTGCCAATAATTAAAAATAACAATAAAGTACGTTTCCTGATAATCTGAGAGGAAAACGGGGATTTTAGCTCATTTTCATATATATGGTATGAATTTAAAACTCTCTTCATGAAATCGTCTAAACTTGGAGCAGAGAAATAAAATTTATATCCCCATAATCTGTATAAATAAACAAACATTTCATTTGCGATATGTGTTGCTCTAAATTGTGGTTTTGATAACTTAAAATAGTTCTGAAAACAAAATTACATCAAAACTTTCATATCTTGCACCTATATGGCATCATATACAATGATGCCCATGGTGGCGACTATGACGTCCCCTTTGATCTTGCGCCGTTGTGCCTCCATTCATAATTACTCCAAGGTGTAAGTAAGTAAGAATAACAAATCACGAGGAATCTGCTTAATTTTAGTTGGGATACTTAAATATTGTGGACATTGCGTGGTATTTCCGGAAACAGACTATTTTAGCATATAAAGCCTAATTTAGCATATTAAGCCTAAATTCTATTAACATGCCCACAATATTAATATTACTGACAAAGTAGACACCATTGCTAATAATACTTGTGAGATGTATTGCTGCCAAGTTGACTTTCTTCACTTACTTAATTGGGGACCACTAGGCATTGGATTTTGCAAAATGCCATGACAAACTGGTTGGTATCTGCCAGCTGGTAAAAAGATAAAGTTGTCACAATTCTCAAAGAAGTTTGATTAAACAGCTGACAGATTTTATGACAGAAGCTAGCTGGCTGGCAAAAATAATTATCCGGTACCTGGTAAAAGACAACAAAAATTAATATCAGATTATTTTTGCCAGTTAATTCCTAAAATACTTTAAAATCATTTCACAAGAGACCAATTATAAACATGAAATGTGAAAAATCCCCAAAAAATATTGGGGGTGAGCCCCTGACTCTTCATTGATGATGTTGTATTGACCTCATTTCAATGCCATATTTAACCAATCAGCCACTATTGGCAAACATTTAATCTTCTACTTTCAGGTGTCAAGGTATTGAGGTTAGCAACTTATTAGAAATGACGTTATCAGATGATTCTACTTTTAAGTGAGTTAGAACTAAATTGAAACACCAAAATGAACATCAAATCTGCAGTCAAGTTCGGTACAGGTACCTAGGATGCCATCAAGCTCAGTGCAGTTACCTAGGATGCCATCAAGCTCAGTGCAGGTACCTAGGATGCCATAAAGCTCAGTGCAGTTACCTAGGATGCCATCAAACTCAGTGCAGGTACCTAGGATGCCATCAAGCTCAGTGCAGTTACCTAGGATGCCATCAAGCTCAGTGCAGTTACCTAGGATACCATCTAGCTCAGTGCAGGTACCTAGGATGCCATCAAGCTCAGTGCAGGTACCTAGGATACCATCAAGCTCAGTGCAGGTACCTAGGATACCATCAAGCTCAATGCAGTAACCTAGGATGCCATCAAACTCAGTGCAGGTACCTAGGATGTCATCAAGCTCAATGCAGTAACCTAGGATGCCATCAAGCTCAGTGCAGGTACCTAGGATGCCATCAAGCTTAGTGCAGGTATCTAGGATGCCATCAAGCTCAGTGCAGGTACCTAGGATGCCATCAAGCTCAGTGCAGTAACCTAGGATGCAATCAAGCTCAGTGCAGGTACATAGGATGCCATCAAGCTCAGTGCAGTTACCTTGGATGCCATCAAGTTCAGTGCAGTTACCCAGGATGCCATCAAGCTCAGTGCAGGTACCTAGGATGCCATCAAGCTCAGTGCAGGTACATAGGATGTCATCAAGCTCAGTACAGTTACCTAGGATGCCATAAAGCTCAGTGCAGTTACCTAGGATGCCATCAAGCTCAGTGCAGGTACCTAGGATGCCATCAAGCTCAGTGCAGGTACATAGGATGCCATCAAGCTCAGTGCAGTTACCTAGGATGCCATCAAGCTTAGTGCAGGTACCTAGGATGTCATCAAGCTCAGTGCAGTTACCTAGGATGCCATCTAGCTCAGTGCAGGTACCTAGGATGCCATCAAGCTCAGTGCAGTTACCTAGGATGCCATCAAGCTCAGTGCAGTAACCTAGGATGCCATCAAACTCAGTGCAGGTACCTAGGATGTCATCAAGCTCAGTGCAGGTACCTAATATGTCATCAAGCTCAGTGCAGGTACCTAAGATGTCATCAAGCTCAGTGCAGGTACCTAGGATGCCATCAAGCTCAGTGCAGGTACATAGGATGTCATCAAGCTCAGTGCAGGTACCTAGGATGCTATCAAACTCAGTGCAGGTACCTAGGATGTCATCAAGCTCAGTGCAGGTACCTAGGATGCCATCAAGCTCAGTGCAGGTACATAGGATGCCATCAAGCTCAGTGCAGTAACCTAGGATACCATCAAGCTCAGTGCAGGTACCTAGGATGCTATCAAACTCAGTGCAGGTACCTAATATGTCATCAAGCTCAGTGCAGGTACCTAGGATGTCATCAAGCTCAGTGCAGGTACCTAGGATGTCATCAAGCTCAGTGCAGGTACCTAGGATGCTATCAAACTCAGTGCAGGTACCTAGGATGTCATCAAGCTCAGTGCAGGTACCTAGGATGCCATCAAGCTCAGTGCAGGTACATAGGATGCCATCAAGCTCAGTGCAGTAACCTAGGATACCATCAAGCTCAGTGCAGGTACCTAGGATGCTATCAAACTCAGTGCAGGTACCTAATATGTCATCAAGCTCAGTGCAGGTACCTAGGATGTCATCAAGCTCAGTGCAGGTACCTAGGATGTCATCAAGCTCAGTGCAGGTACCTAGGATGCTATCAAACTCAGTGCAGGTACCTAGGATGTCATCAAGCTCAGTGCAGGTACCTAGGATGCCATCAAGCTCAGTGCAGGTACATAGGATGCCATCAAGCTCAGTGCAGTAACCTAGGATACCATCAAGCTCAGTGCAGGTACCTAGGATGCTATCAAACTCAGTGCAGGTACCTAATATGTCATCAAGCTCAGTGCAGGTACCTAGGATGCCATCAAGCTCAGTGCAGGTACCTAGGATGTCATCAAGCTCAGTGCAGGTACCTAGGATGTCATCAAGCTCAGTGCAGGTACTTGGAATGCCCTCTCTTCCAGAATAAGTATCTGGGTGTCCTCTCCTCTAGAATAGGTACCTTGTACGCCTTCTATTCCAGGATAGGTACCTGGGACACCTTCTACTCCGGGATAGGTACCTGGGACGCCTTCTATTCCAGGATAGGTACTCTGTCACCCAGAATAGGTACTCGGGACCCCTTCTGAAAGTGCTCTGATGCAGAGTATATGACTGCCATTGTCATGTGCAGACAATTCGTATGTTATGACTCTGTGCAGTCTTTCATAGCACATTTTATCATCTGTATAATGAATGGGGAAGGTTAAATCCTGGGGGTTAAATATAACATGAATGTCAATTCATATTGCATATTTAATGTTGTTTGATGTTTGATAGAAAATTTTGCACCATAGTACACCATAAATAGTGTACCACAAATTGTGTACCATTTATAATGGTATAGTGTACCATTTATAATGGTATAGTGTACCATTTATAATGGTATAGTGTACCATATATATGTATAGTGTACCATTTATAATGGTATAGTGTACCATATATATGTATAGTGTACCATTTATAATGGTATAGTGTACCATATATACGTATAGTGTACCATTTATAATGGTATAGTGTACCATATAGTGTACACGAATAGCGTTCCATTTATACTTAAACCATATGATGCGGGCCAATGCACCATACATAGTGCACCGTATATTGTGTACCATATGGAGAACAAGGCAACCCAAAACAGGGCAATGTCATCACACTAATTTGTGCACTTAGTAATTGACCCGAGTTTGTTCCCATTTCCGTTTGTAATAATGACAAATAGCATTGTTTTTTCCTTTTCATTTGTTATTGAATCCTGTATTGCAACTTTTCATTGCACTTGGAATTCCCCATTACAAACAAAAATAGTTTTCACTAGAAACCAATTACCGAGTTCACAGTCTCTGAGTACTGTATTGTACTGATAGTCACTATGCGATGCTGAACCGATAACTCTGTGCCAGAAGGAGAGAAAGCTGAGTGAAAGGGCCTGGTGCTAACACGGCCTGGTGCTAACACGGCCTGGTGCTAACACGGCCTGGTGCTAACACAGCCTGGTGCTAACACAGCCTGGTGCTAACATGGCCTGGTACTAACAAGGCCTGGTGCTAACACGTCCTGGTGCTAACACGGCCTTGTGCTAACACAGCCTCGTCCTAACACGGCCTGGTGCTAACACGGACTGGTGCTAATATGGCCTCTTCCTAACACGGCCTGGTGCTAATATGGCCTCGTCCTAACACGGACTGGTGCTAATATGGCCTCGTCCTAACACGGCCTGGTGCTAACATGGCCTCGTCCTAACATGGCCTGGTGCTAACATGGCCTGGTACTAACAAGGCCTGGTGCTAACACGTCCTGGTGCTAACACGGCCTGGTGCTAACACAGCCTCGTCCTAACACGGCCTGGTGCTTACACGGCCTGGTGCTAACACGGCCTGGTGCTAACACAGCCTGGTGCTAACACAGCCTGGTGCTAACATGGCCTGGTACTAACAAGGCCTGGTGCTAACACTCCTGGTGCTAACACGGCCTTGTGCTAACACAGCCTCGTCCTAACACGGCCTGGTGCTAACACGGACTGGTGCTAATATGGCCTCTTCCTAACACGGCCTGGTGCTAATATGGCCTCGTCCTAACACAGCCTGGTGCTAACATGGCCTCTTCCTAACACGGCCTGGTGCTAACACGGCCTTGTGCTAACACAGCCTCGTCCTAACACGGCCTGGTGCTAACACAGCCTGGTGCTAACATGGCCTCTTCCTAACACGGCCTGGTGCTAACACGGCCTTGTGCTAACACAGCCTGGTGCTAACACGGCCTCGTCCTAACATGGCCTGGTGCTAACACGGCCTGGTGCTAATATGGCCTCGTCCTAACACGGCCTGGTGCTAATATGGCCTCGTCCTAACACGGACTGGTGCTAATATGGCCTCGTCCTAACACGGCCTGGTGCTAACATGGCCTCGCCCTAACATGGCCTGGTGCTAACATGGCCTCGCCCTAACATGGCCTGGTGCTAACACGGCCTGGTGCTAACACGGCCTGGTGCTAACACGTCCTGGTGCTAACACGGCCTGGTGCTTACATGGCCTGGTGCTAACACGGCCTGGTGCTAACATGGCCTGGTGCTAACATGGCCTGGTGCTTACATGGCCTGGTGCTAACACGGCCTGGTGCTAACATGGCCTCGTCCTAACATGGCCTGGTTCGTATAGATGTTTTGGTGATAGTTCATTCTGGTTATGGGCTTTGGGGTTAATTTAGGTTGACTAAGACTAAGAAAGACAATGCTCAACATCAAAAAAATATCATGGATAATTTGAACTGCCATAAAAGCTTTATAACTGCTCAATTGAAATATGTTTCAGATATCTGAATAATCTTACAAATTGTTTAAACTTCTTTAAAGAGCAACTGAAGAATCATTACATGTTTAAGTCTGAAAATAAGTGTGCTGAAATAAATATTTCTCACGATTTCCTTTGATCATCACATACTTCCTTTTTAAAAGAATACTTATTTTAGCAATATCAATGATGATATGTTGATAATATAATAATTCCTGCAGGTGGGACAGTTGGCAAGACGGCCGTCTCCCAAGCTAACAGCTGGGGTTTGTATAACACAGGGCCACATCTGCTGTGTAATTGATTCTCACTCCAACTAGTGCCCTACAATTCCCTTTCAAAGGTCATGGTATGTGAATATGCGAACCATAAATCCAGACTTTCTTCGTAAAGAGTAAAGCAGTATGTCCCGATGACAAGTTTTTATCTGACCTCATATAGTCGAAACATCGTTAATCAAAAACAATAATAATAATATTTCCAAACTTAATAAAATGGAATAAAATAATATAAAATAAATCAAACAAAGTTCTTCCAGCACGTTTGGAATATGAATATTTTCAATCAGAAAATAGTTGTTAGAAATAACAAAGATAACAACAAAATAAGAGCAACATAGACTTGGTGTAGTTAGGTGAACAGGTACAATCGTAGTCAACGCCGACATTGATTTCCGTTGAACAAATGATATGGTGTCGATGAGTTCTCTGTGTTCATTAGGTCATTGTGACTGCCACTTTCTATGCTATGTTTTATGTATGACAGAGAAATGGGAGATATCCTTATACAAATAATATGAAGGCTGCGATAAATGAAGTTGAGGCGGTAGTTAATTACACGGAGGTATTGGCATTAATATCACAGCCAGAGTTAGGTGCTATTTATCCGAGTAGAGAGCGGCGCAGGGCAGGATAGAAGGGCCCGTTCACCGCGGCGAGATATGATTAGGGTTTACTTCAATGACGGCCATAATGAGCTACACTGGCGTGATCTATATCTCCCCCCTAGCAACCATTCCCACCATTGCTGCCCAATACACTTAAGTGACAAAATTATAAATGGCCTTCCAACACGCAGGATCCCGCCTGTATCCGGGTGATAGAGATACCACAAAAAATGAATCCTCCCGAAACGGCAGGCAGCACACAGTGGTGGGAGTGTGTCCTTCGGCTTTGAAACACGCGCGCCCGTGCATGCAGACTCCAGGGGCTGTAAGCAGGAAGACAACTCTAATGGACATACTGTGTTTCTCATTTAATTTGGAAAAAGTGAGCTTGTATTTACCATGATACTCACTCTCTCTCCGGACTGAACATAATGGTGGTGTTGGAGCTAACACTCTTCACGATGTTGTAAATTAAAGAACACAGATCAATATTTCTGAATCATCGAGCACAATGCGTGTACTAAGAACATTTGCCAGTTACTGGACTTTACACACCTTGGTGTACAGTACGCTCATCAATATCATAGGTAAGTTGCTTAATTGGTCGATTTAAACTGAACATCATTTCAACCAAGTAATCTTTATTGGTACTTTGTTGGTAAACAATCTAATTTTCACTACGTTATCAACGTTTTAGCATTTCACACATCACTCATTTCCTCTATTTGTGACAATTAGGTATTTTTTTTCATTTGCGTCAAAGTTACAAGTCAACAATGGAAGCTGAGACAATATAAGAATAAGTTGGAAATAGATCTTCCACGTAAATCGGTTCAAAAGTTGCAGCAGCTGTAGGAAGAGAATGTTGTCTTCTTCTAGAATGTGTTTATATACACAATAGAGGAAGACTAGCCTGCTCACCATCGCTGCGTTAAGTTCCCTACTCACAGTTTAGGAGTGGTCAACTGATCTCTGGGAGGAACAGATTTTGTGATCAGCTTTCCAACATGTATTTATTGTGTATTTGTTTTGGAAAACAATGATTTGAGAGTAACCTACATAAGTATTTTAACACTTGGTTTTCAGACTAAGTATTAATTGAGAGTGTTGTTGGTTTATTAACTACCGGGGTGAGTGTTCAACTCGGCAGTGTGTGTGATGTTATGTTGTTAGTAGACTGACCGGGTTAACTTTGTACCCTTACACACTCTCACTGCCCTACATTGCTGCAACATTTTTCATAACTCTTATCTTCTGATGTTTGGAATGTAAACAAAAACCACAATTCTATTTCCTCCCAGCATGATGATCTTGTAAAAAGGACGAGTCGTTTTGTTTATTTTAAGTGAAGCTTGTGAGAGCAAGCAGCATACCGTGATAACTGCGATCTTATACAGGATATATGGTCTTATAAAAGAGATATGGTCTTATACAGGATATATGGTCTTATAAAAAAGATATGGTCTTATACAGGATATATGGTCTTATACAGGATATATAGTCTTATACAGGATATATGGTCTTATACAGGATATATGGTCTTATACAGGATATATGGTCTTATACAGGATATATGGTCTTATACAGGATATATGGTCTTATACGGGATATATGGTCTTATACAGGATATATGGTCTTATACAGGATATATGGTCTTATACAGGATGTATGGTCTTATACAGGATATATGGTTTTTTATAAGATATATGGTCTTTTATATGATATATGGTCTTATACAGGATATATGGTCTTATACAGGATATATGGTCTTATACAGGATATATGGTCTTATACAGGATATATGGTCTTATACAGGATATATAGTCTTATACAGGATATATGGTCTTATACAGGATATATGGTCTTATACAGGATATATGGTCTTATACAGGATATATGGTCTTACACAGGATATATGGTCTTATACAGGATATATGGTCTTATACAGGATATATGGTCTTATACAGGATATATAGTCTTATACAGGATATATGGTCTTATACAGGATATATAGTCTTATACAGGATATATGGTCTTATACAGAATATATGGTCTTATACAGGATATATGGTCTTATAGAGGATATATGGTCTTATACAGGATATATGGTCTTATACAGGATATTTAGTCTTATACAGGATATATGGTCTTATACAGGATATATGGTCTTATACAGGATGTATGGTCTTATACAGGATATATGGTCTTATACAGGATATATGGTCTTATACAGGATATATGGTCTTATACAGGATATATGGTCTTATACAGGATATATAGTCTTATACAGGATATATGGTCTTATACAGGATATATGGTCTTATACAGGATATATGGTCTTATACAGGATATATGGTCTTATACAGGATATATGGTCTTATACAGGATATATGGTCTTATACAGGATATATGGTCTTATACAGGATATATAGTCTTATACAGGATATATAGTCTGATACAGGATATATGGTCTTATAAAAGAGATATAATCTTACCAGAATTTAAGTTGTAAAACACAAGATTTTGTATTATTTTGGAAAATGTTTATTTCACATTCAAGAGATTTCATGGAAACATTTTACCAAATTTGTAGCTGAAAGAAAATACTTAAAAGACAAGGTTTTACCATTACAGACAATTTAAACACTTTTGAAACACTGACTTTAAGTTAAGTTTTGAGAGAACAGTTTATGCTGCCTTTTGCAGCATTGGGAACATAGACATTTTCATTTTCACCCCCGTTTAGTCCATAGTGGTAAATATTGCGAGCACATGCTCAGCATGTTGTTGACCTTCTTGCGACATATACATTCAGCTGTCAACAAATTTGACTGTCTTGTACCAAATAGAGTTACTCAGTTTGGATGTCCCTTCCTGAAGTCTCCTCTAGCATATCAACTAGCATGACATTGTCTGAAACTATATGGATATATATTTCAGTTGATAATAACAATAAACTTGTATCACAACAAGACATTTGCATTTATTTTTTTGTTTTAGTTTGTTCTTTCAGAACACTACGTCTTCTCTATTAAACTCATTGTTTGCTTTGAATTACCTAAGTTGTTACAGGTCGTTATGTTCTGTAGTACTGCAGCAACCTATCACAATTTTCTTCTACATGCTCACCACGTTGTAAGCAAGTTGTTACAAAACGTTGGAGGAAGATATGCTGAAAAGGTTGTGAGCACGTAAAAGGTCAAAGGTTATCCTTCTACTTGTTCAGCACATTATGAAATAAAAACGTAGAAACGTACATGCTCGTTGTTTCTCCGTTGTGTTGTACCTGGGGTATTTCCACCAAGTAAGAGAGTAGCATCTAGAATGTGAAAATCTGATAAGATATGTGCCAATTCCTGGATCAGAGAGACGGGAAGTCTGAAATCATCATAATGTATGGCAAGCAGTGGGTGCCCTTGACACTAGATATTTTCCTGACGCTTGCTTGATATACTTTAGGAGCGCACTGGAAGAAACATGGCATGATTAATGAAACAAGTGCGACTAGAAAGTAAGCAGTATGTCAAGGGTATCCTCAAGTAACTAGGTGGGACATGGCATGATTAATGAAACAAGTGCGACTAGAAAGTAAGCAGTATGTCAAGGGTATCCTCAAGTAACTAGGTGGGACATGGCATGATTAATGAAACAAGTGCGACTAGAAAGTAAGCAGTATGTCAAGGGTATCCTCAAGTAACTAGGTGGGACATGGCATGATTAATGAAACAAGTGCGACTAGAAAGTAAGCAGTATGTCAGGAGTATCATCAAGTAACTAGGTGGGACATGCAGTTAGATCTGTAGAAGTAATAAGTTCATTCCCAGATATCATCTGGTACAAGCCAAGATGACTCACCCTGAATGTTTTGGACGGTCCTTCACTTGTGAGATGGTTGGCCGTCCTCGACTAGTACCACAAAGACATCAATGAGTTCATGCAGTTCCCACTCAGTACTTTCAGTTTTTTCTGTCGTGGTGTTAACTTGGTTGAAATACGGGAATGCATGCCAGCCCCATTAAAAGAACATACCTGACTTTGGAGTGAAATACTGGGGTAAGTAACATGCGTTAAAAGTAACCTGAGTAACAGGTATTGTGTTTAGCACATTTCATCTGTGATGTTGATAGCCAAGCTGTGGCATAACTGACAGCTGGTTGAAAACAGCATCCAGATTCCTCACGTAAAATATTAAGAGATCAAACTAATAGAAAACTAATATAATAATCGTGTCAATATCGTGTCTGAATTTACTGCAACTTAATATGTCATTATAACGGTTGTTTTTATTAGTGAAGCCATTAATGTCTCAAAACATTCCCCGAATTAAATATAAAAAAAGAAAAGAAATATATATATAGCTCCATGCGTGCGAATGCATTCGCCGCTTTGCCCTTATTCAACTTGTTAATCCCCTGTGACTGTTCCTTACTCCAGAGTTTCACCTTAAAATGGGGTATACTCACTAATGAAAAAGACGTGTCATGTTGGAAATGGTATGGTTGAATGAAATTTGTTCTAATTATGTTTTACATTAGATAACAACTACTTGTGTTATTGTTACAGGTTGCAGTAAGTGTGATCGCGTGACTGAAGCCATATTGGAATACTATGAGGCGAGCAAGCAGGCGAACAGGGAGGTACAGCTGTGGAACCAAGACCAGGTCTATGTCCTTCAAATGACCTTCATGGACTTCGATGACCCCCAAGAGGTCAGAAGACTCGCCTGCGCCCTTGAGAGTGAGTCATTTGTTCATTTGCTATATTAAACACTAATATTGTTGATGTTTGAATATCTATATCTCAATATCTGCTTCTTCAAATTGATCTGTCCGATTTTTCTATTAATGAAATATTAGCATTTTTAGACAGGGTTATTTTGAGAAATGCTAGAGCCTTTCTCACACGTTATATTCATCACGTACATTGCCTGTATGATCACACTATTAGTTTGGCACATGGCATCAATCTGATACGATGGACCTCGGAATGCTATTTATTATAGCAGCACAGTTCATTATTTCTCACCTTCATAATATCATTATGGGAGTTGTACCTCCATAAAAAGGTCAAGGGTCCGCTGTAATTGCCAGCTCAGGTAATGATTTGCAAAGCAGACACATAATTCATGTCTTTCGCCTATTTAATTATTAAAAGCAAAAGGAAACAGTTGATTACGCACAATAAGTCAAATGTAATACATGCGCGATGCAATGCTCTGAGTATGAAGGGCAAGGACAATGCTCTGAGTATGAAGGGCAAGGACAATGCTCTGAGTATGAAGGGCAAGGACAATGCTCTGAGTATGAAGGTCAAGGACAATGCTCTGAGTATGAAGGGCAAGGACAATGCTCTGAGTATGAAGGGCAAGGACAATGCTCTGAGTATGAAGGGCAAGGACAATGCTCTGAGTATGAAGGGCAAGGACAATGATCTGAGTATGAAGGGCAAGGACAATGCTCTGAGTATGAAGGGCAAGGACAATGCTCTGAGTATGAAGGGCAAGGACAGACTGAAAAGACAAATACGTGCAAGGCTAAGTTGATTGTAAAGTTATGCATTAAAACGTGAAAGACGACATAATCAATTATTTGATGGCTTATATGAATATAAAAAAATCACTCATAAGTCGGAATGATAATATTGCCCACATTTATTTGACTGTTGAGAAAAGTTGTTTTCGCAAGCAATTATATAATTTCTTACTACATTTTTTATTTCATTAAAATGAAATTGATATGTCAAGATTGGCCTGCAATACAGCAGTTCCAGAGAAACTTTAAAATGTACCAAATATATTTGGTCCATTTCCGCAGTGTATATAACAAAGTGCAATATTCTTTAACCTCATATGAGAGAACAGGGACGTATTTTACCTGCATATTGATCTGAAAATAATTGAGAAAATACATATCCATTTTCATAAATAGTTAAATTTGGTATGGACCAAGCGACCAGAGGAAGCCATGTAGGTCAGATGAGACCTAGTCACATTATTATGGTCGTGTTATGATCTAGTGAAGAGATATATCCTATTCGAAAATAGTGAAAACACATGGAACAGGTCCATTTGGGGAACCACATAGGGAAACAGGTCCAGATAGGGAACCACACAGGGAAACAGGTCCGGTTAGGGAACCACACAGGGAAACAGGTCCGGCTAGGGCGCCACACAGGGAAACAGGTCCGGTTAGGGAACCACACAGGGAAACAGGTCCGGTTAGGGAACCACACAGGGAAACAGGTCCGGTTAGGGAACCACACAGGGAAACAGGTCCGGCTAGGGCGCCACACAGGGAAACAGGTCCGGTTAGGGAACCACACAGGGAAACAGGTCCGGTTAGGGAACCACACAGGGAAACAGGTCCGGTTAGGGAACCACACAGGGAAACAGGTCCGGTTAGGGAACCACACAGGGAAACAGGTCCGGTTAGGGAACCACACAGGGAAACAGGTCCGGTTAGGGAACCACACAGGGAAACAGGTCCGGTTAGGGTGCCACACAGGGAAACAGGTCCGGTTAGGGAACCACACAGGGAAACAGGTCCGGTTAGGGCGCCACACAGGGAAACAGGTCCGGTTCTAAATTACGAATGATCCATTCTAAATTACTTTTGAACATATGAAATGTGCATGAGCAGAGGTACAGTTGTGTTGTTGTGCATGAGCAAAGGGATACTGAAAAGCTAAGATAGCGTCGAAATTGTGTGATCAATGCAATGTCAATTTTCCCTTTACTTATATAGAACTAAAGGGATGAAAGCTTAAATCACAACCTTGGATGAGATCATTTTTATTCCATGTATAAAGTTATCAATTTTACATTTATAACCTTGAGGTGTGGATATTTCTGATCTATGCCATCCAATCCTTAAATTCAGTGTTTCAAAACTTAATCTAGCCTTACCTTAATTGATATTTCTGCCCAAATCTGAGATTTGAGGGAATTATGAAAATCAATAGTGTCCCATAGAATACTATCATCCTGTGCTCAGTGGGGTGTGACAATGCCTTGTTGTTCGTTGTAAATTTTATGAACAATTAAACAACATGGGGCGCAAAATTTGTAAATTTCCTAGAGAATAATATTATTTAGAGGGTGTTTCACCACCCAATCACCGGTTTTTCTTATTTCTCTTGGAACACAATCTTCAACTTCATCAAAGAAATATTTTTAAAAAGCATAAGGTTAAGTTTTCACTTTTTAAAAATGCTTTGCTATCTAATCATTGAATGGATAGTAACCTTTAAATTTTAGGATGTACATAAGTATTTTTAATCTGATTTGAAACATCAGGTTGACAGAAATGTGTTGAAAGAGCTTTCATGCCCTTAGTTTATATATAGTAATGCTATATATAGACACATGGCTGAGATCAAACCTATTTTTATCATTCGGTTTGCAGACAGCTCGTGTGCATGAGCATGTACATGAGCCAACCAATTGGCCAACTATATGGTAATTACATGCTAATGTGCGGACTAATTCTGTGCAAAGAACAACGTATTGCGGCAGAGGTGGTATATGACTCTACCTCGCCATGCAGAGTACTGTTTACCTTTGTGTCTGCTTTAATATGACATACATGTGTAAGTTAATTTAGCCGTGATTTATGCATGGCTCTTTGAATAGGGTCAATCTTAACTCCTTCGTAGTTCACTATATTTTGCAAAATAAAAGATTCTGTGGAGTTGAAATTTGAAGTTAAAGCTCTTCTGTGGAGGCTCAAAATGGGTTGACATCAACAATGCTGTACCATGAGCAGCCTATCCATGTTAATTTCCCCAACCTTTATAATCTCATTACAAAATAGGGTCAACTGATTTATACAACAATTGTCAACGCGCTGTCCGGTTCAACACAATCAAGGTCACTAGAGGCAGTCACTTAACATAAAAAATCAAACTTGTGACCTGCATTTCTAACTTATGTTTTATTAAAATGCAAGGTCTCCTTGTCCTAAATCCAAAATCTTTTTGCACAAGGACATACCATTGAAATTATATGGCTGCTTAACATACGCGTATTGCAGGGGGTACGTACTCTACAAACTGTATACACTGATTTTGGATAATTAAGAAATCTTATCCAAATTAGTTATATTAATGAAACAAATATAAAGCAAATAATTTAATATAGTGTATATAGGCCACACCAGTGTGTCCACATTGAGCACTTCAAATGAATCTTAACTCATAATGCTTATCAACTGCAGATAACGAAAGAATATTTTTGAAAGATATAATATGCAACTGCCTAAGTATTTCACTTCTTATTGTTTTGAAAAAATTGATACATTACCTGGGGTACGTACTCTACACATTAACTAACACAGAAACAACACTGATTTTCACAGCAAAAATGAAATTGAAATGTTTACAAAACTGATTTTTATTTTGAATTGACTTGCAATTGACATTCCATACATTTTTAATACTTAGATATCTTCTTGAGCATCAAATAATTCTGTTACAGTATTGGGATGGGCTTCATCAAGGTCTGAATGTACACTCGGCAGTATTACAATGTAATAAAATATTTTTTGATGTCACCAAACATTTAAGATGTTGCTTATGATAACAAACTGAATAATACCTTTTAGATAAAAAAATAAACCATGAATCAGTGTACTATTTCCAAAACAATAAATATTTTGATGTCCTATACTTATTCAAAATAAACTGTTATGAATGTGCATTGTGTGCTGTACCTTTTTGTCAAGTTAAAGTTAACAACTAATATAAAGGATACATTGCACAAACAAGGTATATTTTGACTAATTATTATTCATTTAGTTTGTTTAGGATTGTCTCAAGTATGACATCAAAATTTCTAAAGATATGAAACATGACGTTGCCTCCATATTTTTAATTGTATTCTTCTTTAATTTACACATTTTGGCTATGTTCTTTGAATAAGAAGTCCACAAACTTTTGTACTTGATGGATTCCTTGCTGTATTTAGTTCATAAATTGTTATGAGCCACCTAGTCCAAGGGTGATCAGTATTTGGTAAATATTACTCAAATGTTGTAGTGTACGTACCCCAGAAGCAATTACATTTTAGTAAGTTCATGGAGTAGACTATACAGACTTTTATGATACTCATTTTACAATGAAATAATTATCAAACCATTTGTATTTACTTTTGATATACTTATTCAAAATTAACTTCAAAGTTTCAAGTCTGGCTAATGAATTTGGTAGAAAGTCAAATATTACCAAAATTATTGTAAGAAATTTTGTGTAGAGAGCAAACACATAATTATTAAACAATTTCTAAAACTGCTGTTTTGTTATACAGAGATGTCCACTTGACATCTCATCACTTTACAAACAATATAAATGATTTTAAGTCAATCAAGACCAACACTAACACCTCTGTGAACAAGGGGGTACGTACTCTACAAGGGGGTACGTACACTACAAAACAGACTTCACATCTCATTTTCTGGTTTTGGGAGCATGCTTTCAACCAATAATTATCTCACTTATAATACTCAACAGTAGCTCAACATGACTGTATAAAATGAATTAGTTGTCTTTTCTGGAACTACCAATTCACATGGGGTACGTACTCTACGCATTTTTGTTGAAATTCTCCTCAATACATGATATGGCATAATATTCATATAACAATGATTTGACTAACTTAAAATATTTATTTGTTTATTCCTTCATATGATATTGTCAAATGAAGGTATTTATTAATCCATTTGTGTTATTAGTATTAGAAATGTAGACAGTGTTTTATTATTGGGGTTTTAAACCAGAAATTCCGTAACAAAACACATATTTTCCAGAGGTATCGTGGAATATGCAATTTGCGGTGATACCATACACCAGACAATCTAAAAAAAGCTAGAGAAAAAATTAGCTAGAGAAAAAATTAGACTTATTTGTGCAATGTAACTTTTATATTAATTGTGAAATTTACCTTGACAGAAAGGTACAACACAAATGCACATTCGTAACAGTTGATTTTTCATAAATTTTGGACGTTAAAATATTCACTGTGTTGGAAGTAATGCACCGATTTGTGATTTCTTTTTTTTATTTAAATGGTATCATTCAGCTTGTTATCATAAGTGGCATCTTGAATGTTTGGTGATGTCAAAAAATATTTCATTGCATTGTAACACTGTCAAATGTACATTCAGACCTTGATTGTGTCCAACCCGTGTGTGTATGGCATGTCTATCAACAATAAAAACCAATGAGTGTGTTACAATGTATTGTTTGTGTTTCAGATGTTCACAGCGTTCGTGACCTCTCCTGGTTGTTACACATAGCTTACCAGACCATCCTGCCCATCTACCAGGCTAACCGTCAGATGTTCACACCTATCTACATTTATCTGTATGAGCTCGATGCCAGTATCCGGCGCCGAGTGGGCCACTTCCTGCGCCGGCATCACGTGATCG
Organism: Amphiduros pacificus; assembly: GCA_949316495.1. Taxonomy (NCBI): domain Eukaryota; kingdom Metazoa; phylum Annelida; class Polychaeta; order Phyllodocida; family Hesionidae; genus Amphiduros; species Amphiduros pacificus. The sequence goes on from OX439002.1 coordinate 62,049,217, forward strand.
TCTCGCCCGGCTACCCGCTCAGTACATTTATGAGCTACACAGATCTGAGACAATTTTTACACGAGCTGCAGGAAGAGTTCGGACCATCGTGGACCTCGGCGTTCACGGTGCAGCCTTCTGAAGTGCTCAATGTGGACACACTGGTGTGGCCTTTATACGGTAAGCAAGAGGACACTTCGGTTTATTATTATACCTTACAGTTATGTTGTTCACATTTACTTTGATTCACATAAGCGGAATAGTCTTGTTTTCTGGCACTTTGATCAGAATTGTTTGTGACCTTCTGAGATACAAAAAGATTTCAACGATAGTGTTTAAATATATAGATATACAATAAACATTAAATTGGTGAATGAAATGTATATGTAGCCAAGTGCCTCGGGTTGGTTATATTATCATGGTTATATTATCATGACAAGTGCCTCGGATTGGTTATATTATCATGACAAGTGCCTCGAGTTGGTTATATTATCATGACAAGTGCCTCGGATTGGTTATATTATCATGACAAGTGCCTCGAGTTGGTTATATTATCATGGCTGCGTGTTGGTCATACTCTCCACAGCAGATCCAGGATTTATACCTGGCAGAGGTAGTATATGACTACTTCGCCATGCAGAGTAGTTGGTCACAGAGAGAGGACTAAATCATCGAATATAAAATACATTTTACATACAGTTGTGTACATTTATAAAATTCTTAACATTTCCTACGGCTAACTTATCAGCAACGGCATCAATTAAGAGTGATTTTATGAAAATATTCACATTAATTTTGTATTTGCATTTCAGAATCCAAATCAGTGGATGAGTTTATGCAGACGTCCAGGTACCCATACACCGTGTCACGTGACCTTTTCACGGGATTCCGCCAGACAGGCGCGAGAACTTTGGCGGAAATAAGAAAAGATTCTGCTTATATCAACCTCCTGAAGGCACTGCGAGACATCGGCTTCTTTGATCTTAAACCCTGAGAAAATGTTATAGGGGTAACAGTTAAATGCACTTCAAATGGTGGAGCCGCTATTGATGGATCTGATCGTAACTTAAACGAATTCAATTTCCAATCAGTTACTAAATATATGTGTTGGTCAACGTAATTTGTGATCTGTGTGACATAGGTCAAAGTTCAAGTTAGTTTGATGTGAAATCTTCAAAACTGTATAAATATATAGATATAGATATGTAAACTCTTCTCTTACATTGTTTTTTTCACTTGTTGCAGGTACAAGAAAATTGCAGAAACAAGAGATGGTTCCATGGTCATCAAACATCTTTGAAATATTTTACCTTATCAATAAAAAGAAATTCTTAATTGTTTATTTTTTATTTGTTCCATGGTTAAGATCAAAGATCACGAAATGCCCTTTGTGTTCAGCGGTGAAGCCACCCTTAAGATACCTTGTATGTGTGGATAGTTCCAGAAGCCAACCCTAAGACAAATTGCAAATGTGTGCTAAAAAGTGCACTTTTATTTTTATATATATATTCACTTTTGTTTTCATTTATTCACTATTATTTTTCATTTATTCACAACTCTATTGCCTCTTGTTGGTACAAGAAAATTTGCAGAAACAAGAAGCTTTTCCCCTTCCCTAATAGTAAAAAATAAAATTATGAAATTTTTAATTCTTGATTTTTTATTTATTTTTATTCGCACAAAAGCTGTGATCAAAAGGCTTAAAGGCCAATTGTGTTCAGTGGTGTGAAAAACCAATCTCAATAAATGACATCACAGGGCAAATTTCATTGATGCCAATTACTAACATTCACAGTATTGCCCTTCAAAGTACTTGTGATGTAAGGCCGAATCTGTGATCAAAGGGTATTCTGTAACTGTTTCCACTGTTCAGCTTTTAAGGGGCATTCCATGCAGCCTTTGACATTTTTTTTTCTAATGTCAACTATCTTGTAGAAATTATTTATATATGTCTGAAATTGTGAGAACAAGAGGAAGACAGTTCTATATGTATTTTGTAGATTTTACTTCGTTTTGGCCCCAATAATGACTGCCGTTATTGCGAACTCTATCAAAAGATATTAATTATAGTATTGAAGATTTCCCATTAATAATATACAATATGTACAAAGGTTAACACACATTCACAAGTTTCTTTCCACTCAATAGCCACACTGTCTTCTGAGCATGCGCAGTAGCCACACGTGACGTCAGACCGATGGGAGCAATACATTTTATTATGTGCGCTGGGCAACATAACAAATCGAATGTATGTCTTGGTATGAATAAGGGTCAGACCTTTCGCCATGCCTACAAATGATAAAACTATTAACGAAATGCAATGCTGTTTGTAAGACCTTGGTGCCTGGCTTGTTATGCACTTTGTACGCAGTGAACATCCAGAGACTTGGGACTAACAAAATATCGACGACAATTGGGCTTTATGGCCACAAATTAGCATTTCATAAACCAGGGTAAAATCATGGGGATGAAATGGGGGTGATAGAATGAGGACAGAGCGGATGTGGTAGAATGGCCATCTCATATGAGACCCATAGCGACACATGGAGACCCTTAGATCTACCTGGCCAATGAATATCCCATCAAAGTGTCAAGTATCACATCAAAATATCAAGTGCAATACACCTTTCTCACTGTGAGTTATTTGTTTCTGGAAAGGTGAATCATCTGAGTATTTGGTGTTGCAATATCAGCCTTAACCTATGGATTGCCAATGCAGAACTCTGGTTATAACAAATAATGAATGAAGGACATCAACTGACAAGGCCGGTCCATATCTGCCTATCACAATGCCAAGACGCCAGCAAGACACCCCGGAATGAAGGACATCAACTGACAAGGCCGGTCCATATCTGCCTATCACAATGCCAAGACACCCCGGACCGTTCTATCACCCCCCTCACCCCGACTATAGGGAACCTCTCCCCGTGGGTAAAGCAATGAGACATGATGCCAGGGTAATAATGCAATATAACATAATGACTTTCTCTATAACCTGCAATGATCAAGCAATACAGATTATGACCCAGTTGTATTTGAACTATAATAAATCATGTGTCCTTATCATAGCTGTTATATGTTAATTTGTTAATATGACGAAATTAGTGATGAACTTTTGAAATTCTTCCTTTTACTTTGCACAAATTGTTTGTCAGGGCCACTTTGTTTAACCCTGAAATGGAACAATATATATATATATATATATATATATATATATATATATATATATATATATATATATATATATATATTTTGTATTGTATTGTATTGTATATTTTTATTTAAGTCTCGCCCTATTTACAATAAATCTAAGCATAAAATTATAACTAAAATATAGGCCTCTCTTAGAAGAGATATGAGAGACTGTTAAAAAAACAAAACATGCATATAGTTTTAAAGTGAAGTATATAATAATATCAATATCACAATCATGCACATATTTAAAACATTGAAATGATATATGAAAAAGTAATTAGTTTGATGTGGATGTGTACATTAAAGTTCTCCTCCTGGCTAAAATCTCATGGCAGGTTTTGGCACTGACTCTGCAAATGTCAATATCACTAAGTATAAAAGATAATTTTCCTGAATCACTTAAATTAATAAAAGCACCAGATATATCATTATATTTAGAACCTGGTACAGATATGAGGTACTGGAGGTATTCTTCTCAGACCTCATTATGGGGTACCATCTCATACCTTAATGTGTGTAACAGGAGAGTGCCATCTGGTGTTAATAATGAAATTATTTTACATACCTCACAAATCTAACGTTCGTATCAATGGCACTCATGACATTATCCTCTCTCTCTCTCTCTCTCTCTCTCTCTCTCTCTCTCTCTCTCTCTCTCTCTCTCTCTCTCTCTCTCTCTCTCTCTATATATATATATATATATATATATATATATTTGTAACACATCATCAGCTGGTTCTCCATCATACAAAACATTCTATTGGAGATATTGCATTCCGTTATCTGATGACATTACTGCTGCATTTTGTGTAAATGCAAAAATAGTCTTTTCTCCAACATAATCTGCAAAAATGAAATTCAAGCATTTCTTTCTCTCTGACGTGCTATTCCAACATGTCCTTCGGGCAAATTCGGTATATATAGACATTGGTCAAATGAAGCTATTCAGGCATATAATTCAGGAATATAATTCAGGCATATAATTCAGGCATATAATTCAGGCATATAATGCCTAACATGAAGGAATGCTTACGTCTCAATGGGCCATATACATATGTGCACTGAAATGTTCGTGATTCTAGTCGTATAGAGGGCACCACATGTAAGTGACCTCACAAACACAAGTACATGAACACAAATCTGCTACCAATACCAACAATTATGTCTCAATAATGTTTCTCTTATAACCTTTTTTGCTTTGATACATGCCACAATAAACCTTTCCTTTCTTAATAAGTTAGACATAATAAGCCAAATTGAAAGTAACCAATGTCATATATGGGTCCAGTTTGATGGGAGAATGCACTGGGTATTCTTAAATGATTTTAGTTTTAGTCCAGTCAATGTATGAAAACAAATGGCCTAACCCGGAACAAATTAGAACAGAAATGAAACTGATAGAAAACGTCTCAGAAGAGCCTAGAGAATAACATAGTAAAAGTCTACCAAAATCCAAGTAGTGGAACAATTCATAATTCATAAATCCAAAATGGCCGACACATGACAGGGCAAATCTTAAACATTATATAGCTTGACTCCTATTTGACATATTTGAGTAATCTTAGAGTCTATTTTATGTTTTTTGGACATGAGAAATCCATTGGGAATCTTTCAAATAGCTAATACCCATGTTTTGTACTCTTCTTCTCAAAATTGACACATAAAAGTAGAATATGTCGAAAATTAGCACTTTGCTTGTATTCTGATTATACCTGTCTGCTTTACACCTTTTCTGAGATATCCTCTACAACACATATTATTCTACAAAAACAAGTTATCAAAAATGATAGAGAACAATTATTTACAATTAGGATTTTTAAAAAGTTTGTGTTTAACGACCCATTAACAATTGGATTTTGCACATCATTGCAAGCTGTGGGTAACTATTAGTTACACACAGGGAGGCAATTCCCTGCTCTCCTCAAAAAGTGGGGATGGATCTTAAACTTGCTGCCTGGCACAGACACTCTGGTACATGAGACCTTGGTTTTTAGTCTCATCCAAAAGTCACCTTCCATCACTAAAGAATGTGAAAGTACCATTTTTAAAATGTCTATGGGATGACACCTCTATCTCAAGCCCAAGTGAGTTGGAAAGTAACATTTCACAATTTGTCTTTGGTATGATATTTATCTTATTTTTCTGTTATATGTTTTGTTATTTTTTCTGGTTTTTTTTTCTTTTGTTCTGTTAGATTAGATTAATTAATTTCCTAGGGTTGAAGTAGCAGCTTTGAATGCTTCAAAGTAAAAGCTGAATTTACTACCAACACCAAATATACATTACCATACTGAACCAAGGTTAACAAGTATTATTTTCATCATCATCCATTTTTGCAGACTCCTCTACATTATCTACATGCCGTTGAACAGTCTAGCCCATGTTTTCCACAACTGCATTGTCAAACATACTGAACAAAGTGCCTTCAGATTTGGACAATGGAGTGATTTGGCTCACAAAGACCTGTTTGTCCATTATTGTTTGCACATTAGTACAGGCCTAAAACCCTGACAAACCACAATAGAGGTCACATGCTCATATACATGTGACCACCTGTTGGTCCAAAGAGTACAGCCAGTGCTTGGCACTTTCAACAAAATATGATTACCATGTTTGGAGTATTTTGGTTGATTTTAGTGAGATAGCTTGTTTGTAACATGTCATTTAAGCATACCCCAAACCTCAGAAAAATTGCCTGTGACTTCTGTCATTTCATGAATGCTTTAAGGAATTTTGATGCAAAATGATGGTGCAGTTGGATACCAAGCACTAGCTGCAATGGAGCCACTACTACACTTGAATGAGCTGCTTTAACCAATGCTTGGCCAACTGATGCTACTTTAACATTTGCATCAGTTCCTTTAATGATAGTCTGAAGCAAGAGGACCACTGAATCTGGCCGAAATGAAGATGCAGCATAAGGAGAAGACAACTGATCACAGGCTGGATAAATCATAGGGGGGTTGGGGGCTCAGCCCCCTCTTTTCGGTCAAAGTTTAATGCACCACTCAAAATTAATCTGATGATCCAATAACTTAGACTTGACAGTCTCAGGTAGCAGTCTGAAGACATTCTCCATTTTTGCAACTGAAACTAATCATTGGTCTGCTTGGAGACTGCCCCGGGAGTGTATTATGCATGGGTGGCTGAGCCCCCACCTCATCTCAAACTTAGGTTACCACATATAAAGTTCAAAGCTGATGATCTGTTAACTGATCTGCAGAATATTATGTATAGCCATGTCACAAAACTTTTGAAGAGCAAATATTTAGTGGTGGTAGGATGGGGGAGTCCAGCTACTGTAAGAAAATGGTTTAAGTATTTGTTTAACTAAAGATCGAAATACTTGATGACCGATTTGGAAATTAGCTTCACAGTACAGGAAGTTGAGGTGGGGGGAGGGGGGCTGGAAAGAGGATTTATTGCATCACTCAAAATAATTTGAAACTGATGACCCAAAATCTCTTGATTCGAAAGTGCCAGGTAGTAGTCTGAAGACAAAGTCTCTCTTTGTCAGAGAACCCGAGAACCATAAAGGTCACCTAATGTACAGAATATACAATGTATTTCATAGCAGAATGATGCTGGCATCGTATGAAATACATTACAATAAACACTACATAAGCTATTTATTTCCTTGTCATAAAATAATCTAAAATAACTGATTTACACCAACAGCAAGGGCATGATGTTATTTCAATGTGCAGGGAACCTTTAATCATACAAAAAACCCTGAATGTATACATAAAATAGGATGAAACGTCAGTGAGAGGCAGCCATTTTGAATTTATGCAAATTAGGTGGTGTTCCACTAAGTGGTGCTGAGAATTTTTTTTCAGAAAGCTGAGAATTGTGCGAGTCACAATTTTGGAGACTGAGGATACGCACCAACGGTGCGTAACATTGCCCCGAAGGCGCAATTAAGCTAGGGGGGTACGGGGGCATGCCCCCCCGAAAATTTTTGTCATTTTCTTGTATTTTGGTGCATTTTGGTGCATTCTGAGCAAAAAATGCATAGCTGATGAAAGTTGCTTACCTGTTGTACTTAGACTTGTTCATAGTTGATAAAAAAAATGCTTACCTGCTGTACTTGTACATGTTGAGTGTTCATTGTTGATAAAAAAAAGTGCTTACCTGGCTGGGTCAGTTTTACCACAGCAATGTCATTAAGGGTGTGCCTTACCTGATTGATTTTGCATTGTGAGCATTAAATCATTACTACCTTGCTGCTAGGGAAGTCTGGAGCGCTGGTGGGGACAGTTTTACCACAGCTGCCAAGGAACAGTTTAACCAGCACTGTCAAAGGAGTATATTCTAAGTCAAACTCACTTTTGACTTGACTTAAAATATTTCATGATGTTACCAGACCCACCTGTACAAGATTTTCTCTTTCTTAATTTTCTATGGCTATTATTTTTGGTAAACGAATCAAACCAAGCAGGAGTAGATGCACATTACAAAACAATGGTTGAACAATGGTGTACATTCATTTTTATTGTTTCTGGACTTGCCAAGGGTGCACAGGCTCAGAAACTAAGAAGCATATCTGATTTTCTTCTCCAAAAATGCCATGCTTCGTTAACACCGCTGGGTATCAACATGACAGATCAGAGAAGATATTGATTTTTTAAAATCAAAGATGCTCCTAGTGGCCTCCTTGGAACATGACACAGCATGAACATAAACAAGTCAAGTTTTTACCAATGCTCATCCAGTGGTGTGCAACATGATCAATAAATAATAACACTGTTTTTAAAAATTTTGGAGTGTGTGATTATTTTGTGTTTATTTTACATTCAAATTGTTAATGGCATGCATGGCTGTGCCATATAATATTTAATTCTAACAAAATAATTTATCTTTAAGTCCTTCTTTTGTAAAATATAGCGATAAATCTAATTGAATGACGGATTATGGGCAGCAGAGCAAGCATTGCTACCCATGCACATGATTTGTATCCATGGCCATGTGCTTTAAGATCATGTAACAAAAGAATGTATGATCAATGCCAAAATCAAGTACATTAAAAAAAAATTTTCATTTTTTTCTTGGAGAATATCATTTAAGGACAAATAAAGGGTTCAATTCAATTGAACTAAATTTATTATGGGCAGCTGATGAAGCATGGCCATGTGCTATGCGGTTATCTAACATGGCCATGTGCTTTGAGATAATCCATAGATTATCTAACAAAAGAATGTATCATCAGAGATTATTGTAAAATATAGCGATCAATTTAATTGAATGACAGCTATCAATTTAATTGAATCAGAATGACAGATTATGGGCAGCAGAGCAAGCATTGCTACCCATGCACATGCTTTGCATCCATGGCCATGTGCTTTGAGTCAAATTGAGATAATCCATGGATTATCTAACAAAAGAATGTATGATCAGAGATTAACCTTAAACCAATTCAAAGCAAATAAGTTTTTCAGTAGTTCCAGTCTTCAGTACAAACCTGTGTTTAACTTACCAAATGTGTAATCTAATCAATTTGGCTTGAAAATTCTTGATTCCAATCTGTTACTGCAGAACGTTGACAATTTTCACAGATGATCTTGAAGAAGGATGCTGAGATGTCTCGAACATCCAGTGTTTAAAATTCGCGCTAAATGTTATTTCATTATTTGTGGTATCCATTAAAAAGCGAAAGATAGAAATGTAGAGTCGCAATATTTTTCGACCAATAAGAATTCTCGTATTATACCGTGTTCGGCTTCATTTATCTCGGCCAATCAGATTCCGTCTTAGACTCTTTGGAATTTCAAGATGGCGTGCGATTGTTATCAATCGCTACGATGTTTTAGCGATGGCCTGCAAAGGTAAAATGTGTACTGTGCATTAGATTTTGGTTTTAAATAAATGTTTTAGCGTTACGTCGCGATGGACGCTTTGGAAATTCAAGATGTTTTGTTGATAATTTGCGTAATAGATTTTGGCTTTAAAAATACGTCAAAAGACGGAAGATTTTTGTCCGAACTCAAAAGACGGAAGATTTTTGCCCAAAGACGGAATTCCGTCTCAAGACTCAGCACCGGTAGACTTTTTATATGTTCACCTGGGTTACATTCTGAGACAAATAACACCAAAATGGTTTCTGTTCTAATTTGTTCTGGGTCATTTCATATTTTGACTGGACTATTTGGGAGAATCCTGAACACATGTTATGTTATTCAAAATAGAATCTGTCACACATTTGTGACTTAAAAGTCAGGTCTGTACAGAAAAATTATGCGAATGGAATAATGACGTTGTTAATAAATTTCCTTCAGCACACATCACAAAAATAAGGTTCAACAGCAGTGAACCAACCATGGGCAAAGTCACCCTGAAATACCCGTGAAGCTTTGCAGCATCTCCACATGAAGAAAGGTCCAGGCAGGAGGATATGTTGGCTGCGCGCTGCACTATTGCAGTAGGCCTCAGGCCGTGGCGCAGTTGGTGAGAGCGCCAGCCTATTAGCACCGGTTCCTCTGTGGTGATCCAAAGGTTGAGGGTTCAATCTCCAGCCATGCCGACAACTCGTGATACAATTTTCCACACAACCTGAGGCCGTGCCTGAAGGGTTGTAAATCTGACCAGGTAGTGAAAAACCCAGAAAGACAGATGGCATGAAAACTCTTTCACCACATTTTTGTCAATCTGATGTTTCAAAATAGATTAAACATAAGTTTTGGGCAGAAATATAAATCAAGGTAAGGTAAGGCAAAGTTAAATTTTGAAACACTGAATTTAAGGATTGGATGGCACAGGTCGGAAATAGATTAGAACTTTATACATGGATTAAAAATGTTCTCCTCCAAAGTTGTGATTTCAGCTTCATCCCTTTGGTTGTATATGACAGGAGCGAAAAATTACATTTTGATCACACAATTTCAACATTATCTGAAGGGCCCATGGGCCGTGGCTCATTTGGCTAGAGCGCCAGCATTTCGGCACCAGTTCCTCTGTGGTGATTCAAAGGTCGTGGGTTCGATCCCCGGCCATGCCGAGATTGAATTCATGATACAATTTCGCACATGAGCTGAGGCCCATTGTCCTTGTAAATCTGTGACCGGGTGGGTTGTCATGTCAAGGACCTGCGACATGACAATTCAGTGAGGCATATTTCTGAAGAAATATAAATCAAGGTAAGGTAAGGCAAAGTTAAATTTTGAAACACTGAATTTAAGGATTGGATGGCACAGGTCGGAAATAGATTAGAACTTTATACATGGATTAAAAATGTTCTCCTCCAAAGTTGTGATTTCAGCTTCATCCCTTTGGTTGTATATGACAGGAGCGAAAAATTACATTTTGATCACACAATTTCAACATTATCTGAAGGGCCCATGGGCCGTGGCTCATTTGGCTAGAGCGCCAGCATTTCGGCACCAGTTCCTCTGTGGTGATTCAAAGGTCGTGGGTTCGATCCCCGGCCATGCCGAGATTGAATTCATGATACAATTTCGCACATGAGCTGAGGCCCATTGTCCTTGTAAATCTGTGACCGGGTGGGTTGTCATGTCAAGGACCTGCGACATGACAATTCAGTGAGGCATATTTCTGAATAATTACCACTTGAATTACACTTAATCTCATATTCTTGAATTTCTCTGTCTTCTGTCTGAATTTTATGTTTCTGAATTTCACATTTCATATTTCTGAATAGTTACCACTTAAGCCACCTTAATTTAATATTTCAGAATTTCAAACTTATGATTTCATGACTTCCCTCCAATTGCAGTTGATAGAGATGGACAGGTCAAGACGTAAATATTGTAAATATTATGTATTTTATATTTAATGTTAATTGATTGAATTTTTGCTAATTTTTATGAATTTGGAATTCATTTTATGCTTGGTATAAAATTTATTGTTCTTTTTTATTCAGATGAACGATTTTTGACAAAAGGTAAGGATGATTGGTAACTGATTGCATAAAAATAAATCTAATTATTAAATTATTAAAATGATATTGTTGTGAAAAATTGTTTAAATTAGGTTAAAATTAAAATTTATGTTTAATTAATATTTAGCATTTTTTAATTGTGATGATTTTGCACTTTAGAACAGGTAGATTATCTTCTTTCATATCAAGGGGCAGGGTATCCCTGCCCCTTTATGAGAATCAACGCCGTGCCCCCAAAAAGGTGATTGTTTAATTTGGTTGCAATATTGAATTTTATAAGACTAAAAACAATTTTCTACAATTCAAAATTATTTAAGTTACATTAAACTGAGTTCTGAAACTATTTAAATCCAAAAATCAAATTTCTACAAATTTTTACAATTTAAAACTATTTGAGTGACATTTTAACTATATTTTGAAACTATTTGAATCTTCAGATGCAGAATTTTTAAATCAAGGCTTTCAAGGACGACCCACCTTAGGCGCTGTTTAAACCATGATTGTGGTTGGGTGGAGATCTCCGAAGAACAATGACCAAAAATATATAAAAAAAAGACTCAAATAATAAAGATAATAAACACCAAAACATCTCCGTTTAGAGTGATGTAAAACCCCAAACAAACAAACACTATCTTAGCTATTCAGATTTCCTTTGGTATGAAAAAATATATAATAAACCATTTGATATTGAACTGAATGTTTACTTATATCTGTGCATGTATTATAATATACAATGTTTGTGAGCTCACCACCATGATTTAAAGATGTTACAAGTCAGGAATAATATTGTATAAACTTGTCCAATATAACTGATTATTGGTATAATTGATCATTATAATAATTGCCCTGCATGTTGCATTTTATTTTAACATTTAGGTTCCTCGGTTTAGAGACATTAACACAATTGAATAAAGTCTGCTCATGTAAATTAGAAAAAAAGAATTTGATTCACTTTCAGCCACTCTGACCATATATATTATAACAAGAAAGTCTTTAAACAAGAAAAAGTGGTGCTCCACGTGTAACACGGATGGGAAAAAAAATTAACAATCAAAACAAAAATTACAATAAACAAAACAAAAATTACAATAAACAAAACAAAAATTACAACAAACAAAACAAAAAATTACAACAAACAACAACAAAATACATTTAAACACAAACAATCATTGCAAACTGATGGGGTAATTGAAATTATTTTTATTTGTCTTTTAAAAACATTTAATTTGGTACATGAACGATTTTTTTAGCACATCTGTATGCAAAGATTTGCCTTTCCAAGCTCGATTACGTAAGTTGCTCTATTATCGCTCAGGCGCTAACCGCAAATCATCGATCAGACTTTTGCATTGTCACCTGACTTCTAATTGTCCGATTTACACCAAATTTGAACTAAACTTACTGATATTCCTTGTTATAGCGATTGGGAAGCATTTCTAATCAATCTAAAGGGATAATTTTGTGCAGCGATGGGCGATGATGATGTTGTCATTTCGGCGGGATGCCTATTGGCTTTGCCGAGCCGGTAAACTTTAGTGTTCTCCAATCACCCATTGGCAAAGACCGAATTTGAACTAAACCTACTGAAAATTCCTTGTTCTAGCGATTGGGAAGCATTTTAAAGAGATAATTTAATGCAACGATGGGCGAAAACAATGACATCGTTTGAACGTTCTGCTTTGTTTACATGACGCACTTCTTTTCTTTTGTTCACTTCTTTTAGATATGTATTCATTCGCCGGACGCATGCGCGAATTGGAATCTTTCGCAAGCAGACGACGAACACTCCACAGTGGCGTCAGTTGCTTTAACAATTATGACCACAGAAAAAACCGAATTACAACCCACAGGAAACAACTACCCATTTCCCATGATCGTACCGATCACAGAATAACACAGATAGTCCCTTTTTGATATCCACTGCCTGTCGGCAGTGGATATCAAAAAAGGACCATCCGTGTTACAAAAAAAAAAAATTTGCATACAGTTTCCTTTTTGAAAATGACATTTATACCTTCTCATCATAAAATGAAGAGCTAACGATCATAGAAATTACCAGCTTGTTACAAAAAGATACAATTTGGCCCTGCTCTGTCATTTCTTGGCCGAACTACATTGGGGCCCCCATAGGGGGGGTATGAAAAACCCAATAATCCCCCTTTTTTTACCTAAAAATCCAAAAATCCTTATCTTTTGTAGCCAAAAATCCTTAAATATTTTTCCCCTCAAATCTAAAAATCCAAAAGTATAAAACAAAAAATCCTAAAATATGTTTACATTTAGTACAAATTTATTTGGCAATGAATTACATAACATGCATGATATAACATGATATTTAGTGTTTCACACAGGTCATGCCACATTACAAAATGTACTTGCAGAGTCCACTTGAGCCCACAGAGTTTGAAATTAACAGTAATCTCACTGTTATAGTGATACGGAGACACCCAATCCTTTTGAACATATTCAAAATTAGTAAAAAAAGTAATCTGTGTCTTTCCTTTTTTTTGAAACTCTTTTAGGCCTAGTGGCCCTTGTGTCACTAGTAAATGACAACTGAGATAATTCCTCACTAATTAACTCTTGCTGCTCATTGGGTGTCTCCGTATCACCCTGATCCTTTATCAGGTCCAAAAGATTGATCAAAACCTCCTCATTCAGAACAATTATATCATCCTTTGGAACATATTCATAGTTAGTATCATCTAAAACAGTGATGACATTTTCTCTATCTATGACACATTGTTTTTGATTTGAGAACTCTGTGGGCTCAAGTGGGCTCTGCAAGTAGATTTCCCCTTTACATTTTCCCTTCTCAAGCATATGTTGCCTCAGTTTACATATATGCACATGTTTGATTGTGTTAATAACTACAACAGAACCTTTTTTGACATAGACACTTCTCCCTTGTGAGGGCTCCAACACACTCTGGCCACCAGTTGATGATTCAAAATCAACTGGTATTGGTATGACTCTGTCACTCACATAAACATTGAGTGGCAAGGTACCAGGCTTATCCTTTGTGCTTAAATTCCTAACAATATTTTGACGTACACTTTGTCCAAATTTTTCACGCCACATAGATAAATCTCTCAAATCATTCTCAGTGATATTTGCCTTTGAGGTGTTGGCCATTTGTGGCAGTTCTGTGTATTCCAATGGTATTTTACTCCTCTGGTAATATGATTTTCTGCTGGTAAAATATAGAAAACTACAATGGCACATCTGCTTTAAAAGTTCCCTCGTACATGATGCAAACTTGTATGCAAATTGTAAAGATAGGGGCATGTCAAGACCTTCTCTCATTCTTGAAAATAAATGTTCTACTACAAGAGTTTGGGCAGCTGATATGCTAAAGTTATAATTTTGGTATCTTATTAAAAATCCATTAATCCTAAACACTTTCCTCAAAATCCAAAAATCCCAGATATTTCACCCCAAAAATCCAATAATCCCTCTTTTTTAGGCCAAAAATCCAATAATCCTAAAACCCTATGGGGGCCCCTACATTGACAACTCAAAATTCAGCTATTGAGCTCTTCTCTTCAATGTAACTCAGGGTATGATTGTAAGACGTCACTCTGACTAGTACATCTTGCATACCTTGCTGTACTAATTGCATTTTAGCTGAATGTTGTGTCTCACACGTCACCTTGTAATTCCATTGTCTTTCAAAACGTTAAAAGTGTTTATTTGTTTTCACGGCACAAGTGATGTGCCGGCCGCCATCTTTAATGAAGCCGCATTAGATTTATATTTTGGGGATGGTTGCGCTCCAAACTGAAAAGTACACAGAAATCGTGACGTGTACACATTAGCCGTCATCGTCTCTGATCAAATATATGTTGCAATATAGTCTTTTTAATCACATATATTTATTACTGCTTTAAGAGCTGTGTACAAAAATCCCATTAGATTACAACTTTGTTTACTTTCAAATACACTTACGTCAACATCCATATTACCATATTTTGTACATGAATGAAACATTCTTTATTATTACAGAATATTGCAATGGGTTGTAGCTGACTTTATGAATTAGGTATCCTCTGGTGGAGAGTAATCAGAATAGCGCATGAGAGATTTTCTATGGATGAAGGACGGGAGAAGGCACAATCAACTAATGATATTTGGTCACCTGGTGCATGGTATTTCCTGCTCATAAAACCATCTGCCCCAGGACGACAAAGTATGAAGCTTTCCCGCTCACGACACAAGCATGACATTGATCCAATCAGAGGCACTGATATAAATGCTTTTACAGTAGTGTTTTTTGTAATTTGAATAAACTTTGTCTCAAGCTTGAGGATAGGAAAGTGTGTCAATGATTATCTCAAAGCAGCCCACTCGTGAAGTTATACTTGGGTAATATAGTATGAGTGCAAGCATAGAGAACCGCATCAGCTTCCAGCAAGCTCTCACAGCACATGGGCCACTGCACGTGCAGGGATAACCATGGGTACGCAAATATGGTGATACATCATATTTACACCTCGCGCACGTGCCAACCATTGACATGACGTCATTGACCAGCACGTGCAGTGAGAAAAAACTGATGCGGCTCTCTATGGTATACAGGTAGGTCTAACACTTGCATCCCAGTCAGGCAAATGAATTAGGTAATTTTCATCCATTGTTATTCCTTTACATTAGCTATACATTATTTAATCTTTCAATTTCAGCTTCACATTCCTTTCACCTCTGCATTCTGACATTTTTACCCATTGTAATTGACCAGAGAGAAAGCTAAACATTAGTTTACATGCATTATCAGAGAGACCACATGCTTCATCGCCATAAATCTAGGACATAGTCGTTAGAACGGGTAGGGATCCAAATTCGTGCGTAGTGGGTGTCAGGGTGACGTTTTGCACACTTCCGGGAAATGGCTTAGCAGCGTCTGGCCAGACAGGTAAATAAACTCTTTCCTTTTCTCAGTACAGTATTGACAGGTTGTGACTTTCACGTGTGTGTGTGTTTGTATTATTTAGGCAGTTTATATTGAATGTGTCCATATACTTGTTTTCCCTCTCGATGTGGACGATATGGTAAATATGACAGGTATGTAAAAAGTGACAAAATTGTCAGATCTGCAGGGCACCCAAAACGTCAAAGAAAATGCATTCAAATATGATAGTTATCAACAATGAATGATAAAGACATGTTATATTGTCAACATTTCTCAGTTTTGGTCAGAAATATTAACAATTTATCATGGTTTAGAGCAGATTTCTGTACAAAACATGGTTCATCTCAGATTTCTATACAAAACAGAGACAAAATATGAAATCTACAAAGCACCCAAAATGTCAGTTTTCTCAATGATAATGCAATCATAAATGATAATTATCAACAATGAATGATAACGGCGTCTTATATTATTCACATTTGTTGGTTTTGGTCAGAATTTTGTCACTTATGTTATGATACATTTAAAGACATATCTATGCTGTATTTGGGTGCTGGACGTTCCGACTCACGGCGTTCCGCCTCAGACGTTCCGCCTCACGACCTGTCCGCCTCACTACCTGTCCGCCTCACATTGCTTGTATTATTAGTTGTAATACACCGAATTTTACTCACTTTTTTAAAAACACATCTACATTTCACAAAGAATACGAATCCTTTTCATATAAAGCTGTATTCTCAAGAAGAGGTTAGTAAAACATCGTCATTCAAAGACACACGATTGGGTCCGGCAAGTTAGCCCGGGTTATCCCATTTCCCCACCTCCGCCCGCTGAATGCCCTCGGCGAATTCGGCGGAACAAAATATAGAATTGACGTATTTGAACTTACTTTTTTTTAAAACACATCTACATTTGAAAAAGCTGTAAATATTCTCAACAAGTGGTTGTTTAAAATGTAAAAATATAATAGGTGATTGTGGACTTAATTATTAGTTAATATGAACCAGTGAGGCGCACGAGTAGTGAGGCGGACAGGTCGTGAGGCGGACGGGTAATGAGTCGCTGGTAGCGTGAGGCGGATCGTCTAGAATTCCTGTATTTTAATAAATAGATTTCATTTTGCACTTATGCATCCCTCAATGTGTATTATACAATTGCATGCCTTCCATTTGTTCTGTGTGTCTTTACCTGTAGTTGTACTGCATGAAATGTGCAACTGTTTTTATGTGATGATAGTTGTTTGTATTCAAATTCTTTTCATGAATTCTGAATATTTTGTCATATTTTCCAAATTAAATTTAGCAATCCTGTCATGAATTGCAATACAATGTACAGGCCCATTCCCAAGTCTGGGAAAAAGTGTGAGGGAGGCTTATAAAAATCAATATTTATTTATTTTTCTTCCAGCTGTATGATGAAAACAAGACGAAAACAGATTGACTTCTTGAAATTGTTGCAATGCCCACCAATTGAGGAAGAAAAGTCAGATGAAAGTGTTGTACTGTATGATTCTGAAGATCTGTACAAGGTGAAAAGATTAATCACGAAAAGAAAACAGGGAAAGGTAAACTTTAATTAAAATTATCTATCAATATTTAATGAACTATTATACTCTGTATGCTCAGTGACACGAAATGTGTGATGAGTTTTTGCTATCTTTCTTTGATATGTTATGTTATTTTCATATTATTTCAGATTAGTGAATATCTGGTTCACTGGGATAATTACCCACTTTGGGAATGTTCTTGGGTGTGTGATGGAAATATTTCGGAAGATGTGAAAGCGGCGTATTCTTCTCCGCCTCTGCCTGATTGCCCAGAGCTTGTCCAGCATTTCACCACAGCCTTTCTGTCGGCCGTACTGGGGAAGCTAAAATCCAAAAGTCGACTACCTGTAACCATACCATGTAATCTGGATATAGCACGGTATGTATTTTGAGGGAAAATTAAAATGCATTAGATTTTATGTGACCGGTTGTAAAAAATTAATTTTTTCAATACTTTATCTTTAAAATCGTCAATTTCAGGTTTTGGTTCAGTGAGAAGTCTTTATTGACGATTGGAGACTTCAGCCAAATGACCTTACCAGAAAAGTGGTATATTTGGTTAGACAAACATGGGCAAGGCTACAGAATAGAATTTCCTGTAAAGATCAGAAGACGTGTCACCTTTAGTCCGAAGATGGTGTCTGGGCTCAAATCACCGCAGGAGTCTCTCACAATAGACTTTGTGAAGGTGCCTGCACTGGGAGATGAATCACCTTCAAACTCCATGTAATGAGTAGGTTAAGACAGTCTATTTCTTGTACTTTGGGGGGGGGGGGGGTGTTATTTCTTTTAAAAAATCTTTCCCCAGAGCCAGATCAAAAATTTACTGATTTTTACACTTTATTTTTCAGGTCAAAATATCTTTGAAGAAAATGGAGCCCACTTCTAATATGGAGCTAGTCACCTATTCTTTTGAAGGGGAGTCAATATTTCTCACAATTCCATATCCAACATTTGAGCAATGGAAAAAAATCAAGGAAAAATCACCATCCATAACATTTTTGGACTTATTAAATCAATCTGCAAAATTCTTTAATATTCATGATCCAAAGGGCCGACTGGAAAGCAAATTACGTCTAGCATACAGCAAAATTACAAGTGCCTTGAAAAAATCAAGTGGGTCTAGAGGAAGGAATAAGATGTTAGAGAGAAAACATCGGATTGAAATTGTAAAAGAGGAAATAACTGATGTTCAGGAAATTTTGAAAAAAAATGAAGAAATGGAAAAGAAATGTGCTGAATTATATGAGGAACTCTGTGAAGCAAAATTAAAATCCATGCAGTCTGAGAAAGAAACTGGTGCTACCAGAGATGAAATAGAAAGACTGAGGAAATATGTCCAAGTTCTGATGTCAAAAATGGGAATGAAGGATAATATGCCAAAAGATTTTCTGTTCACTGAGCGGAAGGGTACTGTTGGTGAAAAACAACAAAGTCGACGCTTAATAAAGCTCAATACTCACATTGATAAAGCTTTGTGGTTTCTTGAAAGCTATGATATGAAAATTAATTTTATTTCCCTCCAAAATACCACAACAAATGAAGAACATATCCTTGGATCGATGAGACCAAAGCATGAATACAAAGACCTCTCCCCAGAAGATAAAGAAAAGATCAAGTCAATATTATTAATAATGGATAGATACTGCATAGGAGATACAGCGTACCATGAACTCTCCATGTTGATTGATGGTATGCCCAGGTCCTATCTTATAGGACAGTGCAGAAGAGACATCAACCAAATGTTCCATCTTGAAAGGACACCAGGTAAAGCCCAGGGTGTACAAGTAAATCCTCTCAATGAAATTACAAATGTGTTGCAAAACTTGAATGGAATTGAGAAAGCTACCCTACGTATATCTGGTGATGGTTCAAAGTGTTCCCGGTTATCTCATTTTACAGCAATATCCTTTACTGTTAAAGAAGATCCTGAACAAATAGTGCATCCTCTATGTATTGTTAAAACCACAGAATCATATGAAACATTAGCTACATGCTGTGGTGAAATATTTGAACAAATAAACAACTTGATAGAACAAGGTACTCTACAGCTTGAAGACAAGCTTTTACCCATCACCTTCTACATGTCTGCTGACATGAAGTTCCTTCTGCTGATTATGGGCCGCACAAGTGCAAATTCCAAATTTGCATGTCTGTGGTGTTACGTGTCGTCAGATGAGAGATGGGATAGTTCAAAGCCAGAATTTTATTACAGTACAGGAAATATGAAAAGAACATTAAAGACTGAAAGAGAGCATGTATTATCTGAGAGCTATGGGTGCAGGCATATGCCGCTATTAAATATTGAAATATGCCATCTTATTGTTGATGAGCTTCATCTTCTGTTGAGGATCACAGATGTCCTAATTTCAAATCTTATTGAATATACCAGAGATGCAGACAAAAGAAATGAAATCAAAGGTAAAAAAGAAAAAGACCAGCATCTCCATAATCTTATTCGAGTGATAACCGATTGTGGAACAACCTTTGAGGTGTGGGTTGAAGAAAAGAAGGATAAATTTACTCCGCTCACAGGAGATGAAAAAAAAAATCTTTTAAAGAAATTACCCAACAAAATGAATGAAATTTTCGAAGATAAAGAACTGGCAGGAAATGTTTCAGATATTTGGCGAAGATTCTTCACCTTGTATAAAATCCTCTCAAGTGACTGTCCATCTCAAGATGACATTGATAGCTTTTTCAGCAATGCAAAGGAGTGGATCAATTTGTACCTATCTCTCGGAGGAAGACTTCCTGGGTATGAGAAAAGGTCAATAACACCATACATGCATATTTTTCTGTACCATGTTGGTCCTATGCTTCGAGCCCTAGGTAGCATCAAACCCTTCACCACTCAAGCTGTAGAGAAGACCAATGATATTATCAGAAGATCTCATGCACTGAAATCCAACCACAAAGACCCATGTCGTACCACCATGGAGGCCGTGAAGCGCCAGAACGTGCTACGAGGAAAAAAGAGGAAACGACGAGAATATAACAAGAAAGGAAAAGGAAAGAAGAGGAAAAAGGTTGAAAGTCTAGGAATCAAAGTTAAAAATGAAAACATGCTGGCTCAGAGAGACATGCTGTATGATTGTTCCACAACTGAATTAAAACAAAAGCTTCAAAATACATACAGCGTTAAAACCAAAAATAAGAGCCATAATGCCCTGGTTGAATTAAATATACATTTCATGAATGCTAATGTTAATCAGTGATGAAAGTCTTCAGGAAATAACCTGAATTCAGGGTTTTTCCTTCAAATGTGAAATTCAAAAAGGTCTGAACTCAGTCTGAAACATCCAAAAAGGACATTTCTGAAAGTGGGTAGGGGTATCTTCAGGTTAATTTTTAAGGGTTTCAGGTTTTTTCCTGAATGCTGACTTTCATCACTGGTTAATGAAGTCAGAGATATTTAACACAGAGATTGGAAACAAGTTCTGCATTATCGCTCAGGCAAATCAATCTTGTGGCAGTGCCACCTTCACCACAGTAAATACTACATATAGATTATAGACCTATAATACAGACCTGGATCCGGATTCACAGACTTGTATAAAAATGTCTTTTTTGCCAGACAGAAATTATTCCGAGAACTACTTACTTTTCACATATCTATGTTAATCGTACATCAATGACATCAGGAATGGAAGAATTTGTGTAATAAATGCAAAACTATTTATCGCTGATCCACAACAGTTGCATGACTGAGTTGCATGGTGCACCACGCTGACACATAGTGGCAGACCTGCTGTTTCCAATCTCTATTTAAATATCTCTGAATGCAATTTATAATGCTTTTTAGCTCTGCTGAGACTTTAGCTCGCAGAGATTTAGGAGGGGGGAAAATGTCTGTCCGTCCGTCTGTCAACATTTCTTTAAAAATCTTCTCCAAAACTACCAGTACTATATCTTTCATATTTTATATAGAGGTAGATATATAGGTGAAGATTCAGATTCCGTCAAATCTTAGTGATGTCACCATTGACCTCAGTGCAGTGACCTTGAGGTCACAAATATTCTACTGAGCATATCTCAGCAACCACTTATTAGAGGAAATTAAAACTTGGTATACAGAAATGTCTTAGGTCATAGCCCTGCCTCGTAATACTTTCTTAGTCATGTGACCTTTGTCCTTGACACATTGACCATGAATTCAAAATTTGTGTGCATGCAAAATCTCATAACCATTAAAAGTGGAGCAGACTTGAGCAGATGATGATTTTGACCAATCAAAATGCAAGTTACATATCAAATATGGCCCCAACTTGTTATCGTGATTCTCATTGGCTATGTTATTCAAAATGGCAGCCTCCTTGACAACTTAGTGATAGCTATTAGATTTTTGAAAAAATCACAAATTTTGTGCATGAATATTGCATTGGTAACAAGATAATGATTTACCAAATATTAATGAATATCTCATCAAAACTGAATTAGGATCTTGTATGGAAAATCACAACCTGGTTGCTTGTTGCACTTTTTCTCAGTTCATGTGTTTTCATTCAAGTCAGTAGAGCTATCAACCCATGGGGTTATGTTTGTATATATGTTGCATTAAAAAGTTAATTAAATTTGTTAAATATACGGCTGTGTGTATAGAGCGTCTGATGAAGTATAAAATAAAAGTCATCAGTGATATTGAAGTGCTTTTTATATTTTACAACATTTTATTTCATAGGTTTATTTTTATTATTTTATAAACTCAACCTTTATTTATTAAGTCATTAAGAGTAATCTTTCTCTTTGTTAATGATATTTATAATTATCAACATTTGTCATTTTTTTCATAATGAAAGGTCATCGTGTAAAGTTGAATGCAATTTATAATGCTTTTTGTATATATATTAAAACATTTGTGTAAACATTAAAAAGTTAATTAAATTTGTTAAATATACGGCTGTCATATCGTGTCATATGAAGTATAAAATAAAAGTCATCAGTGATATTGAAGTGCTTTTTATATTTTACAACATTTTATTTCATAGGTTTATTTTTATTATTTTATAAACTCAACCTTTATTTATTAAGTCATTAAGAGTAATCTTTCTCTTTGTTAATGATATTTATAATTATCAACATTTGTCATTTTTTTCATAATGAAAGGTCATCGTGTAAAGTTGAATGCAATTTATAATGCTTTTTGTATATATATTAAAACATTTGTGTAAACATTAAAAAGTTAATTAAATTTGTTAAATATACGACTGTGTGTATAGAGCGTCTGATGAAGTATAAAATAAAAGTCATCAGTGATATTGAAGTGCTTTTTATATTTTACAACATTTTATTTCATAGGTTTATTTTTATTATTTTATAAACTCAACCTTTATTTATTAAGTCATTAAGAATAATCTTTCTCTTTGTTAATGATATTTATAATTATCAACATTTGTCATTTGTTTAATAATGAAAGGTCATCGTGTAAAGTTGAATGCAATTTATAATGCTTTTTGTATATATATTAAAACATTTGTGTAAACATTAAAATGTGAATTAAATTTGTTAAATATATGACTGTATAGAGCGTTTGATGAAGTATAAAATAAAAGTCATCAGTGATATTGAAGCGCTTTTTATATTTTACAACATTTTATTTCATAGGTTTATTTTTATTATTTTATAAACTCAACCTTTATTTATTAAGTCATTAAGAATAATCTTTCTCTTTGTTAATGATATTTATAATTATCAACATTTGTCATTTCTTTCATGATGAAAGGTCATCGTGTAATGTTGAATGCAATTTATAATGCTTTTTGTATATATGTTGTATTAAAATATGAATCGAATTTGTTAAATATACTGCTGTGTGTTTATTGTTTGTTTGTTTGGGGTTTTACATCACTTTCAACATAATTTCAGTCATTTCGTGATGAGACCTACTTGTAGCAGATATAGTGTTGCCTCACTGAATTGTCATGTCGCAGGTCTTTGACATGACAACCCACCCCGTCACAGATTTACAAGAACGCGTTAACCCTTTTGGCACGGACCTCAGCTCATATGGGAAATTGAATCATAAGTTTAATTTCGGCATGGCCGGTAATCGAACCCATGACCTTTGTATCACCACAGAGGAACTGGTGCTAGTAAGCTGGCACTCGAACCAACTGTGCCACGGCCCATGGCCCGCTGTGTCTTTATAAAATATTCAATTATAAAATATTCAATTAGTAAACTAGCTATCTCAGGGAAAGTAGGTTAAAGTAAAAAATTGTCATTATGACCAAATACAAGGATAATATTTCCTATTTCAAATTTTGGCAGATACCGTTTATAAAAAGTTTGTGTCATTATCATGAATATTAAGGGAGATAATATTTTCCGATTTTCGGACGATTATGGCAGCCATCTTGAAATTTTGGTGGCCATTTTGAAATTAATTTTGGCACGTCTAGTATTTTAGAGTTAAATCAATTTTTAAATTTAAAACATAATAAAATTCATCATAGATTGAATCATTGATCAGAACTACTCAGCCAGCACGAGTCAAATACTGATATTGAGTCCATGTCAGTCATTGACATCACTTGGCAGCCATTTTGGATTTTGGCAGCCATCTTGGAATTTAAATTTCTCAAAATAGTTTGATAACTAGTTAATGAAATATTTATTTATTGAAAAATACCTACAAGAAGTAAAATTATGTCAAATAATAGTACAAGTTGACAATATTTCCCATAAAAATGGTGCCATATATACATTTAAATAGGATTTCTGGGGGGTATTTTTGCTAAAATTCATTGAAGTTTATGGTAATTTTTCAAATAATGATATTATAATGATGAAAAGTGTCCCATATTATGCTGGAAATATAACTCTGATAGCATGCAAAGCAAAAGGAATTTTAATAGTTTGTTTGGTAGATTTTCTGCCTTTTGGATTTGAAAGATATATATAATTTTCCCGATTTTCCCATTGATTTCAATGGAAATCCATAAAAATCATATTTTTGTAAAAGGCAGAAAATTTTACAATGGCATTTGTACCAATAATGGCTTAAAAAGTGGGGTATACATCCCCCTAACATATCCACATGGGACACTTTTCAAATTGATGGCCAATTTTTCGCAAATTGAAAATTTCAATTTTTCTCCATTGAAATCAATGTTAAATCACCGTGACCTTGGGCCAAAAATTCAACGGCCCATAAAATCTGTTCTATTATAGCTACAGACTTGATCTTGGGCTTGTTTGTTTCGTTTTGGAGAGGTCTTTCATAATAAGACTTAAAAATGAGATTTTTTAGTGTGCAAAAGCATTTTCATATTTCAATGTCATGTCAAGGTCATCCCAAGGTCACAGGATTTATTGATTTTTAAATCGTATTTTCAATTGTCAAACACCCCTATAATTTTTTTAGAGCTAAATTTTATACTTTTTGTATAAATAGCCTATGTCCTTCATTTATGGCGATGTTCCATTTACATGTCAATAAACAATGTGTGATGTAGTCAAAGGCCTTAGATACGTCTATTAAAACTGTACCAGCAACTTTACCCTGGTGTTGAGCCTCATTAGTTTGTGTTCATAACTATAGCGCTTTATATGCCCCTAGTATCTTGTGAAATATAGGTTCAAAGTATCTGATCAGCTGTAACAACATTTTCAAAAATCCTATATGATCATCAGAACACTTATTGGGCGAACTTTATCCTTTATCTAGTCATTTTTTTAAAATAGGTGTATTCTCAGCCTTTTTCATATCATTTGTAAAAGTGTTGTTTTACAAAGATTAATTTATTATGTACTGTCTCAGCTAATTTAACTGCACACAACTTGCTATATTGTAATATTGATATTCCCTAGAATTGTTTTAATTTTCTTGGTGTTAATTGCTTCAAAGTTAAATTCTTCTCTTAAGTTAGCATTATCTCTTAAGTTGGCAATATTAATTGCTTTAATGTTTGGGTGATCTGCATGTATTATTATATTGTTCAAGCAATTATCCTCATCGGGGTTTATACTGTCCAGTTCTCCTATTAAATCTGCAATTGAACGGAAAATCACTGAATATTTCACAAATGTCATCTCTATCTGAAATGATATTTTCATTTTCATTTAAGATTACATTTCTGTGAGACTTTGTCAGATTAAAAAGGCCTGATGCAATTCCAAAATTCTCTAAGGGAGACATAGTCCTACACTTATTCATAAAATATGACCTTATTGCCTCACTAATCCTATATGTCACCAGATTTCTTTGGGTTTCATCCCTTGCTATTAGCTTTTCGTCACCCCTTTGCCTATGAAATTTGGTTTTATACATGTTTCTGTTTATTTCCTGTCTTAGGTGGGAATGCATATATGGTAACATTATTGTAGGACCTGTATTGTACTCTTACTTGAGGTTGAGGAGGCAGATGTGTTTTAGCGATACATCCAACCATGTCATGCCAATCACTCTATCCACCACAGAAAACATTATGGGACATTGGAATCTGCCTGGATGCATCCCCATAATATGATCAATGAGAGTCTGGAATTTTAAAACAGTCATTTCTCTTTTGGTCTGCATATCAATATTTATATCACCTCACAATATTACCTAATTTGCTTCATTAATTACATTGTCATAGATTATTGCTACATGGAGTGAATGTAGAGTGGAGATATTTGGTTTTTTTTGTAAACTACTGATATACACTTTTGTAAACTACTGATTTTTATTTTTATCTCAACTACAATGTTCTTAAGGGTATTTATGGGTGTTGGTAGTGAGTGCCCCCTAGTGGCAGAGGAGTAAATTACCAAAATATTGTACTTGATGGGAATTGTACATTTACTGTGTAAAAATACATTCCCTATTGAATTAAAAGCATTAATGACATGAATCAATATTTAAACACCTCAATATTTGAACTATAAGGTATTATTACAAGTATATTTCTTTCAAAATAGTATTTTGTCCTAATTTTCCTTGATGATAGTTTTCATGAGAAATGAAGAAGACAAGCAAATAAGTTCTGCAGATTACACAACAGAAGTAGGCTTGTTTTTAGCTGTGTTTATTTCATTTCATTGGGAAGAAAATTCCCTGTGATCCTAGTGAAACAGATTTTCTCATTTCGATTTGTGTAGTTTGCAAATAAAAAGGAAGTTTGGCAATCAGATATTTGAAGGGAGGTGAAAAAATTGATATTTTTGAAATGGTCAAGTGTGTACTTTACCTCTATTTTTCTCTTAATGCTTTTGAAAAATAGAAAATCTGTTTCACTAGGATCACAGTAAATATTGTTAAGATCACTTTTACAAAGTTGTTTGGAAATCCACTTTATTATGGTCCCACAATCTGCAGAACTTTTTCCCTTTAACATTTTGACATGCCAAAATAAATTTTGGAGCAGTGACATATTACTACGCCACTTTTTATGAGTTAAAAAGATATGAAGCTTTCAATATAATCAAAGAAATTCCATTGTGATTTTCAAATAATAAATCAATAATTTTATTACAAAAATGAAAACCATAAAATGTCATTTCATGACTGGAAAGTTTTAATGAAAAGGGAACTCTTTTTGACAGTTTGGCGTAAAAAGAAAGTAGTTCCCTCAGAAAATCTGCCACCAGAGGACACTCACTACCAACACCCATAAATACCCTTAATGTGGGCCTCTGTCATTGAACTTTTTAGACTTCGCTCAGTGTTGTGGTACATCAGATCTTTTCTGTACATTCTAAACCCAGTGCATTCAAAAGAGCTGTTTTTATAATATTCATCACGCTTACTCTCATACAACAACTTAAAGTTTGCATGTATCATTACCAGATTTTTCCTTTATTTACTCCTGTCATCATGCAATTTGTTTATAATTAGATTTTGTACTGGGTCAGCAATATTTTTCCTTGTGGTATATTATCATTGGTGGGCAGTATTTCGTGCAACATTACAAGCATTTAAGTGACAAATATTGTTGCATTTCTGTCACGATTCTCTGAGTTCTTACTATGGCCTCAATATTAACATTTAAGGTACAGTCTTATGGATTACTTTCCTAACAAACAGTTTTATTAGTGTTGAGGGATGGTGACACCTGCTATTTGTTTCTAGTGTTTGTGCTTGTGGCTTTGTTTGTCCTTTTTAGATGTTGTTACCCCTAGAGGTACAGCTTTTCCTCGTCATCCCCTGATAATAATACTTTTCCTTGTGGCCAAGGCAATTGCATCTCCTGCAAACAATAGATATTGATGGCTACCAGGTTTACCATAATGACCGTCTTTCAAACAAGGCAGGTGGAGTGGCTGTCTATGTGCGGAATGACCCACACATTATATATAAACCAAGCAAACAAGGCAGGTGGAGTGGCTGTCTATGTGCGGAAGGACCCACACATTATATATAAACCAAGCAAACAAGGCAGGTGGAGTGGCTGTCTATGTGCGGAAGGACCCACACATTATATATAAACCAAGCAAACAAGGCAGGTGGAGTGGCTAACTATGTGCGGAAGGACCCACACATTATATATAAACCAAGCAAACAAGGCAGGTGGAGTGGCTGTCTATGTGCGGAAGGACCCACACATTATATATAAACCAAGCAAACAAGGCAGGTGGAGTGGCTGTCTATGTGCGGAAGGACCCACACATTATATATAAACCAAGCAAACAAGGCAGGTGGAGTGGCTGTCTATGTGCGGAAGGACCCACACATTATATATAAACCAAGCAAACAAGGCAGGTGGAGTGGCTGTCTATGTGCGGAAGGACCCACACATTATATATAAACCAAGCAAACAAGGCAGGTGGAGTGGCTGTCTATGTGCGGAAGGACCCACACATTATATATAAACCAAGCAAACAAGGCAGGTGGAGTGGCTAACTATGTGCGGAAGGACCCACACATTATATATAAACCAAGCAAACAAGGCAGGTGGAGTGGCTAACTATGTGCGGAAGGACCCACACATTATATATAAACCAAGCAAACAAGGCAGGTGGAGTGGCTGTCTATGTGCGGAATGACCCACACATTATATATAAACCAAGCAAACAAGGCAGGTGGAGTGGCTAACTATGTGCGGAAGGACCCACACATTATATATAAACCAAGCAAACAAGGCAGGTGGAGTGGCTGTCTATGTGCGGAAGGACCCACACATTATATATAAACCAAGCAAACAAGGCAGGTGGAGTGGCTGTCTATGTGCGGAAGGACCCACACATTATATATAAACCAAGCAAACAAGGCAGGTGGAGTGGCTGTCTATGTGCGGAAGGACCCACACATTATATATAAACCAAGCAAACAAGGCAGGTGGAGTGGCTGTCTATGTGCGGAAGGACCCACACATTATATATAAACCAAGACCAGACTTAATTGACAAAGACATTGAACGTCTAGTTTGAGAAATTGTCCTCCCCAAATCAAAGCCCATTCTGGTTGGAGTATTCTATCAACCACCAGACTCTCGAGTGCCATGGATACACAAGCTTGAGACAATGACAGGCAACATCACCCTGGAGAGTAAGGAAACCATTTTTATGGGTGACTTCAATGTGGATTTATTGAAACAGGAGACACGTCTTCAGTACCTCAGTGAGGTGTCTCAATTTGATCAGGTTATATTTGAGCCAACTAGAGTTACATCTAAGACCTCAGGGGCCCCCATAGGGTTTTAGGATTATTGGATTTTTGGCCTAAAAAAGAGGGATTATTGGATTTTGGGGTGAAATATCTGGGATTTTTGGATTTTGAGGAAAGTGTTTAGGATTAAAGGATCAGGGTGATACGGAGACACCCAATGAGCAGCAAGAGTTAATTAGTGAGGAATTATCTCAGTTGTCATTTACTAGTGACACAAGGGCCACTAGGCCTAAAAGAGTTTCAAAAAAAAGGAAAGACACAGATTACTTTTTTTACTAATTTTGAATATGTTCAAAAGGATTGGGTGTCTCCGTATCACTATAACAGTGAGCTCGAGATTACTGTTAATTTCAAACTCTGTGGGCTCAAGTGGACTCTGCAAGTACATTTTGTAATGTGGCATGACCTGTGTGAAACACTAAATATCATGTTATATCATGCATGTTATGTAATTCATTGCCAAATAAATTTGTACTAAATGTAAACATATTTTAGGATTTTTTGTTTTATACTTTTGGATTTTTAGATTTGAGGGGAAAAATATTTAAGGATTTTTGGCTACAAAAGATAAGGATTTTTGGATTTTTAGGTAAAAAAAGGGGGATTATTGGGTTTTTCATACCCCCCCTATGGGGGCCCCACCTCAACATTAATAGACCATATATATACGACCAACAGGGAGATGGGACGTGATTATGGTGTCATCCCCCTGGGAATAAGTGACCATCATATGGTATATTTTATTAAGAAGTACAAACATCCTAAGAACATACAGGAGCTATAAGGATTTCAATGAAGCTAATTTTCAAAGTGATCTGGCACAAGTTCCCTGGTCTGTGCTTGATATTGAAACAGATCCAAACGATGCATGGACATCATGGAAAACCCTGTACACATGACAACCCACCCGGTCACAGATTTACAAGGACAACGGGCCTCAGCTCATATGGGAAATTGTTTCATGTGTTCAATCCCAGCACAGCCGGGGTTCAAACCCACGACCTTTGGATCACCACAGAGGAACTGGTGCTAATAAGCTGGCGCTCTAACCAACTGTGCCACGGCCCCTGGCCTTTAGGGCTTTGAATTGGACACCTTTCTCTGATAGAGTGACATATAAAAGAGCTCTGATGATGCACAAAGTCATGAACAATCTTGCTCCAGAGTACTTGAACAGTTTTGTGCCTGTTTCGAATACACACAGGTACAACACAAGGCATGCCACTAAAGGAAATATGAGGACTGAAAAGGCAAACCGGAAATGTTACACTCATAGTTTCAGACATGAAGGAAGTCGGCTATGGAATGGACTGGATACGCACATACGACAGGCAGCAACGTTAAATCAGTTTAAGTCAAGATATCTAGTCAGTTATCTTAGCAAATGATTTTTATGATGTTTTTAATTGATCATTGTATATAGTGCATGTTTTATTAGATAGCTGGGCCATGATGAAAACTACTTACTGTAATACATGTTCACCCAGGATAAATAAAGGATTTATTATTATTATTACTGTTTTTGATCTCATTGAAAGTTTGGAATTCCTGGAGTCAAAAATACTTGCATTGCTCACAAAAATATCATCAAATCTGAATTGACCAAGATCAGGTCATAAACTGTAACCAACCAGGTGTCTGGCACCTAAGTCACAAATTCAACTGCCAGTACAAAACAAATCTATTTATATTCTTTTACCAATGAGTGGACAGTCAGATTTTTATGAATACTAATGACTTGCGGTCGATTCTGTGTGCAGCTTTATATGTTTGGTGGCAGGGACCGATATGATTGAGAAGTTCTACTGTGGAGGGCCACGGGCCGTGGCGCAGTTGGTTAGAGCATCAGCTTACTAGCACAAGTTCCTCTGTGGTGATCCAAAGGTTGTGGGTTCGATCCCCAGCCTTGCCAAGATTGAACAATACAATTTCCCATATGAGCGGAGGCCTGTGCCTAAAGGGTTAACCCCTTTATATATATATATATATTTATATACATATATATATATATATATATATATATATATATATATACACATCATACAGACTGGCATTCTTTTCTTTTAACTCTTTTTATTTTATAAAATAGACACTACTAATATACAACTTCTGCATGCCTTTCTGTCAAATACTCTACTTGTGAATTGTATGAATTCTTTTTAACAAATGTGACTTTTCAGTAAATAAAATAATCCAGACGGAGATATTTGTTAGAAACATTTGTTTATTTTTGTTTATTGAATATTCCATCGGTATACATACTATATGGATAAATAAATTCATGCTGACATCAGAACAACACATTAAACATAATACAATCTTTATCTATGCTTTCATTGACATTGCAATCTATTTCTCAGTTATGTTTAGTACCTGGTAACTAAATAGACATTGATTGGTATATCATATAGAACAGGCGGCATGTCATTTAAAATAAATGAAACAGACATTTGGATCAATTTGGACCAGTTCTCTTTCTTATAAATATGTTTAAATTATCAATTCTAATTTTGAATAAGAGATTTATTTAGATTTTACAGAAATTGTTTTTTTTATCATCACAAGGCAAGGGAACTTAATCATACCACTGACATGTTTTTTTCCATGTTGTCTTGTTCTGTACAAATTTTGAATTCATGTGGGCAACCTGACATGATTGATTATTGATCGTGTAATTTTGAAAACACATTATTTATTCAGATTAACACTTTTGACAAATCATGCCAAAATTTGTTTTACTTTAACAATGTCTTGGTTTTGATATTATTAATTTATTAAATTTGGTTTTGAGATTATCAAAAATACTTATATTCTAATTAATCACATAACATTTTTTTAATTAAATGCAAATAAAACTAACTCAGAATAGATGTTGATGACAATAGTAAAAGAGGTTGTGTACTGATGGATAGTCATAAGGTCATCATGACATTTTACTTCCCACTACTGTGCACAAGAGGTTGTGTAATGTCAGACAGAAATAAAATTATTACTGGAGATGATTAAAGAATTACCTCATTTTTTTGGTTCTATAAATTGACAATACCATATTGACTGAATTTATGATTGTAACAAATTTGCTCAATAGCATTTTTTCCCTTAAAATTTAGCTTTGTTTCCCACACACAACCTCACTCTCAATCTTTTGCTCAGACATCAATAAAACAAATATATGTTAATGCATAATCTGCAAGAATTAAAATTGTGTCATGTTTATGTTTGTATTTTGTATAAAAATGATAAATATATATATTTAACACATTTGTCTAAAAATGATTATATACACTATGATACAGCAAGCCGCACACCTGAATAAGAAGGCAGCTTGAAATAGGGCGACTTCTAATCATCAAATGACAACTAGCAAACATCTGTACATATCCAGGTCATATACAATGAATGCACATTTTTGTTTTAAAAAATTGTAACAATTTGACACTAGGTGGCAGTTTGAGGTAAAATACAGTTCAAAGCAAACTAACTCCTTGTGATGGTGGGAGTCCCTAGAAGGGTCATTGGGCTTAAACGCTAATCTCCAGGTATGTGGATTAGTAGTGTGTCTAATCTCGCAGGGCAATCCATTTCATCAAAATGCAATCAAACTTTTTCCAATGGAATGCTTTTGAGATTCTGATATGGACAAGTGTGTATATAGGGTATGGAGGAATCTTGGGGCATCTCATGCAAAGGTACTAGAGCAGCACATCACAAACATAAACTGATTTAAAATTTCAAATTATCACACTGCAAAAATAAGTTTCATTCTTAATTGTATAATTTCTCATTTAAGATACAATAGCACCTTGGCAATGTTTGTAAAAAAAAAAGATTTTTTTTACTCATGTTGTATGGTTTGTGTGTCATGCATGCCATAGATAACATTAACCATAAAGTAACAAATAAACGGCTTAGGTGTGAACAACTATGGGCCACCTGTGTCAGTATAGGTATGAGCCAACAATTGAAACGACGACTGCATATGTCTATTCAAAGGGCTGCATATGAACTATTCAAAGGAACACTTGTGTCGGGAAAGGAGTGCATTCCTACTGATATGACACCCTATGTAAGTGTCAAACACAATACTGAAGGGATATATAGGTCAGCACAGGTGTCAATCAACCAATGAAATGACTCTGAAAATGTAGGTTTAATACAAATGTATCAGTAATTGACACATTAAACTAGTTTGTGGATTGTGTTGTTACAAGGGTATTTACACATATTATTGGCACATGGATATTATTTGAAGGAAGACATTTACATATTTTGGTAAAAAAATGTTTTGAATCAAGATTTTGGAATTCAATAATCTTGTTTTCAAGATAACCAATGTGAATCTCACTATAATCAGACGAGTAGACTGCTGAACATAACATTATAATGCTACAAATGTCCTAATCTTGAAACATGGAAAAGATATACAAATCATCATTAAGTGCTTTTCATTATGATGGCCATTCACAATCACTTAAATATCCAACGAGATCATTCTTCTTGCTTACTTTAAATAGAGATGTGAAATAATATCACATTTAAAGAAATAAAATTGGATTCTGTCTGGTATTGGGCCTAGGTTTCAAATAGTTAAGCCTGCATTACACATTCAGGATCTTTTGCAAGACGGTCCTGGAATCATCAATGCTATAATTGTGTTGGATTGCTCAAAAAATGATAGCGAGATGACCACAAGCATAGACAAGGCACGCTCAGACCCTCGTCCTGACTCAACCAAAACTAGACCATCATATCCTCGACAGACACATCCTCGACATGTCCTCCCCCCATCATAGGATTATCTGTGCAATCTGGCCTAATCTTAGCGTGACCTTAATCTACAAGTCCTCAGAAGCCCTAGGTTATCTGGCTTGGATGTATGGCATGAAGTGGTCATGTCAGAGACCGTACAAGACAGGTGACCGTACAAGACAGGTGACCATACAAGATTATTGCAGACCACCTCATGTGTACATCCATTCTGATAAACGATGTCAAACAATGAGACAGATCATGTCAAGTCATGTAAAAGAGTGTAAATGTGTGATGCAGGATTAGACATAGGAATTAACATATCCACGTATCAGTTGCAACTGTGCTGCCACATACTATCTAGCAATTTATATGCTAATACTGGGGTTCAAATCTCGTGGAAAATGTAATGTTTTATATTCCAAATATTGAAGACAAATAACTACCACTGCACAAGGGGAATTTGACACCTGATACCTGAATGTGTGTAAGCATCAAGGAGACAAAATACTGACTTTGGAATCAATCAACTCAAAATGATATATTGTTTGGGCTACCCCAATGTGGGTAGAATGACCACATTATACAAAGCACCTTTTCTTTAATCTAAATTATAATACAAAGTCTCATTGAACAACTGTTATTCTCACCCAGTGAACCAGTCATGTTTTAAATAGGGACCCAGCCCCCAAAGTCTATGTTTGTTAACCAAGTGATTTGGGTTATGTCATGTTGGCTTTTGAAGAATGTGAACTAAGTTAAGAGCACCATACACTGATTTAGAGAATACGTGTAACATTACAGTAGTCATGTGTGCACATATTTTGCTTATGCAACCACCCTTTTTGCACCAAAGTTGGAGTGCAATTTTGTTTAATATATTTACAAATATACAAAAAAATTAACAGTATTTTTTCATTAAAATTTACAATTCTTGTCAACTATACAACATTGTATACATTATTTGTACATAACAGCTTTAAACTGGAAACCCAGCTGTGAAACTTTGGAAATTATGAGTATTTTTCTTTACAAAATATATTGCAATAAAACAGACAAATATAAAATATTCTCCCATGTGAAGATAACCACAGCAAACCATTGAAGACTGGCGGTATAACAGAGTTTGTAGTTGTGACGTTGCTGCCAGGTCATAACACGCATGCCACCAAGTACTAGAGCTTTATCTCGGGATAGATATTCTCTACGTCCCACCTCGGATGTTCCTGCTTGCCATCTCCAAAGCATAAGCCTTGTATTGAGAACATAAACCACAAACTGTGATGCAGCTTATTTCAGTCCAAAGCAGATGATAACTACATATTTATCAGCACATCAGTGGTAGGAGGCGAGTGTCGGGCTCACACGGCAGATACCTGCTCCTCCTCATCTGAGCTCACACGGCAGATACCTGCTCCTCCTCATCTGAGCTCACACGGCAGATACCTGCTCCTCCTCATCCGGGCTCAGGTCTCCATTCAGCAAGTCCACATCTGAAAACACACCAAATACAACACTTACTATTGTATTGTAGATATATCTAGGGCATATTATTATTTACTGGACTATTATTGATAAATCTGACTTTTCTCAAATTAATCTTTTTTTCTATTATTACTGATTAACATGAAATGGGTTGAAAAAGGAAAACATGTATAATACAAAGTGGTTGGAAAACAAGATAAGAACATTCTAAATAAAATCATAAATATAACTTGGTTAAATTGCAATCCAACAGGCAAAATTGAAACGGGTCAAATAGTGCTCCAGCTTGTAAAGTGTTAGAGATTTATATTCAATATAGTCTGAAAAAGCTTTGTGCAAAGAAGTAGTCATGTCAATAACTCACAAAATTACAGGCTTGTGCAGCAAAGTAAATCCAATAATTTGCCACAAAGTTCACAAACTATATTTATATATATGTAAAAATCAAACACCATAAATTCACTTTGATATCACCTACAAACACTGGGATAATTTCACTGGGTAATCAAGCAAGCCACCCAAAATTGGAAAAAAGAAGAGAACTTGAGGGATTGTGGGGAGGGCAAATATGTGGTGAACTTCTCTCCATTTTACCATGCTTTCCTCTTGATTTCTCATGGATAAATAACATATACTGCCCGAAATATATTTTAAAATGACCACTGTTATCAAACAATAAAAAATTAAAGGAAATCTGTGTTAATATATATTTGATAAGATATCACATGCACAACCTGTTATAACATGCTTATCATGGAACACTGGCAGGAGGTCAACACAGCAGCACCCGGTACAGAACCACGGCTTGCTAGGTGGGTGGGCTTGCTGGGTGGGTCGGGTACGCTTGCTGGGTGGGTCGGGTGGGCTTGCTGGGTGGGTCGGGTACACTTGCTGGGTGGGTTGGGTCGGCCTGCTGGGTGGGTCGGGTCGCCTTGCTGGGTGGTCATTTTGCCAGGTGGGTCAGGTCGGCTTGCTGGGTGGGTTGGGTGGGCTTGCTGGGTGGGTTGGGTGGGCTTGCTGGGTGGGTTGGGTGGGCTTGCTGGGTGGGTCAGTTTGCTGGGTGGGTCGGATTGCTAGGTGGGTCAAAGAGCATCCACATTCACAATACAAAGTCAACTAGTCCAGCATTACCTCTGTGTGATGAAGGTGCGAGCATGTGACACCTACTTGCCCACCTGGTCCCACCGCCACCTGGTGGCTGATGGGGAACTAGGTCGGCGTTGATGGCGGTACTCGCCACATGCTGCAACTGAATGGGCAGACACTCTTTTCAAATACTTTACCCTTTTTCAATCAATTTTGATTAATCAATTTTACAGGCAAAAATAAGATTTTTACACTTAGCATGGATATAAATATAATAAGTCTTATCAATGTTTGAAAGGAATTCAATGTCCTCAACACAATATTGCATTTTACAACTAAATTCCATGTTCTAAATATACATAAACTATTTACATGTTCAGTACAAATGTTACTATTGACAGAAAATGAGATGCATATATATATATAACCATGTTGCTTGTCTAAATGTCATTATCTCTTAATAATTACCAGCATTCTATATTACTATAACTTGCTGAGAACATGGCAGCATACACATTTACATCAGAAGACTGCAATATTGCCAAGCTGTCATACACTTTATGTCATACGCTGATTCTAGTTCAGAAGAGAGCAGCACTTCTCATGCTTCAACTATTTCCTATTCTTATGTCATTTAGGTTTGTTATTTCAATGTGAGTGCAGATATCTGCCATGCCAAGGGTCTATTATGCTTTGTTACGTTTGTTACTCTCAAGGACTGCCATGCCTGTAATGTTATGTTATAAACAGCTCCCATGTTACTTATATTTGAGGTGTATTATTGAGGAGGTATTTTCTGTGGAGAGCCTAGGGTACGTACCATCTTGGGCTAGGTGGTCGTTGTACTGTGTGCTGTTGTTGTTGTAGTAGGCCTCTGCGGGTAGGACGATGCTGTCGTGGGAGTGACTCCGACTCAGGTGGCTCCCTCCGGTGGCGGTCTTGCTGCGCCGTGCAGTGTGGGACATCTGGGTGGCCATGTGGTAGTCTGGTAGGGGCGGACGCTGGTGGACGCTGCTCCTCATCTGAGCATACTGCTGCTGTACATAATGACTGTACGCAGACGAGTTCTGCACGACCACATGGTACGGAGGTAGAGGTGGCCGTGACGTCGGTGGAGGAGGTGGGGGCATCTGATAACTCGGTGGAGGGCCTGTCAGACAATAAAACACTCTCAATTAGAGTAATTCATACATAATCACCATTAACACAGTAACTCACTCCCCATATTCAACACAGTAAGATTCTGAGATACATTTATCCCACAAATTATACTTATAAGTCAGAAAAATGTGAGGACACAAACTCTGGAAAAAGCCCTTTTTTATTGAGATGCTACTATTTACTGAAATAAGAAGTTTTTTCCTGATGCCTGCACCATTCATTAAGATAACTTAACTGAAAAATGTGAGGATATTGGTATGTTCAGCTTCCAATTATCTCCAAGTATATGCGTATGTAGGTTTTTACCTTGTGAAGCGTGTGGTGGTCGTTTGTGTGCGGGTGGTGAGGCGCTGGTTGAGCCCACGGAGCTCGTGCTGTGGCTGTCATAGTTAGAGGACGCGATGCTGTTGTGACCAGAGTCCGTCTCATACTGCTGCTGGTAACTCCCTATACTGTTAGTGGGACTTGCCGACTCACTCGACCCTACAGAATCTAACAACAATAAAACTCGATCAGATATTTGTCAATTGCCTACCACAGAACCTCCCAATGAGGCAGTAGTGTTTGGGTTATTTTAATGCACTGCCTGCCAATGAACAAATATATCCTTAACAGATGATTAAACTTGTTAGTATGAAGCATTCATTAAATTGAGGATCAATGGATGCCTTGAATATGCTCACTTGTCGTTGCTGATTTTCTTAATGCAATATTGTTGAGACTGACGACGGAGGAGCTCTCCGGGGAGAGGTGGACCGCCGAGGCCTGCTGTACCCGAGGGGGAGGTCGGGGTGATACCGGTCTGCGGCCGGCCGCCGGGGAGTGCAGGGGTGGCGGCCGGTTGTGTCCCGGGGGTAGAGGGTGCAGCTTCTGGTTGTGAGGCCGCACCTTCTCTGACAATGCCATTAACTTGCGTACAGCCTGCGGAGAATCAGCACCTGGGAAACACGCAAACATTGCATATCACATATATCACTACACACATTGGTGTCATAATTGCTATCATAACTAAAATAATCTGCTTTCATTTAATGAATAAGTTGATGATTGATATAGTCTGAGATTATTTCTAGATATTTGTGGGTTTGTTTATAGAGGGTGGGTGGGATCTAGTTGATATTTGTGGGTTTGTTTATAGAGGGTGGGTGGGATCTAGTAGATATATGTGGGTTTGTTTATAGAGGGTGGGTGGGATCTAGTAGATATATGTGGGTTTGTTTATAGAGGGTGGGTGGGATCTAGTAGATATTTGTGGGTTTGCTTATAGAGGGTGGGTGGGATCTAGTAGATATATGTGGGTTTGTTTATAGAGGGTGGGTGGGATCTAGTAGATATATGTGGGTTTGTTTATAGAGGGTGGGTGGGATCTAGTAGATATATGTGGGTTTGTTTATAGAGGGTGGGTGGGATCTAGTAGATATTTGTGGGTTTGTTTATAGAGGGTGGGTGGGATCTAGTAGATATATGTGGGTTTGTTTATAGAGGGTGGGTGGGATCTAGTAGATATATGTGGGTTTGTTTATAGAGGGTGGGTGGGATCTAGTAGATATATGTGGGTTTGTTTATAGAGGGTGGGTGGGATCTAGTAGATATATGTGGGTTTGTTTATAGAGGGTGGGTGGGATCTAGTAGATATATGTGGGTTTGTTTATAGAGGGTGGGTGGGATCTAGTAGATATTTGTGGGTTTGTTTATAGAGGGTGGGTGGGATCTAGTAGATATTTGTGGGTTTGTTTATAGAGGGTGGGTGGGATCTAGTAGATATTTGTGGGTTTGTTTATAGAGGGTGGGTGGGATCTAGTAGTGTGGGTTTGTTTACAGAGGGTGGGTGGGATCTAGTAGATATATGTGGGTTTGTTTATAGAGGGTGGGTGGGATCTAGTAGATATATGTGGGTTTGTTTATAGAGGGTGGGTGGGATCTAGTAGATATTTGTGGGTTTGTTTATAGAGGGTGGGTGGGATCTAGTAGATATTTGTGGGTTTGTTTATAGAGGGTGGGTGGGATCTAGTAGATATTTGTGGGTTTGTTTATAGAGGGTGGGTGGGATCTAGTAGATATTTGTGGGTTTGTTTATAGAGGGTGGGTGGGATCTAGTAGATATTTGTGGGTTTGCTTATAGAGGGTGGGTGGGATCTAGTAGATATATGTGGGTTTGTTTATAGAGGGTGGGTGGGATCTAGTAGATATTTGTGGGTTTGTTTATAGAGGGTGGGTGGGATCTAGTAGATATTTGTGGGTTTGCTTATAGAGGGTGGGTGGGATCTAGTAGATATATGTGGGTTTGTTTATAGAGGGTGGGTGGGATCTAGTAGATATATGTGGGTTTGTTTATAGAGGGTGGGTGGGATCTAGTAGATATATGTGGGTTTGTTTATAGAGGGTGGGTGGGATCTAGTAGATATTTTGTGGGTTTGTTTATAGAGGGTGGGTGGGATCTAGTAGATATATGTGGGTTTGTTTATAGAGGGTGGGTGGGATCTAGTAGATATATGTGGGTTTGTTTATAGAGGGTGGGTGGGATCTAGTAGATATTTGTGGGTTTGTTTATAGAGGGTGGGTGGGATCTAGTAGATATTTGTGGGTTTGTTTATAGAGGGTGGGTGGGATCTAGTAGATATTTTGTGGGTTTGTTTATAGAGGGTGGGTGGGATCTAGTAGATATATGTGGGTTTGTTTATAGAGGGTGGGTGGGATCTAGTAGATATTTGTGGGTTTGTTTATAGAGGGTGGGTGGGATCTAGTAGATATATGTGGGTTTGTTTATAGAGGGTGGGTGGGATCTAGTAGATATTTGTGGGTTTGTTTATAGAGGGTGGGTGGGATCTAGTAGATATATGTGGGTTTGTTTATAGAGGGTGGGTGGGATCTAGTAGATATTTGTGGGTTTGCTTATAGAGGGTGGGTGGGATCTAGTAGATATTTGTGGGTTTGTTTATAGAGGGTGGGTGGGATCTAGTAGATATTTGTGGGTTTGCTTATAGAGGGTGGGTGGGATCTAGTAGATATTTGTGGGTTTGTTTATAGAGGGTGGGTGGGATCTAGTAGATATATGTGGGTTTGTTTATAGAGGGTGGGTGGGATCTAGTAGATATATGTGGGTTTGTTTATAGAGGGTGGGTGGGATCTAGTAGATATATGTGGGTTTGTTTATAGAGGGTGGGTGGGATCTAGTAGATATATGTGGGTTTGTTTATAGAGGGTGGGTGGGATCTAGTAGATATATGTGGGTTTGTTTATAGAGGGTGGGTGGGATCTAGTAGATATTTGCGGGTTTGTTTATAGAGGGTGGGTGGGATCTAGTTGATATTTGTGGGTTTGTTTATAGAGGGTGGGTGGGATCTAGTTGATATTTGTGGGTTTGTTTATAGAGGGTGGGTGGGATCTAGTAGATATATGTGGGTTTGTTTATAGAGGGTGGGTGGGATCTAGTAGATATTTGTGGGTTTGTTTATAGAGGGTGGGTGGGATCTAGTAGATATATGTGGGTTTGTTTATAGAGGGTTGGTGGGATCTAGTAGATATTTGTGGGTTTGTTTATAGAGGGTGGGTGGGATCTAGTAGATATATGTGGGTTTGTTTATAGAGGGTGGGTGGGATCTAGTAGATATATGTGGGTTTGTTTATAGAGGGTGGGTGGGATCTAGTAGATATTTGTGGGTTTGCTTATAGAGGGTGGGTGGGATCTAGTAGATATATGTGGGTTTGTTTATAGAGGGTGGGTGGGATCTAGTAGATATATGTGGGTTTGTTTATAGAGGGTGGGTGGGATCTAGTAGATATTTGTGGGTTTGTTTATAGAGGGTGGGTGGGATCTAGTAGATATTTGTGGGTTTGTTTATAGAGGGTGGGTGGGATCTAGTTGATATTTGTGGGTTTGTTTATAGAGGGTGGGTGGGATCTAGTAGATATATGTGGGTTTGTTTATAGAGGGTGGGTGGGATCTAGTAGATATTTGTGGGTTTGTTTATAGAGGGTGGGTGGGATCTAGTAGATATTTTGTGGGTTTGTTTATAGAGGGTGGGTGGGATCTAGTAGATATATGTGGGTTTGTTTATAGAGGGTGGGTGGGATCTAGTAGATATATGTGGGTTTGTTTATAGAGGGTGGGTGGGATCTAGTAGATATTTTGTGGGTTTGTTTATAGAGGGTGGGTGGGATCTAGTAGATATATGTGGGTTTGTTTATAGAGGGTGGGTAGGATCTAGTAGATATATGTGGGTTTGTTTATAGAGGGTGGGTGGGATCTAGTAGATATTTGTGGGTTTGCTTATAGAGGGTGGGTGGGATCTAGTAGATATATGTGGGTTTGTTTATAGAGGGTGGGTGGGATCTAGTAGATATTTGTGGGTTTGTTTATAGAGGGTGGGTGGGATCTAGTAGATATATGTGGGTTTGTTTATAGAGGGTGGGTGGGATCTAGTAGATATATGTGGGTTTGTTTATAGAGGGTGGGTGGGATCTAGTAGATATATGTGGGTTTGTTTATAGAGGGTGGGGTGGGATCTAGTAGATATTTGTGGGTTTGTTTATAGAGGGTGGGTGGGATCTAGTAGATATATGTGGGTTTGTTTATAGAGGGTGGGTGGGATCTAGTAGATATCCTAGGGATTGTTTATAGAGGGTGGGTGGGATCTAGTAGATATATGTGGGTTTGTTTATAGAGGGTGGGGTGGGATCTAGTAGATATTTGTGGGTTTGTTTATAGAGGGTGGGTGGGATCTAGTAGATATATGTGGGTTTGTTTATAGAGGGTGGGTGGGATCTAGTAGATATATGTGGGTTTGTTTATAGAGGGTGGGTGGGATCTAGTAGATATTTGTGGGTTTGTTTATAGAGGGTGGGTGGGATCTAGTAGATATTTGTGGGTTTGTTTATAGAGGGTGGGTGGGATCTAGTAGATATATGTGGGTTTGTTTATAGAGGGTGGGTGGGATCTAGTAGATATATGTGGGTTTGTTTATAGAGGGTGGGTGGGATCTAGTAGATATTTGTGGGTTTGTTTATAGAGGGTGGGTGGGATCTAGTAGATATATGTGGGTTTGTTTATAGAGGGTGGGTGGGATCTAGTAGATATATGTGGGTTTGTTTATAGAGGGTGGGTGGGATCTAGTAGATATTTGTGGGTTTGTTTATAGAGGGTGGGTGGGATCTAGTAGATATTTGTGGGTTTGTTTATAGAGGGTGGGTGGGATCTAGTAGATATTTGTGGGTTTGTTTATAGAGGGTGGGTGGGATCTAGTAGATATTTGTGGGTTTGTTTATAGAGGGTGGGTGGGATCTAGTAGATATTTGTGGGTTTGTTTATAGAGGGTGGGTGGGATCTAGTAGATATTTGCGGGTTTGTTTATAGAGGGTGGGTGGGATCTAGTAGATATTTGTGGGTTTGTTTATAGAGGGTGGGGTGGGATCTAGTAGATATTTGTGGGTTTGTTTATAGAGGGTGGGGTGGGATCTAGTAGATATATGTGGGTTTGTTTATAGAGGGTGGGTGGGATCTAGTAGATATATGTGGGTTTGTTTATAGAGGGTGGGTGGGATCTAGTAGATATTTGCGGGTTTGTTTATAGAGGGTGGGTGGGATCTAGTGGCAATGGGCTCGGGGTGTAGGTGCTCACACTCATGCAGATATAGCTTTCTGCTCACAATCTTCATCCTATCTCTAATGCTGACAACATCATATTGCACACAAATCAAACACATAATATAGGTGAAGGAACTTTCGGCAGTCAGTTATTTATCTCTCATATATTATCATTTCTTATTTTTGGTTGTTAATAAAAAATATTCAGTGAAGATAAAACATTGACTTCTCCTGTCTGGGCAAATTTTCAAAATATCTCATATAAAAGCAATGGTTTTTTTATGATAATGATTATTTTGATATGCTAATCAGCAATAAAATCAATAATATTCAACATGAAGTTTTAATCAAATCATTAGTAGCAAAAGCAGACAAAATTTAATAATAGTATGTATTTCTAAAGCCTAACATGTATTACTGACAACTGTAATAAGATATAAAATAGAAGCATGCATTAAATTGGCTAAATCCAAGTTGAAAGCTGTTGGAACTATTTGTGGAAAGCTTATGTAGCATGAATTGAATGAGTATACATTAAAACAACAAAAATGCCCTGCTCCCAACAGCCCAAATAAGCAGCAAGTTCTCATGGTAACCATACCCCGCCAAGATTTGCATCTCCTCAGTCCTTCTGGTAATGCATTAAAACAGGGTCAAAGGTCAAATACAGGTCAACCATCGAACTCATGAATAACGAAGATAAAGGGCTTTTCATTAAATTTTTCCACCATGATAATGAGTATAGGGTGACCCTATTTCATGCACTGAGACGTATGAATGAGAGCCGACATGCGCGTCTCTGTGAGTCCTCTAGGTCTGCTCACCACAGGGCCAACACTCATTGCATTCACGCATTCATAACATTGCCTGATAATTAGGAAATGCCTTGCATACGAGTCTCAAATATAATACATATTTTCTGCCCTATATGAATAAATGAACTGCTTTAAAATTAGACCCTGTGACCTTGCCTAGGTCACAATGTCCATGTGTGTAAGTAATTGCTTAATACAAACAATTACAAAATAGAATTGCTCTGTCAGTTCTTGGATGATTTACACCATACCATTGGCAACTCACATTCAGCTACTGGGCTAATCTCTTCAATTTTGGATGTGTGATGTTCATTATATTAATTTTCATTAAAAGTCAAGTAGAAAAAAAATTGAATGGATTTTCAATGACATGACCCTCACTTGTCAATCTTGGAGAGAAAAAATTGTTTTGTAAAATAGCTAATTGCCTTTGTTACTGGTCCTTATACCGCACTATAACATATCAACCGTTTATGTTCTCTGGAATTGTAGAAGGATTGGCTAAATGCGTGAAAATAATGAGTGTTAGCTCTACCACATTA
Organism: Amphiduros pacificus; assembly: GCA_949316495.1. Lineage (NCBI taxonomy): Eukaryota > Metazoa > Annelida > Polychaeta > Phyllodocida > Hesionidae > Amphiduros > Amphiduros pacificus. Next base: position 62,093,752 of record OX439002.1, read on the forward strand.
CTACTGCTATGTCTGCTGCGTGAGTAGCTATTCATTGCAGCTCCCTGCTTTTCTAGGACTGTCAACTGACAAATGAAGAAAGCTTTTATCCACTAAGGACCACTTTATCCAAACAATCATTAAGGCCCCATGCAATATTTAGTAATTTGACTCTTACTTATAATTTCGCAACATTGCAAAATCAAAGATACTCACCAAATTTGGGTCCCAGGTTAGCTGGACTTGGGGAGGGATCACGTTTTCTTGCTCCAGTTACTAAGCAAATTAAAAAAAAGAGGAATTTTCACAAAACATTTAATTTACAGATGTATTCAAAGGAAAGATGGAATTATTATTACTCTGAGCTTAAGGCACTAGAATATGTTAATAGTCCCCTTCCATGCAAATCCATTCGGAGAATCTCAAACTCATGCAAAATGAATTTATAAAAGTTACAGAACTATGATATAATATATATATATATATATATATATATATATATATATATATATATATATATATATATATATATATATATATATATATATATATATATATATATATATATATATATATATATATATATATATATATATATATATATATATATATATATATAAACTGTGCACATTTCTATACAAAGTGCGTAGAAAAGCTTGTCAAAGTATAAAAACTAATGCTTTGCATGATATCATGATCAATTTGAAGAACAATATGCCACCCAATAACAAGCAAAAATATCATCTCTTTCTATTCTATCTATACAAAGTGAGTAATCTTGTCATGTCAAGGAACGGGCCCTCCTTTTGCAAAGTAAGAGCATGCAACAAATCATTGTGTAAACTATTGGACAAGGTTGCCTTAGTGCATGGCCATAACAATGCCACCCATATCTGGACATGTTTTTGTTCACTTGCACTGGGTTCATGTTATGATATATCTCGGATGCCTCGTATCCAGTCGGGACACAGGCAGCAACATGATGGACACTAATTGGAATCAGTTTATCAAACAATCTTAGTGACATTGAAGAATTCGCAGAGTCAGCATTTGTATCCAAAACATACTTCCTTTTTTTCTGAATGATAAAATACACCACTTCACATCTTGTACTTCCTCATTCTGCTGATTGAAAAGGTTTGTTTCCATTTAAAATGTATTTCTTAATGTTAATCAATTTCTTCAAATGGGGATGATCTGATCTGTACACTATGACAGTGAGTGATCATACATGCAGTTATCTCAAACATTCTAGCTAAAATAGAAAAGTTGCTATGATCTGGTGAGATTCTGTACAAAACTGATAAAATTCACGTAAGCAAATACCTTACATATTCTAAAACAAAAAGTCAGGCAAACTGCAGACTTCGAAGGTCTAAAGCAAGCAAATAGTCACTTTATTATAAGGAATGGCGTGGGCTGTCTAAGGGTTACCTGTGTGAATGCATCTGATTTCTGGCTACCCTAGTTACGTGTGCTGGCTGCAGTGTACAACGTTGGTCCTCTTATCACAACTTGTGTTCACAGATGTGCTTAAGCCTGAGTGAAGAACATGTTTACCATGGATGCTGGTTGCCATGGTAATGTTGATTGATACTTAACTGAAGGCACTTTAGAATTCTAAATTTTTCTCAAAATATCTATCCCAGAAAAAACAGACTGTAAATGTGTCTGTAGTTGGCAAAATACTGATGTAAAATAGTTGCTCAAATTTGTTGATGAAAATATGCCACACAAAGATAGTTAAAGCGGAGATGTGGTGATATCAGTGATGCAGCCGGTATGGTTAAGATGCATGGCCAATATTGGCAACAAGAGACATATGATCCACTAATGTGCAGCAATCAGAGGATAAAACACAGAAAACATTCATCACTCCACGTCACTTCATCTCAATCTATTACTCAAGTCTTTATAAACTTATTCTGTAAACATGTTTGCAAAATGGAATGGTTTGAAAGATTCTAATGTGTTATAGTGAGACATAAAGGCTAAAAATGTGTTTACTTTTATCCGTTCAGTTAAGTTTTGCTATATTTCAGACCCTGGTGACAAAAACAGCAAGCCTCAAGCCACCACCATGCAAGTCTGCCCCGGAGTGACCTCTGGTGACAAGCATTTACACACATCATGTGTCTGATGAACTCTTACCTGGTGCAGCTTCACATTGTAGAGACATCTCATTAAGTTTGATCTCATCTTCTGTGACAGTGAAGTTTGCCAAGTATGCTTTTACCCGTCTGACCATTTGTGCCTGAAATCATTCAAAATATATTTACCAGACATTCCTCTCCCCATTTTAATTTGATCAAACACACAGCCATAAACGACCCCTGGCCAAGTATAACGATGGAAATGCTACTTGCCTCCTCATACATCTTCTTGGGGTTGGGCAGAGTGGAAGATCGACGTTTTCGTCTCATAGTTGCTAATGCTGATGCATTTACTCCAGAAAATGCTGAGAAAACACTTTGTGAATTGCCACCTCCTCCCTCCAGCATGTTGGCCAAGTCCTGCAAACAACAAAACAACACTGCTGAATTGATCTGATCCTGTTTTAACCGTCCACCCCATGCTACTAATCCTGTTTTAACCCCCTGCCTCATGCTACTGATCCTGTTTTAACCCTCCACCCCCTGCTACTGATCCTATTTTAACCCTCCACCCCATGCTACTGATCCTGTATTAACCCTCCACCCCATGCTACTGATCCTGTTTTAACCCTCCATCCCATGCTACTGATCCTGTTTTAACCCTCCGCCCCATGCTACTGATCCTGTTTTAACCCTTCACCCCATGCTACTGATCCTGTTTTAACCCTCCGCCCCATGCTACTGATCCTATTTTAACCCTCCACCCCATGCTACTGATCCTGTTTTAACCCTTCACCCCATGCTACTGATCCTGTTTTAACCCTCCACCCCATGCTACTGATCCTGTTTTAACCCTTCACCCCATGCTACTGATCCTGTTTTAACCCTTCACCCCATGCTACTGATCCTGTTTTAACCCTCCACCCCATGCTACTGATCCTGTTTTAACCCTTCATCGCATGCTACTAATCCTGTTTTAACTTTCCACCCCATGCTACTGATCCTGTTTTAACCCTCCACCCCATGCTACTGATCCTGTTTTAACCCTCCGCCCCATGCTACTAATCCTATTTTCACCCTCCACCCCATGCTACTAATCCTGTTTTAACTTTCCACCCCATGCTACTGATCCTGTTTTAACCCTCCACCCCATGCTATTGGTCCTGTTTTAACCCTCCACGCCCTGCTACTGATCCTATTTTAACCCTCCACCCCATGCTACTGATCCTGTTTTAACCCTCCACCCCATGCTACTGATCCTGTTTTAACCCTCCACCCCATGCTACTGATCCTGTTCTAACCCTCCACCCCAAGCTACTGGTCCTGTTTTAACCCTCCACCCCATGCTACTGATCCTGTATTAACCCTACACCCCATGCTACTGATCCTATTTTAACCCTTCGCCCCATGCTACTGATCCTGTTTTAACCCTCCACCCCATGCTACTAATCCTGTTTTAAGCCTGTGCTATACAAGGTGAGCCTTGTGAGCAGGACTTACATATTGTGCGGACGCCATGTTGCAGATGTGCCGCACTTCCTTGGCGATCATCCGTAACTTCTCAAAGTTGATGAGCCCCTCCACCTTGGAGTCATTGCCAAGGTTAATAAATGTCAAGTCTTTTTTTACTACTGGGAAGAATGGGATCTGAAAAAAAATGACAAGACACTCATCTTTGATCTCAGAATCTTGCACTTTTCCAATACTTCGAAACAAATAATCACAGAATTCCTGTTTTTTTACATAATGTATATATAAAGAAAAACAAATGTAGCAATATGTTTAAGGCCTTACCATTGGAGGTTGAACCATTTCACTATTGACAAGATTTCTATATTTGGACATGTTTCGTGAGGGATCCATGAGATCCTGTAAGTCATGGAAAGTCTTCATGTATTTGGTTGGAAGTTTCTCCCACGTGTTGCGCAGCCGTGACACTGATCCATGACCAAGACCACTCACCAAGGCAAACATCGAGTTGAAGTTTTTGCACTCTTTACAGTGACCTATTTGAAATAGAAATTATATTTGGAAATGTACACAACACCAGCCTCATAAGCTCCATTATTGCCATATATAATATCACTGTATAAAAGATTACAGGCTGTATTACATACGTGCAACTTTGATGAACTGCTTGATGATCTTCATCCTTTTGACAACATTTTGTTCTGTGCACACTTCGGATACCACCCAAAACATCTCCTGATTTACCAGCTACAACATAGAATAAATACTACAGTGTTGCCCTCACTGCGGACAATCAATACTACAGTGCTACCCTCACTGGGGACAATCAATACTACAGTGCTGCCCTCACTGGGGACAATCAATACTACAGTGCTGCCCTCACTGAGGACAATCAATACTACAGTGCTGCCCTCACTGGGGACAATCAATACTACAGTGCTGTCCTCACTGGGGACAATCAATACTACAATGGGGACAATCAATCCTACAGCACTGCTTTCACTGGGGACAATCAATACTACAGTGCTGCCCTCACTGAGGACAATCAATACTACAGTGCTGCCCTCACTGGGGACAATCAATACTACAGTGCTGCCCTCACTGGGGACAATCAATACTACAGTGCTGTCCTCACTGGGGACAATCAATACTACAATGGGGACAATCAATCCTACAGCACTGCTTTCACTGGGGACAATCAATACTACAGTGCTGCTTTCACTGGGGACAATCAATACTACAGTGCTGCCCTCACTGAGGACAATCAATACTACAGTGCTGCCCTCACTGAGGACAATCAATACTACAGTGCTGCCCTCACTGAGGACAATACCAATAGATTTTATACCTAAATAATATATTTCTAACCTTTTAACAGAATCTGTGCATATTCCATTTGATCAGATCATTTTTTGTTTGATACTTGTTGAAGGATCGTAATTTTTTTTATTCTCAAACTCACCTCAGAAAATTGCTGCAAATGTGGTGTGCTAAACTTGGAATCTAACTCAAAGAGATCATCAATATATTCTGTGGGTTCGATTTCATGGAAGAGTTGAAAGTCCCTTAATGTCAACTGTGCAGCAACCTCTGATGAGTTAAGCTGCAGGAAGTACACTTGCCCCTCTTTGAGAAGGTCCCCGGCCATCTCATCAGCAACCAAAGGTTCTGTACTTAAGTTGTTTTTCAGGTAATATCTACTGTTCAGTTGTATTCTGTCTGGTAAGCAGGTCATTTGATCTGGTAGTCGTTTTTGTCGGATCATTCCTTCCTGCCCAGCAGTCACTTCGCACAGTGAATAGTTGCTACTGGGGTCTGCTATTCCAAACTCTCTCAGCGCCAGCATCACAACCTCCCGCGCCGTCGTCTCCTAGAACAATAACAACAACACACCATCATCAATAAGGTAACACATTGGCTGGAGAGCTTTGTACTCTTATTTCTGTATTCTATTTGTATTCACGTGGCTGTAAGTGATGTGCTCACCCTGTGGACTAGGAAGTATTTGCAGGTTTGGTCTGCCTTGTAGACTTTGAGGACATGCTCCGGGTAGTCGTTGCGAGCCTCTTCCAAGTACTGCCCTGCGGACGTCAGGTCCGGGTTGCTGGCACTCAGATGTGGAGTATGGATAGGAGAAGAATTATTGGATGAGGAGGAACCTTTCCTGGCATGCGAGTAGCCGGAAGAATTGTCATCCAAATTGTTCAGCTGAGGGTCACTGAAAATATAACAAAATCTATGAGACTCTCTAACAACTCACCAACTTCATCCATTATCACTCAGTCACCAATGACAACAGACTTCAGATAAGCTTGTACTCAGTGCTACCTGCTGACATTGCGTGGTCCTGGTATGAAGTTGAACCTCATCAGCGCCTTGCGTATCTTGGCGCGGTGCCCCGTCATCATGAATCCCTTGGAGGTTGCCTTGGACTCGGAGCCAGACTTGATGTCCATACTACCGGACTTGGAGGAGTTGATGATGGGCTGGACAGCATTGTCCAGGTCAGCGGTGGACAACCTCTGCTTGGGGTCTGCTTGTAATCTAGCGATGTGATCCTTCTTTGGACTGCGGCCAGGAGAATTCTCAGGCGTCAGGAGCATCTCCTTAAAACCTGCATTATCAGTCAGAAAGAATAGAACTTAAATTCATTCAAGACAGCAATTATCATATCTCTCTGCAAACAGCCACACTGAGACGAAGTATTACCAACCATAGTACTGGTCATATTTGTTACTTTCCTGTGTTTGATATGTCTTTGTGTTGAATATTTATGTAATTATTGAGAAAAAAAAACATATTTAAATTTGGTGGTTATGAAAAATCACCATAAAATGAATTAAAATCAAAATCATTAAAATAATAACCAGACACTGAGATAGATGGGTATAGAGAAGCAACTGAATTTGACACAACTTGTTTTACACATTTTGAAAACAATATTTTTGGTCAAATGAAGCATCTTTCTGAATTTTGAGATTATATTCTGCATGCTGCAAGTAATTCTTCAAAATACTCATGTGCAACTTAAGTATTATTGAGAGCGTTCAGTAATTTTCCTGGACTGCTCCTTAACCTGTTTTTTTTATAGTGACATGCCCTTATAATGTGCTTCAACAGCAAAATTACCAAAAGGCTTAACATTAACAAATACAGCAAAAACACTGAGCGAACTGCTCAATTTAGGCAACACAAAAGCAACACTGCAAAAGCAGCAAATGCAACTGCAAACACTAACTTTCAAAATACCAACTTAACACTAGTGGGGAGAACTAATATGCTAACTGGCATAAAATATGGATCACGAAAAAACAAAAATCACTTCAGTGAAAATCTAGGACTCGTGATAAAAAAATGAATCTTACATTTCATGCAAATGTGAAAAAGAAAATTTTCCATGAACAAATGTCATGTTCATGATAAATAGCAGAACAGATGTGTTATTTTCTTTAATACTTTTAGGAAAATAGGCATCAGAGGTGCAGGTACACTCAGCCTGAGTCATTCCACAAGTAGAAAGTGAAATGATTGTGTTGTTTTTTTCAGGTCAGCGTGGCAAGTGAGAGGTCGCAAGTAGCAACAAACTTACATGCAATAGACCTGGTTCTTTCCATTTTGACCTACTTTTCAAGGACAAAAAGGTCATAGAGGGGGTCATGGCTGTACTCATCCAAGTCATTTCCACAAAGAGTTGCATATCAAGTTTGAAAGAAATTAAATTTGTTTTGACAAAGTTATCATGCTCACAAGCCATAGGCCTGATATTTTTCAATTTGATCTTCTTGTCCAAACATTGATCCAAAGAGTGTACAAACCAGATTAAAACGAATCCAAATTGTTTTGACAAATAATAGGCCTGATTTTTCTACTCTGACCTACTTTTCAAGGGAAAAAGATTTCAGAGGGTCAAGGTTGAACTCGTACAAGACATTTCCCCAGAGTTTACATACCAAGCTTGGAAGGAATCCAATTTTTCTTTCGTTCATAGTGACACACACACACCTACACTTACATACATACACACATAGAGTTTCACTGCAATATGCTCAGCTCTGATAAATCACTGAGTGTAAAAAAGGCCATAAGGGCTAATAGTGAGCGCTACATGGTGGAAGCAACAGTGAGTGGGAGTGTGGTGGGGTGTAGGGGGCAGCACTGTGGGTGGTCCAGTGTTAACCAACAACAACATATCTCCACCTCATCTGTACTTACGTCTAAAACCTTGGTGACAAAAGAAACAAGGAAAATATTACTTGTTTGGAATATGTTAAGTTGGCAGTTTTACATGGAGATTTGTCAATGACTAATGTGTTGTTCTTGTTATGTTCAAGCATGGCTGCAAGTAATGGATTTCTCAATGTCTGTCTGAGACATCCCCAGGAAGCAGCACCTTTGAAATGCTCTGGCCAATAAATATATCCACCAATAACAGATTATAACCCAAAGAGACATGCAAACTAATCACAAATGTTGTTGAGGTCTTCACAAAGTAGAATATATCATAAGGCAGCCGGGAATGCTAGCTATTACAGTGTTCTCCACATTATGATTTATTCATATTCTACACTGTAGGTGGTTACCTTTAATGCTATACTCAAGGTGAGACAAATGGTGTAATTCTGATAACAGATGTAACTCAATACTTTCAACTTGCCTTCTTTTTATTGTTAAATAATTATTTTAAATAATAAGGAACAATGCAAAATGTCCTCACAATTCAAGTGAGACAATACTTGCACAAAAAACTTTCAAATTCAATAAATCATGAAAACTCAAATTGAACCTCTGACATACCTTTAGAATCAAAATACATTCCTGACAAGAAATAGCATGCATTAGTGTCAACAAACGTCACTCCACCTCTTTGTTTTCCTATCACTTCATACCAGAATTGTGGGATTGATTTTTACTTACCAAGAAGGTTAGATTTGACATTGATGGACAAGTGGGTTGTCCCCCGAAGTATTTCCAGGGCACGGTTGTGAGATATATGTTCAAAATTGTGGTTGTTCACTTCCAGGATCTATAAATAAAATGACACATTGACATTAGGTTTGGAGTGTGTAGACACACTGACACAACTCATACAGGCATCCTTACTGTCATGGTGGTGCCATGATTCAAAAGGAATTATCCCTGTCCCATAAATATATATCCTAACATTGCAAACTACATAACATGGGGAATATCCATCTTTTATGGATGAAAATAAAGCAATATTTCAGCAGAGCGTGAGGTAGGATCCTGAGTGCAGTGTTCAGGCTGACTGAGCTATCAAGTTGGTTAGTTCTGGTGGAGGGACCCTTAGAGTCTCAAGGTCTCTATATGTTGTTAAAGCATTCTAAAATGTGTTATCATATTAAAATTTTGTCTTTGTTTTTAGATTTTAAAGAAAATATCCTGAAATTCTAAGAATATTCAGAAATTCATTATTACAATTAGATATGAGGGTTGTTTTTTATTCAATAAATGTCAACTGAAAATAGTTCTCAGTTAACTAAACAGAACAAATCAATTTTAGTCATATTATGCAAATAATATTTTCTGTATTCAAAATGATATTCTATGAAAGGACTGGAGCTGGCCCAATGCTGTATGTGGGGGGCATGTTTGACAGAGTGCTGCTTGTTATGATGGCAGTGCTGGGGTTAATGCCGGATGACCCTTGCTGCAGGGAGCTGTCAGTATGATTTCCCTGGCTCATCCTGCAGACACCTTGCTTTCCACCTGCAGGATGACTTTACTGCAGAATGAGTTGTCATCGTCACTATAGCTTAAAACCTGACAAATTCTAAAATCTACAACACAGATTTTAGCAACTACAGCAATGTAGTTCCTTATTGATCAAACAAACATCAACAGTATCTGGTCAATCTCTTGAACAAATAATCAATAATTCTTACAAAGAGGGTATGCTCATTAAATACTTTATACAAGAGAATGTTTATTGTCCAAAATTGAAACATAAAAGCTATCTGATTGTTGTACCTGGTCTCCACGTTTGAGGCCTGCCTCGTGAGCCTTTGATCCCTTCTCTACTTTTGATATGAATATGCCGCATCCTCTCTCCAGACCTCCGAGGACTGAGAAGTGCAGGATTTCATCCCTGGTGGCACGTGTCAGTACTACATTTCGTGGCCGTGCTTTAGCTGCACAAGCTATGTTAAGCAATCGTAACTGACCACCCATCCTCTGCAACCATTCCATATAACTCTCAATATTCAATTTTGTTTAAAAAAAACAAAACAAAGAAAACATGTAAAATATGATGAGATGATTGAGATGTAAATTGTTCACATAAGGATAAATATGAAGATTTATCTCTTACCTCTCTTTCCAAGCAGTTCTCAAACTTTTCTAAAAATTCACAAAGTTGGGGGTCTGTTTCAAAGTCGTTAAAGTGATTATTGACCCACAGTAGAACTACTCGCGTCACCTGTAAAAGCAACGACAAATGATTACTCCAGGTGGCAAACAGGAATAGAACTTGTATGAAAACATAGCATTCAAATCAGGGACCCATAAAGAGAAATAAGACCTATTTCTCTGTTATATCAAAGGTTAAGTTCAGGAGAAAGAGCAGGTTGTTATGACCCCAGAAGCTCCTGTCATTCTTTTTGTCATATTGGTGGAAATGTTAGAGATAATTTTAGGCTGGTGAACTTGAAGAAATAGATCAAGGTCATGAATAAGAATATATTTATGAACATTTAATTAAACCAGGTGGTAATATAGGTCAAAGGGTCAAAGTGTTATTGACGGATGAAGCCAGGTTGCTATAGCTACTGCTGTCCAGGAGGCGGAGGCCTATTAATATCTGGTAAACCTTACTGGATAGATATTTATATTTGATACCTTCATTGCCCCAGTGTATCTGCGTAATTTGTTTATAAGATGCTGTTAATGCTATATGGGTATGCCACCAGGCCCCCTGCCACTGGGGCCTTGTGTAATTAAGTTTGTATGTCATATTCTTGCTGCAACATAAGGCGCTTATTTCATGCACCCAATGACTCCACTCAGCAGCAGAAACTGACTATGAAATTAAAACTCTGGCTTGGCTTTGAATAGGAAAAGTACAATTCAAATTTTCACACTGAAGTTGGTGTTGAAATGTACATTTGAAAAAAATGGTGCCAATAATTGAATACATAAAAAAACCCATGTTTTGCTTTTTAAGGAGAATCACTATGTGAGTGGAGGTAGCCATTAGGATGTGCACCTTGGTGGTGGAGAGTCAGCACTGTCTGGGTGGACTTACCCTGTCTCTGATCTTGCTATCTGAGAACCATGTAACGAGTCTGTTGGCAATTTCCTGTGGACTTTTCAGGAAGGTTCGGTAGGTAAGCAGCAAGTCCTCTACATAGGTGGGGTCCACGGATGAATGCTCCTCCACCAGACGACTCATTAGCTTCTCAGGAATACCCTGAAAAATATAACCAAAATGAGAACTCTATCCTGTACTTGACTGTCACAAATACAAATCTCTGTGATATTCAGAATTACAAATATACATGTAGGTGAAAACATAATCAACATTGTTCTGTCTCAGATATAAAAGGTTCTCTGATGATCCCTTTGCATTCAATATATCTGGGTCATTTTTTATTATTCACAAGCTGTTGGATAATATCTCATGTTTCCAATTCATTATTTGAGAACAATGACAATCATTTTTTTGTAAGATGTGCAGATTTTTAGCCCACATTTTACATCGTGGGCTGAAGAATGAAACCTCAAAAACTGACGTATCTGCTCTTGAACGGTCTGCTTAAACTGACTTATGCAAGGTGTCTACACTTCAATGGTCTACCTGAAATGACTTATGCAAGGTGTCTACACTTCAATGGTCTACTGAAACTGACTTATGTAAGGTGTCTAGTCCTGAATGCTGACTTATGTAAGGTGTCTAGTCCTGAATGCTGACTTATGTACGGTGTCTAGTCCTGAATGCTGACTTATGTACGGTGTCTAGTCCTGAATGCTGACTTATGTACGGTGTCTAGTCCTGAATGCTGACTTATGTACGGTGTCTAGTCCTGAATGCTGACTTATGTACGGTGTCTAGTCCTGAATGCTGACTTATGTACGGTGTCTAGTCCTGAATGCTGACTTATGTACGGTGTCTAGTCCTGAATGCTGACTTATGTACGGTGTCTAGTCCTGAATGCTGACTTATGTACGGTGTCTAGTCCTGAATGCTGACTTATGTACGGTGTCTAGTCCTGAATGCTGACTTATGTACGGTGTCTAGTCCTGAATGCTGACTTATGTACGGTGTCTAACATTGAGTTGTATGCCTGCCCTGACATATGTACAATGTGTGCCACGCATATAGATCTATTCTTAGTCAATCTAGCCCAGCCTCTGTGCCAGCCACAACATGTAACAGATCCCAGGCTCCATTACAGAGCCCACAAGATGCCTGACTGCGGCCCACCTGTAGGAGGCGCTCTGTGACGTAGCTCAGCCTACGTCTTGACACTGTATCACCTTGACTTACAACCACGACCTACGCTACTCACTACCTACGCCACTCACTACCTACACATATCACCGCACATTATTAGCATCATATTCTGCAAAAGGCAGCTTGAGAACAACGCAGTGGTATGCATTGCTGCTGTACACTAATACATCTACTATTTCAGATCCAGTGTAAGATAATCTGATTATAGGGAGAGTATTACAATAGTTTATACCAAAGGTCTAGCTCAATATTCTCAACAATTTCAAGTATTGATTTCTTTGTATTACATGTACATCCTCATTTTATGAGACAGCGTAAATATTTGCTGTTTATTTGTTCCTTAATTCATATGCGTTATTAAATATTCTAAATGAACAGCACTGATTTACACAGAACACTATTTCATGAATTAAGCAACCATTTTACCATTGCAAGTAAAAATAAATATAAATCTTCCATAAGGGATTCAATATCTGTCAATAAATTTCATTCCTTCCCATATATTTAATTTAAATGTTATATTCAATTCTAAAGCCAAATGAGAATAGTTTGCATTGTGTACAGTGTATGCATATATGTGACTGATAGGTCTTTCATTTTGAGGTATTAATATGAGATTAAATATCCAGTATGGGAATTTTATTTATGCCGCTGTCATATCCCTTCTGTATGTGCATGCATTTATAAACAGACAGACAACATGGGTAAACAAAATGGGGTAATCAATTAATATCAAAGGTAACAGATTGGCCTTGTTACATTTAGTAAAGCTTGTGTAGGAGATGACATATCATATACATAATACTGTATGGGGTGAAAAAATTAATTACAATATCAAAAGAGACAATTTCTACTGTGGAAGACATTCATTTGAGATATAGGACCGATGCCTTTGTCTGCTAACTCTGCCCGGAGATATCAATGGTTTGACACAACTGACACAGATTGTGTCATTTTTGTTATTTCTACATGCCACATTTCAGAGCCTTGTGACATCATCTGTCAGTGGATTAAAGAATTCATCTTGTATCATATTCCTGAGAATTATTCTCGCCACAATTGAAGATAGGTTTCAAAGAGAATTTCAAATGTCAAAACTGTCATCCTGTTTTGTGTGGGTCGGCAGCCGCCATACCTGAACATATAGCTATGTATTTACAGAGACATTATTGTGTGTTTGAAATGTATGTTATTTAAAGTATAATTATATTCCATAAAAAACAGCACAAACTACATGTGAAGAAAGACAATTTAAAAATAAAGAGTTCAAATGTGGGACAATAAAAACACCAAGATGAAAGAGAACGGAGAACTTATTTATGGAAAAGTAACTAGAATCAGAGCGCGTAGCTTACCCTTATAACAATGTGTCCCTTTCTGTTGCCGCTGTCGAGGACTCGGTGCTCGGTGACGAGGACAAGTTGACCGTTCTCCTCGTGTCGGCGAGTGTTCTCTTCTCCCTGGTAAAGAATAACAGCATCAGCCGATAAGCGTAACTCACGGAACCCATTGCAACAAATGCGAATGCCATGGCAAGAATATTCTACATTCATAAGTCACTGAGGTCAAGGTCATCCTCCAAGGTCATCTATACCAACACAAATTTCTTGACTAAATATTATCAAAGTCCATATGAATAATGTCAAATAAAGTTTGCAGATGAGAAGAAGCAAAATGTTTGAAGATGGGTCATGGCAGTGGTATCATATTCCCATTACATAATCCTGGTCTCAGATTTAATCTATATAATTAAGCTGTCATTTCTCTAAAGCTCTATTTTCCATGCGAATTGATCCCGTCATTTTCAGCTATTTGCAACAAGCTGAAATGGCATTAGTTTTAATTAGCAAAATTTAAAAAAAACTGAAATAATCCCATTCAAAATCTCCATATCTTCCAAACTAGTGTCTCAAGGGCAGGTTTATCTCAGCACTGCATGATAATTTTGGAAATGTTAAATCCATGTGAGAAATGCTTGTGAGATCAAAGAGTGAGATAAGTGGCGCACCTGAGGGAGATCAAAGTCACACCTGAGCCAGGTAGGCCTCTGTCCACAGGCAGGCTAACAAGATGACCACAACTGGTCTGATTAATCCCTGGAGGACAACTGGTGATGAGCCATGGTCTGCGGCCACAGCTGTCAACCTTGTGTGACAATGTGTATTAAAACATGCCTCTTGTCTCTCTCATGTGAACACCAACATTGCTGCAGTCATCAAGGTCAACTTTTTATGTTAAATTTATAACAAAAATGCCAGAATATGGACAAGAACACATGACCATTTTCTCCGCTGTCCAATTGGACTTGTAATGCTCTGTACTAAACTGTTAAGTTCAATTTGAAACAGAATATTACAGTGTTTGTGTGACCTGTTGTATGATAATTTGGTTATGAGTATGCGAGAGCAAGCTGGGATGTGCATGACAGTAGGAACCCGGCACACATGCCAGCGCTATCCCACCGCACGCACGACCCATCACTCATACCATATATATACAGCGTATATCACACCACACAGTTCCAAGATCTGAAATAATAATAACAAATGCAAAAGTAGTGTTCACTTTGTCATTAATATGGCATCACTTATTTTTGGATATTCCATTTACAACTGACCTCTTTTTATTTTTTCTTACAATGGTGAATGGCATGTTTTCACAGAGAAGCAGTAGAACTTGTGTGATACCTGTCTGAGCTATCACAACACTTAATATTACTTTCACTTTTATGGCTGGCATAAGAGGGGGAAATGTAAATTAATGAAACCTTATAAAAACAACTACTTTCAACATGTAAAGATAATATTTCATGTTAAGAATCTGCTGCTTGTGTAATTTATAAGCAATACTTTATTTAATGGCAGTAATAAACTGCCTCAGAAGTGATATATTTCCTATTTGACCTTCACACAATCACATCATTTTATGCTTCCTTGTTTATATGATCATAAAAGTTAACACAATGACCTTATAATGACCTTATTAACCATATATGTTGTCAGCTTGAAGCTGATCTACAAATAGATGTACAAATGTTATGTATATATAGTTATAGATATATAGGTGTTACTTTGAATGTCATGCTGCAGCGTATTCACACAGATACCCAGAGTGACAGATTTCCTGACCCTTGTCTTTATGAATATTAATCTGTCTCCCTTACTTGCCATGCTCTGCCATAATTTGTTTTGTCACATGATGCAAATAAGCAGAGAGAAATGTGCCACATCTGGTGGTATAACCTATACCAATACATACTTTTCTGTGTAGATTTATAGAGAGCTATTAAAATGGTGTATATTTTTGGCAAAGGTTGTTATGAACAGGAAATATGTTCATTGTATGATACACCACATGTGTAAATAGTCCTCCATTGTCAGAAGGGTGCCCTACCATGTAGGCGATGTCATGACCAGTCAAATCTCAAAAGCCTCTTCTATGGCAGGCAGCGATAGACAAGCACAAAGTCATTTGGAAATATTTCATGGTAGGAACGTGGGCAATAGCCACCAAGGCAGGGGCTGTGTATCTCGTCCAATGAGAGTGTAGTATGTGCATGCTGCAAACATGCAACAATGACCATGCCAATGTGGGGTTGCATGGCAACTGCACATCAATGATCCATTGTTTTCCTGACATTGAGGCTGTAACTGACCTAACAGTCAATGTCACATAATGTCCGTAGTCTATAAAGGGCCTTACACATACTAATATTCACTAATACATAGGAGATGTGTGTACCATGGATTACTCGTCTGATCAGTAATAATAGGTTCAGAATGTTGATCTTATCTCCAGGGGTGGGCCACTTACCTGGTGCAGGATTCGGTAGTAGTCTGATTTGACCTCTCTCAGTAATAATAGGTTTAGAATGTTGATCTTATCTCCAGGGGTGGGCCACTTACCTGGTGCAGGATTCGGTAGTAGTCTGATTTGACCTCTCTCAGTAATAATAGGTTCAGAATGTTGATCATATATCCAGGGGTGGGCCACTTACCTGGTGCAGGATTCGGTAGTAGTCTGATTTGACCTCTCTCAGTAATAATAGGTTCAGAATGTTGATCATATCTCCAGGGGTGGGCCACTTACCTGGTGCAGGATTCGGTAGTAGTCTGATTGGGCAATACACACGAACTGACAGTCATCAATTTTGGTTTTCATAACGCCCTTGTGGTACAACTTTTCCATTGTTGGTGTGATGCCAAAGCTGAAATGAAAAAAATTATATTTTCAATCTTTATTTCAAATTTTTCATGAAAACATTAGAACTGATAATGTTTTGAGTAGAAAGTCACCATAATATCAAAATGGCAAGGGTTCCTCCTCATCATTGTCATGTATAACATTTCACAAAGGTAACATGAATCAGGCTACTATCCCCATAGGGCCTACATTAACCCCCGTGTGTCACTAACATCAGGTCATGACCTCAGATGGCACTAGGGGGAGCCTAGGCAGAAGTAGCAGTGCTTTACGACAAATACTGACAAGCTGACATCATTTGCAGTTCTGATTTCCTTAAGCAGGTCAGCTGGCCACAACTGGGATGCTCAATAATGGCCATGAAATGTGGCATTACCTACCATCGCCTCTCTGCAAAAACACATTTTTGTTCAGACTTGACCTTACAAGGTCATGATGGAATCTGTCTACTCAACTTTATATTCATGCTTAATATGAGTCTATTTTTAGCACTGATGGTTCAAATGTAGGTCAATAGGTCTTGCAGCTAGGGCATGGTAGCTTAAAGTATTTTTCTATATAAGCTGTTGTTATTCCATATTATGGAACAGAACAATTCAAAATCAGCATTTTCTCAGAAGTGGAAACCTATTTGAGTAATATCTGGTCAGTGAACTTGAAAACCTGAATACAGTTATATAACATTCTTCTTTTCAGTGAAAAAACAATGATGATACTAATTAAACAAGTTCAAATGACATTTGTCACTGATAACTGAAAGTGACTGTAACTGGAGAGACAGGAAGGTCAACTGTGTACGCTGGGTGCAATTATACAGTAAGCTGACAAAATGACATTTTCATATCCTGTCTCATGATTGGTCGATGCCAACGAGCTGATGGAAATGCGGACAAAAAATAGAAGCCAGAGTCTACATATGTATGACCATAAAATTATCCAGTCCCAAATATTTCCCTGCATGGCTTTCGAATCAACACTGCGTTCAGCTACTACTGATTAGTATTGAAGAGACTTTATATTTGGCGTAGGAAAATATGGCGTCTGGGGCCTGGTGGCAATATGAGAACAAAACGTTGTGAGTGCCATACACAGGTCATTGAAAATATCTGTGTTTGCTTGCAGGATAAGCAATATTGGATCACTAAGTGGGCTTCAATGTGGTTCATTCCTATGTCAGAATAACAGAGGTAGTCTAATTTCATGAAACATAATTTGATTTAGATCAAACACTCCTGGTGCAAATCATTACAGCAAATGCACAATGACAACAGGTAGTGTTTGAATATGTAAGCACAGGCAGGCGATGTGACAGGGCAATACAAGTAGAGAAGGGAGACTAGTTTAGGAGCAGGAAGCCTAGTTTGTGAGCAGGGAGGCTAGTTTAGGAGCAGAGAGATGAGTCAGTCTTGTGTGGCGCTGGAGTAAGGGTAGAAAGGAGGCTAGTTTGAGAGCAGGGGGGCTAGTTTGAGAGCAGGGGGGCTAGTTTGAGAGCAGGGGGCTAGTTTGAGAGCAGGGAGGCTAGTTTGAGAGCAGGGGGGCTAGTTTGAGAGCAGGGGGCTAGTTTGAGAGCAGGGGGGCTAGTTTGAGAGCAGGGATGTTAGTTTGAGAGCAAGGGGGCTAGTTTGAGAGCAGGGAGGCTAGTTTGAGAGCAGGGAGGCTAGTTTGAGAGCAAGGAGGCTAGTTTGAGAGCAGGGAGGCTAGTTTGAGAGCAGGGAGGCTAGTTTGAGAGCAGGGAGGCTAGTTTGAGAGCAGGGGGCTAGTTTGAGAGCAGGGAGGCTAGTTTGAGAGCAGGGAGGCTAGATTGTGAGCAGGGAGGCTAGTTTGAGAGCAGGGAGGCTAGTTTGAGAGCAAGCAGGGAGGCTAGTTTATGAGCAGGGAGGCTAGTTTGAGAGCAGGGAGGCTAGTTTGAGAGCAGGGAGGCTAGTTTGAGAGCAGGGAGGTTAGTTTGAGAGCAAGGGGGCTAGTTTGAGAGCAAGGGGGCTAGTTTGAGAGCAGGGAGGCTAGTTTGAGAGCAAGGAGTCTAGTTTGAGAGCAGGGAGGCTAGTTTGAGAGCAGGGAGGCTAGTTTGAGAGCAGGGAGGCTAGTTTGAGAGCAGGGAGGCTAGTTTGAGAGCAGGGGGCTAGTTTGAGAGCAGGGAGGCTAGTTTGAGAGCAGGGAGGCTAGTTTGAGAGCAGGGAGGCTAGTTTGAGAGCAGGGAGGCTAGTTTGAGAGCAGGGAGGCTAGTTTGAGAGCAGGGAGGCTAGTTTGAGAGCAGGGAGGCTAGTTTGAGAGCAGGGAGGCTAGTTTGAGAGCAGGGAGGCTAGTTTGAGAGCAGGGAGGCTAGTTTGAGAGCAGGGGGCTAGTTTGAGAGCAGGGAGGCTAGTTTGAGAGCAGGGAGGCTAGTTTGAGAGCAGGGAGGCTAGTTTGAGAGCAGGGAGGCTAGTTTGAGAGCAGGGAGGCTAGTTTGAGAGCAGGGAGGCTAGTTTGAGAGCAGGGAGGCTAGTTTGAGAGCAGGGAGGCTAGTTTGAGAGCAGGGAGGCTAGTTTGAGAGCAGGGAGGCTAGTTTGAGAGCAGGGGGCTAGTTTGAGAGCAGGGAGGCTAGTTTGAGAGCAGGGAGGCTAGTTTGAGAGCAGGGAGGCTATTCAGTGAGGGAGGAAGTCACCTCTTCATCAGCATTCATCTCTGTCTCAGGGCCCCGTCTGTTGTAATTCCCATTTGGTTTCCCAAACAAAGGCATCAATTATGAGCGATATGAAATGTCGGGGTCTGAGGTTACATCTGGGAGTGCCAAGTCTCGAGGCAGAAAGAAGACAGTCTGTGTCCACCATCGGAGTTGAGAGGAAAGGATAGCAGATGACATCACTAAGTAAGGCTGAGTCTACTGCGAGGATGGCATAGGAGGTTAGGGTGTGGTCATTAATCACTGTATGCCTCTGCCCGGGGATGGTCACACTCCCAACCAGCCAACTTCTCTGTAATCTGACTAGGCTGAAACAACGTGGCCAACCCCCTTATCCAACCCTGTGTCATTTACACCTATTATCAAATGTAATTGCATCCCTTCATCTTTCAAGTTACTTTTACATGTTTGCTTCTCCATGTACAGTGTTCTATGTATTCTGATCTATGTATTCTGCTACATGTATTCTGCTACATGTATTCTGCTACATGTATTCTGCTACATGTATTCTGCTACATGTACAGAACTCTATGTATTCTGCTACATGTATTCTGTTACATGTATTCTGCTACATGTATTCTGCTACATGTATTCTGCTACATGTATTCTGCTACATGTACAGCACTCTATGTATTCTGCTACATGTATTCTGCTACATGTATTCTGCTACATGTATTCTGCTACATGTATTCTGCTACATGTATTCTGCTACATGTATTCTGCTACATGTATTCTGCTACATGTATTCTGCTACATGTATTCTGCTACATGTATTCTGCTACATGTATTCTGCTACATGTATTCTGCTACATGTATTCTGCTACATGTATTCTGCTACATGTATGTGTATTCCAGGCTATCTCATGACACGTCCTACAGGCACTGCCATCTAGTAACTGCTTTATACCAGATTACTGATCTCCCTGTCCCCAGTGTATTGAGCGAGCATTTTTCATGTGGCAGATAAATCACATCACACCATGCAACTGGTATTTGATAACATTAAAATTCCAAGAAGTGAGCAATAATATGATTGATGTCCAATCTCAGTAAAGACTGATTATCACATTTAAACAGTATTGTTTTGTGTAGTTTGCACACCCATTCTTGGCATTGCCCTGGGTGGATCAGACCAGCGCTGGAGGTGACATTGCCCTGGGTGGATCAGACCAGCGCTGGAGGTGTCATTGCCCTGGGTGGGTCAGACCAGCACTAGAAGTGGCATTGCCCTGGGTGGTTCAGACCAGTGCTAGAGGTGGCATTGCCCTGGGTGGGTCAGACCAGCGCTGGAGGTGGCATTGCCCTGGGTGGGTCAGACCAGCGCTAGAGGTGACATTGCCCTGGGTGGATCAGACCAGCGCTGGAGGTGGCATTGCCCTGGGTGGTTCAGACCAGCGCTAGAGGTGGCATTGCCCTGGGTGGGTCAGACCAGCGCTGGAGGTGACATTGCCCTGGGTGGATCAGACCAGCGCTGGAGGTGTCATTGCCCTGGGTGGGTCAGACCAGCACTAGAAGTGGCATTGCCCTGGGTGGTTCAGACCAGTGCTAGAGGTGGCATTGCCCTGGGTGGGTCAGACCAGCGCTGGAGGTGGCATTGCCCTGGGTGGGTCAGACCAGCGCTAGAGGTGACATTGCCCTGGGTGGATCAGACCAGCGCTGGAGGTGGCATTGCCCTGGGTGGTTCAGACCAGCGCTAGAGGTGGCATTGCCCTGGGTGGGTCAGACCAGCGCTGGAGGTGGCATTGCCCTGGGTGGGTCAGACCAGCACTGGAGGTGACATTGCCCTGGGTGGATCAGACCAGCGCTGGAGGTGTCATTGCCCTGGGTGGGTCAGACCAGCGCTGGAGGTGGCATTGCCCTGGGTGGGTCAGACCAGCGCTGGAGGTGACATTGCCCTGGGTGGATCAGACCAGCGCTGGAGGTGTCATTGCCCTGGAGGTGTCAGGACTTTCTTGTCATGTGGGAAATGATGTCATGATGCCACACTATATCTCTCTCATATGATTTGCAAATGCCATTTCCCTTTTGAAACTGTGCTATAGAAAGAAAGTTTTCTGTTGATGTGGAGAAAATGTAGCACTACTAGAGTACACAGCCTACAGGTATGGGTCTATCTCCAGAACCACCCAGACTGAATACCACTTATCACTGGTACAATTGCAAATAAATGTTAATACATTGGTTGCATTCAGAAAAAGTGTCTGTTATGATTGGGCCGTATGATTGGCACTGCCTGAGCTTATCAGTGACTGCCAGACTGGTCCTATGATGTCTATCCCCAGGAGCTCTTCTATCATATCAGGGGTGGATTGACGACCAGTCTACTTCCCGTTTTTCAGGTTACCAAGGCATCACATGATATTTTCAATGCCATACATATGTGTTCGTTTATAACAAGACAGATGATTAGAGCAGGAAAGAAAGTATATTTTATTGTTTCATATTCAACAGGGGTTCAATGTTGAGAATGATATTTTTGTATTTGCTGAGCCTACCTATCTCCCATGTGAAGATGTTCGATCGTTCCATCTGGCCGTTCGATCTCCACATGTCCATTGAGGATCACTGACCATGAGTCGAGTTCCTCGCCATCATTCATCACGATAGTACCCTGCTTCTCAACCACAGCAAACACCATCACCGCACACAGCGCCCGACGCGTTGCCAACGTCATGTTGGCAAATGCCTGAAAAATACAATATGACTGTCATTATTTCATTGATATCAAACAACTTGCAAATCTCAATCATTAATAATATTGAATATACAAATTTTATTGTTATTATTATCATTACTGATCCATATTGGATCCATATGGTGGTAGCCATATTGCCACCAAGATCCATATTGGATCCATATGGTGGCAGCCATATTGCCACCAAGATCTGTAATGGTTCCATATGGTGGCAGCCATTACATATGAAATAGTCTAAAAGTATAAGTTATCTTTTCAGGGGTCAGGATGTTTCTTTCTATTAATGTAAAAAAAAATCTTCAAAAAATTCATTTATCAATAGAAAGATGACAATTATTTTTCAAAGCCGAAATCATATTTTTTTCCTTCTAGATGTAGGAGTGAAGGAAATGGTTTTTTTGTTCTACAAAGTCACATTCATAATCATATCAACCAATATAGGAAGAGAGCAAGGGAGAACAAATTGGTATTAATTTTACTTTATTGAAGAAGAACACAAGATGGGAAGACTGAAAATAAATCTTTGCTCTGAATAAATTGATACCACACATAAATAGTCTCCCGTGTCACTGCAATGTCTAAGTCCTGCACCAAGGCACAACACCTTACTAAATGCAAGCCAATAAATAAATAGCAAGATTGAAATTCTGTGTCTCTTTCTCAAATTAATCAAGCATTATGATAATATTCGGAGAACAATGATGACAAAGAAAAAAGTGGTCATTTACTATAAGAAGCAGCATGATGAATTATAAGCATCCGTTGATGCAGTGGGAACGTGTCGGACTCTGTAAAGATGAGAGCTACTAACAAAAAATAGCAAGTCCTTTATCTCTGTTTCCTGCTTTCTTTTGATCGAGTCAACATCTTTATTATGTTAGGTCCTGCAATAATATGACTGTGGAGATGGGGCGGCAGTGTGTGGAGCCTGGGGCTGGGAGAACAGTGTGTCCCTATGAAGGTACCGGCCTGAGCCCCTCACTCCCGCCGGACAAACAATCACTCTCTTATCACTTCTTCCACATTCTAAAGGAAAAACAGTGCTACACAATTGTTCAGGGCAACAATAAATGTTTAAGCAAGATATGATGTGAAACCTATGGTGCTGAGGCGGTGTTTAGCCCTGTGTGACGGGAATACATGCTGCTCTTGGTTTTTAGAAGAGGTCAAAATCAGAAAGCCTTATGAGACATCTTCTGAAAAATATATCATGTCAGTGTTTCTAAAGGGTCATACCCAAGATAATGGGGAATCTAATATCTCAAAAGTCTGCATATCTGCCAGCTACAGGAATAGAGGTATGGGGGCTACATGTTGCTGGAGGTATGGGGGGCTACATGTTGCTGGAGGTATGGGGGGCTACATGTTGCTGGAGGTATGGGGGGCTACATGTTGCTGGAGGTATGGGGGGCTACATGTTGCTGGAGGTATGGGGGCTACATGTTGCTGGAGGTATGGGGGGCTACATGTTGCTGGAGGTATGGGGGGCTACATGTTGCTGGAGGTATGGGGGGCTACATGTTGCTGGAGGTATGGGGGCTACATGTTGCTGGAGGTATGGGGGCTACATGTTGCTGGAGGTATGGGGGCTACATGTTGCTGGAGGTATGGGGGCTACATGTTGCTGGAGGTATGGGGGGCTACATGTTGCTGGAGGTATGGGGGCTACATGTTGCTGGAGGTATGGGGGCTACATGTTGCTGGAGGTATGGGGGCTACATGTTGCTGGAGGTATGAGAGGCAAGTCCTAAATTGTTATATTCCATCCTCTCAAGAACAGAGAAAATTACAAAGGATTTAATTTGCCCTTTTAAAGGTGTTATGCATTGATTGGATAGTTTTATGCATCAAAATCATATGCACATATGAACATTATTACTCTGCATTACACAGGTAGTTTTCAATTACTACCTCTGCAGTCATTGCCCTGTTTTTTTTATCTCATTCAAAGTTTGGAAATCCCAGAGTCAAAAATACTTGCCTTGCTCACAAAAATATCATCAAATCTTAATTGACCAACATTAGGTCATAAACTGTAACCAGGTGTCTGGCACATATACTGACCAATCAGTACAACTGCCAGTACAAAACAAATCTACCGTATTTATATTCTTTCACCAATGAGTTAACAGCCAGATTTTTCTGAATACTAATGACTTTGATTCTGTGTGCACATTTATAGCTTTAGTAGCAGGGACTGATATGATAAAGAAGTCCTGTTATGGAGGGTAGAACATTATGTAATATTACTACAGTCTAACAAAGAATACAAAGATAAGATTGTTAATGGCATAGATACTGCAATCCTGGATAGGTCTGTGTCAGCCAAGGACTACATGTAAAGACAGATAGCTTGAAACACTTTGTCAGGTAAGATGAGGCTCAAAGTGGGCTCAAAGTGGGTTAGCACTGATTGATTTCATTATAATGCTATTCCAAGTCCAATGAAAGGAATATATATTTATTGGACAATCATTAATGTGAATGATGTTTAAAAAATTGATGCATAATTCAATGTTGAATGATATCGGTTATTGCCAAGCTAATCTGTCCTAATCTTGTCACTGTCAGCTATTGAGTGGCTACTCTTTCTGTGCAATATCCTTCTCGTGTCTGCCATCACCACTTGTTTTTTCTCTCCTTGATCAAGTCAGTATTATCACTGCAGACTTAGCAAATACACTCAGCCATCAACTCTCCATGTTCATATCTAAAGCTTGCACAAGTCTCTCATTATCTGGGGTGGGAGATACCAAGAAAGATAAAAAACAATGACACTTCCAAACACAAGAGCAGAATTGGTACACAGACTGGCAAAATTGTGGAGGCTCTACCTGCCCCCCTACCAAACATGGCCCTCTCCACCTCCCTCCCCCCCGACCACACATGGCCCTCTCTACCTCCCTCCCCCTCTACCACACATGGCCCTCTCTACCTCCCTCCCCCTCTACCACACATGGCCCTCTCTACCTCCCTCCCCCTCTACCACACATGGCCCTCTCTATTTACCCTCCCCCTACCACACATGGCCCTCTCTACCTCCCTCCTCTACCACACATGGCCCTCTCTATTTACCCTCCCCCCTACCACACATGGCCCTCTCTACCTCCCTCCTCTACCACACATGGCCCTCTCTACCTCCCTCCCCCTCTACCACACATGGCCCTCTCTATTTACCCTCCCCCTACCACACATGGCCCTCTCTACCTCCCTCCTCTACCACACATGGCCCTCTCTATTTACCCTCCCCCCTACCACACATGGCCCTCTCTACCTCCCTCCTCTACCACACATGGCCCTCTCTACTTCCCTCCCCCTCTACCACACATGGCCCTCTCTAACTCCCTCCTCCCCTACCACACATGGCCCTCTCTATTTACCCTCCCCCTCTACCACACATGGCCCTCTCTACCTCCCTCCTCCCCTACCACACATGGCCCTCTCTAGCTCCCTCCTCCCCTACCACACATGGCCCTCTCTACCTCCCTCCTCCCCTACCACACATGGCCCTCTCTACCTCCCTCCCCCCCTACCACACATGGCCCTCTCTACCTCCCTCCTCCCCTACCACACATGGCCCTCTCTACCTCCCTCCTCCCCTACCACACATGGCCCTCTCTACCTCCCTCCCCCCTACCACACATGGCCCTCTCTACCTCCCTCCCCTACCACACATGGCCCTCTCTACCCCCCCCCCCCTACCACACATGGCCCTCTCTACCTCCCTCCCCCCTACCACACATGGCCCTCTCTACCTCCCTCCCCTACCACACATGGCCCTCTCTACCCCCCCCTACCACACATGGCCCTCTCTACCTCCCTCCCCTACCACACATGGCCCTCTCTACCTCCCTCCTCCCCTACCACACATGGCCCTCTCTACCTCCCTCCCCTACCACACATGGCCCTCTCTACCTCCCTCCCCTACCACACATGGCCCTCTCTACCCCCCCTACCACACATGGCCCTCTCTACCTCCCTCCCCTACCACACATGGCCCTCTCTACCTCCCCCCCTACCACACATGGCCCTCTCTACCTCCCTCCTCCCCTACCACACATGGCCCTCTCTACCTCCCTCCTCCCCTACCACACATGGCCCTCTCTACCCCCCCCTACCACACATGGCCCTCTCTACCTCCCTCCTCTACCACACATGGCCCTCTCTACCTCCCTCCTCTACCACACATGGCCCTCTCTACCTCCCTCCCCCTACCACACATGGCCCTCTCTACCTCCCCCCCTACCACACATGGCCCTCTCTACCTCCCTCCCCTACCACACATGGCCCTCTCTACCTCCCTCCCCCCTACCACACATGGCCCTCTCTACCTCCTCCCACCACACATGGCCCTCTCTACCTCCCTCCCCCTACCACACATGGCCCTCTCTACCTCCCCCCACCACACATGGCCCTCTCTACCTCCCTCCCCCCTACCACACATGGCCCTCTCTACCTCCTCCCACCACACATGGCCCTCTCTACCTCCCTCCCCCCTACCACACATGGCCCTCTCTACCTCCCTCCCATATTAACTTAGGCTGGCCAGATTAGGTTGCGCCCAGTATAATCAGGTCAGCTTTGGCTGTGCTTCACTTCAGGGATCACTATTAAAGTGGCACCAAAACACAACACATCCACCTGGCAAATTGACCCACCACTCTCCATGACTACCCTCGCCACTGGGCTCATGGCTCACGCTGGCACCAAGCTATTTCCTTCCCTAAATATTGCATCATGTACATATCTGGTGTCTTTAACCCCTCTCACCAATGTTATTTCAACATATGTGTTATTTCTGTGTTTGGTTTGCCATATCAAACCCAGTTAATTAAGTTTAGCTGGGCATATACAGGTGTTGGATAGGTTTGGACTGGATGACAACAAATTGTCTCCATATTGTCCTGCAGAATGCCCCGGTCAAGTATCTGACCTGTCATATTATGAAATAAATTTCCCAATAGATTAATATTCCTGTTAGTTGCACACCTCTCGGGTGACAACATATATATTTTCCAATTTGGTGGTAAATGGCAAGGTAATTAAGTGTTCTTGGAAATTAAGTAAGAGTGATGAGCTCCTGACAGGCATATGTTAATGAAACCTCACTGGTCGGTTTATTGGCTACAGGTGATGAACTTATAATGTGCAAGGTAAAATTGTAAGGCAGAATCCAGCTGTAAGGCAGAATCCAGCTGTAAGGCAGAATACAGCTGCTTGGAGAATGGTGACGATACCTGAATTCCCCTGTACTACACATCCCTCAACATCCATACTTCATAATCCTGTGTTTCCAGGCGTTTGTATCTCCTGACCATTTGAGAAGTGAGAGGGGTGACAATGAGGCTTGCTATTTCTTATGTCATGTATCATACGGGATCATGCATTTATTTTTTATCATTTGGTATTTTAGGTGATGCACACTGCAGGTCAATGAAGTTTTTTTGTCCATTATCTGCAGGTATTTTATCATACAATTCAACATATCAACAACAAAAAACTCACCGGTAAATGCTGCATGAATTCAAGGAGAATCTCTATATCATCCTCTGTTCTGTCATTTGGGTCTTTCTCAAGACATTCCCGCACAGTGTCTCTGACAATGAGAGACTGAAAAAAACATAGAAAGAGAAAATATAATCAACAATTTCACCATCTGTTACATAATAAATCTATTGTTATATTATCACTTTCATACATTTCACTAATGCTCACACAGCATACATCTCATATATTCCTACATTGTTTACAGGACAGATAGAACCTCCTGCAATATCCTGGTGACATTCCACCATATATTCCTACATTGTTTACACAACAGATAGAGCCTCCTGCAATATCCTGGTGACATTCCACCATATATTCCTACATTGGTTACACAACAGATAGAGCCTCCTGCAATATCTTGGTGACATTCCACCATATATTCCTACATTGGTTACACAACAGATAGAGCCTCCTGCAATATCCTGGTGACATTCCACCATATATTCCTACATTGTTTACACAACAGATAGAGCCTCCTGCAATATCCTGGTGACATTCCACCATATATTCCTACATTGGTTACACAACAGATAGAGCCTCCTGCAATACCCTGGCGACATTCCACCATATATTCCTAC
This sequence comes from Amphiduros pacificus, assembly GCA_949316495.1. NCBI lineage: Eukaryota > Metazoa > Annelida > Polychaeta > Phyllodocida > Hesionidae > Amphiduros > Amphiduros pacificus. The sequence goes on from OX439002.1 coordinate 62,121,446, forward strand.
ATTGTTTACAGGACAGATAGAGCCTCCTGTAATACCCTGGTGACATTCCACCATATATTCCTACATTGTTTATACAACAGATAGAGCCTCCTGCAATACCCTGGTGACATTCCACCATATATTCCTACATTGGTTACACAACAGATAGAGCCTCCTGCAATATCTTGGTGACAATCCACCATATATTCCTACATTGGTTACACAACAGATAGAGCCTCCTGCAATATCCTGGTGACATTCCACCATATATTCCTACATTGTTTACACAACAGATAGAGCCTCCTGCAATATCCTGGTGACATTCCACCATATATTCCTACATTGGTCACACAACAGATAGAGCCTCCTGCAATACCCTGGCGACATTCCACCATATATTCCTACATTGTTTACAGGACAGATAGAGCCTCCTGTAATACCCTGGTGACATTCCACCATATATTCCTACATTGGTTACACAACAGATAGAACCTCCTGTAATACCCTGGTGACATTCCACCATATATTCCTACATTGGTTACACAACACATAGAACCTCCTGCAATATCCTGGTGACATTCTACCATATATTCCTACATTGGTTACAGGACAGATAGAGCCTCCTGTAATACCCTGGTGACATTCCACCATATATTCCTACATTGGTTACAGGACAGATAGAACCTCCTGCAATACCCTGGTGACATTGCACCATATATTCCTACATTGGTTACAGGACAGATAGAACCTCCTGCAATACCCTGGTGACATTCCACCATATATTCCTACATTGGTTACACAACAGATAGAGCCTCCTGTAATACCCTGGTGACATTCCACCATATATTCCTACATTGGTTACAGGACAGATAGAGCCTCCTGTAATACCCTGGTGACATTCCACCATATATTCCTACATTGGTTACACAACAGATAGAGCCTCCTGTAATACCCTGGTGACATTCCACCATATATTCCTACATTGGTTACAGGACAGATAGAGCCTCCTGTAATACCCTGGGGACATTCCACCATATATTCCTACATTGGTTACAGGACAAATAGAGCCTCCTGCAATACCCTGGTGACATTCCACCATATATTCCTACATTGGTTACAGGACAGATAGAGCCTCCTGTAATACCCTGGTGACATTCCACCATATATTCCTACATTGTTTACAGGACAGATAGAGCCTCCTGTAATACCCTGGGGACATTCCACCATATATTCCTACATTGTTTACAGGACAGATAGAGCCTCCTGCAATACCCTGGTGACATTCCACCATATATTCCTACATTGGTTACACAACAGATAGAGCCTCCTGCAATACCCTGGTGACATTCCACCATATATTCCTACATTGGTTACAGGACAGATAGAGCCTCCTGCAATACCCTGGTGACATTCCACCATATATTCCTACATTGGTTACACAACAGATAGAACCTCCTGCAATACCCTGGTGACATTGCACCATATATTCCTACATTGGTTACAGGACAGATAGAGCCTCCTGTAATACCCTGGTGACATTCCACCATATATTCCTACATTGGTTACAGGACAGATAGAACCTCCTGCAATACCCTGGTGACATTCCACCATATATTCCTACATTGGTTACAGGACAGATAGAGCCTCCTGTAATACCCTGGTGACATTGCACCATATATTCCTACATTGGTTACACAACAGATAGAACCTCCTGCAATACCCTGGGGACATTCCACCATATATTCCTACATTGGTTACACAACAGATAGAGCCTCCTGCAATACCCTGGTGACATTCCACCATATATTCCTAAATTTGGTTACACAACAGATAGAGCCTCCTGTAATACCCTGGTGACATTCCACCATATATTCCTACATTGGTTACAGGACAGATAGAACCTCCTGCAATACCCTGGTGACATTCCACCATATATTCCTACATTGGTTACACAACACATAGAACCTCCTGCAATACCCTGGTGACATTCCACCATATATTCCTACATTGGTTACAGGACAGATAGAGCCTCCTGTAATACCCTGGTGACATTCCACCATATATTCCTACATTGTTTACACAACAGATAGAGCCTCCTGTAATACCCTGGTGACATTCCACCATATATTCCTACATTGGTTACAGGACAGATAGAGCCTCCTGTAATACCCTGGGGACATTCCACCATATATTCCTACATTGTTTACAGGACTTCCTGCCTTGAGAATCAATTGAAGCAGACTGGCATAATGCAGCAAGCATTGTGTGGACCAATATTTCTGTCACAACCACATACAGCTAATCCCAGCTTAGTTGATCCAGACTGACACATGCGGTAATTGCTTGTATGACCTCTGACCTCAAGCATCGTCTCGTCTCGTCACTCTGTGTCCTCACCCAGGGCAGGTACAAGAATCTCCCAAATAAACATAGTGTTCTTTCTTTCTGCCAGTATATTATTCATATGTCATGGGCAATTTCCAAAATTAAGAAAGATAACACAAAAATATTACGTTAACATCAAGGTGACAGACAAATATCTTGAAAGGAAATCCTTTTTGTCAACTTAAAAATAAAAGATATATTGAATCTTTACGTTTCATTGATAAAATTTATAGACATTAATCTCTGGTTCATGTGTGGGTGTCCAGTTGTAATTAATGCATGAATCAGATCCCCCAGTTTGAATGTTTCCAAATTCTTCATGAAACACAAGACAGAATGGAGTGTATTTGTTCATAGTGTTGCTTTTATGTGGAGGTTTGGGTTCTTGCTGGCCATGCAGACAGTGGCCACTATGTTACTCATCATGACTGTCTCTATATTTGCCAGCTTGCTGCCATACACACAGCATAACGTGTGGGTAGAGCTTCACTCCCTGCTGCGAGTCACATTATCAACCTTGCCCCCTGTACCAGCTCACGTGACATCCCGTCAACATGACACCCACATATCTAACCACTAATCAGTAAATCCTATTTTCAATTTTGGTAAATAGAAAACCCTTTTTCATTGGCTTTACCTGCCTAAATGGCTAATCATAGTTGTGAAAGAATGCCTGGTTGCCAGGGCCGCCTGTGGTTGCCAGGGCTGCCTGTGGTTGCCGTAGTGACTATTGAGCACGGTTGCTGGAAGCTGGAGGAGGAATGCCACTATTCATGTATTCCTTATCTCACTTGTGTGGAGCAGACACTTTGTGTGGCAGGGAAACATTGCTGCATAACTCAAGCCTCGTTAGAGAAAGCAATCTATGTCCTTCCCTTGAAAAACCCAACCAATTATTTTCAGATCTCTTCTTCCCTAAACAGGATATCACTGTCTTTCTTTAGAGTTGCTTACAATATCGGTCTTGGCAATTGGCAGCAGTATAAGATGAACTCAGATTTGTATTGATGAGTATGTTCCATGTACACCACTCACCACCATCAACATGTGGTTCAACCCATTTGTGATCACACATATTTTCTGAACTGGACTTGATAAAACAGATCAGTAGGTGTTGCACTGAGGTCGAACCTTTGATGCATATCAGAACGTTCCTTGGATCGTGTGGTGGCAAGTGTGTGTATATTGGGAACGTTGGTGGAGAGGGTGGATCTGAATGATCTCTCACCAGAGTCTGGCATACCATCCCCATAGAATAGAAATAAGAGTGCAGTTGCCTGGGGTAAACAGATGCCACCGTGGCCTTTTGACTTGTGTGGTGTGATGCTAATGCTTGCAGGTCTGTGGAGACAACTGATGCATCCCTGATGGAATCTCCTCCCCACCTTGTTGCATTCTGCCACCTTGTATCTCATCAATTCATATCTAAAGCCAAACCTCAATATCATATCACTGAAAACATTGCACTTGTGTCATTTTGCAAACAATCATTTTTGTACAATGCTTTAAAATAATCAACTTCTTATTCCTAAATTCATAAAAAGTTAACTTGAACATGATTCCAAATACACCTTTCCTTTTCATTTTATTATCAGATCTGTAATCACAGAATGTGGCTTATGCTAATACTGTAAAAATTGTGGTGTTCATTTTGGTACGTCTATACATTTTATAAACTGTAAATATTATCTATGGGCCAACAAAACAAATGCATTGTAATTTTCCACAGGGTGTCTTCCCTACAGCAGAGACTTTACTCCATCTCCTTCCCCTTCCCCTTCTCCTCCTCCCCCTCTTTCTCCTCCCCCCTCTTTCTCCTCCTTCTCCTCCTCCCCCTCTTTCTCCTCCTCCTCTTCCTCCTCGTTTGGTCACGTTAGTGATGGAGCATGTGGAAGTAATGATGGGACTTAGCGGCTGCTTGCTCTGCCCACATGAATGGCACCAGACTCAGCCAGGCTCACATTAGTCTGTGCCCAATACACATCCTATGCCTGTCCACTCTAAACTCTCAAACCTTCACCAGTATTGAAATTCTAAATTGTAGGCTTGACACAAACAATATGAGCACTGTCAAACTACCCTGATATATTGTGACTATAGTATACAGGCTACGTCTGAGCACTGTCAAACTACCCTGATATATTGTGACTATAGTATACAGGCTACGTCTGAGCACTGTCAAACTACCCTGATATATTGTGACTATAGTATACAGGCTACGTCTGAGCACTGTCAAACTACCCTGATATATTGTGACTATAGTATACAGGCTACGTCTGAGCACTGTCAAACTACCCTGATATATTGTGACTATAGTATACAGGCTACGTCTGAGCACTGTCAAACTACCCTGATATATTGTGACTATAGTATACAGGCTACGTCTGAGCACTGTCAAACTACCCTGATATATTGTGACTATAATATACAGGCTACGTCTGAGCACTGTCAAACTACCCTGATATATTGCGACTATAATATACAGGCTACGTCTGAGCACTGTGAAACTACCCTGATATATTGTCACTATGATAAATCTAGGTCTGCTTCTGTAAAGAAGACTGGCTCAATTGAAAAACAACATGAGCACATTTACATCAATTAATACAAGCAAACATTTGTGACTTTGTGATGGGAAAACAAGAGAGGAAGAGTCAGGAGTGGGAAACCCCTCTCCTTCCTGCAGTGGCCAGTTAGCAACATGGCTAGTGGTGTCCACACTCCCCTGGTGCTGCTCCATGACATCATTAACTCTTCCCATGGGTGACATGAGAGAGCAGCCAATATAAGACCATATCCTCCCAGAATATAGTGTGAACACATAACCATTTGACAGGTAGCAAACCACGTAGTTGATGGATGTCACAGGAAGTACCTGTATATGCATATCTGAAGAATCATTGGATCGCGTCAGGGGTAGATATCGCTCATTTTGTATCCAGATTATTGTTTATGATCTTCTCTTTTACCAGAACCAAGACAAAATACTGACCTAGTTAGCTATGTAATTAAACAAACCTACCCTGGTGAAGCGGACAAATGTCATGTTGTAATTGAAGAGGAAGTTTTCAAATAACTTGGACCCCATCTTGTTGTATACAGCAATGAAAATCTGATAATAATCCTGGACAAATCCAACACCTTGGCTGGTCACATGTACACAGGGAATTGATTCACAAAATTCTTCTAGACTGCTTGTAAACGGTAATCCAGAAGAGATGTTACCCGCCTAAAGGATGGTGTAAGAACCATACAAATCATATAATCAGCCCATCTCGGCGAGCCTGTTGCACATATAAGGTATAATCATAGACTCGCTCAGGTTGCAACTTTGCCATCCTACAGATTTATAAGGCAGCTCAAACGTGCTATTTCCTTGTGCTTCCTGCAGTGTGAGAGGTAAGTATTACGGTGTGACGGACGCGTGGCAGACTGCAGACTCCTGTCATGTAGGAGAGGACTTGGGAAGTGCTTATTGGCGTTGTCTTGTGCCAAGTGTGAGGCAGCTGGCAAGTTAGAAGCAAAGCTGTGTGGCGGTATGCTGGAACTGTGTACACTCTGTCACAGCTGCATCATGTGCCTCTCACACTGATCAATAACCAACCACCTTCAAACTCCATGCATTTCCCCTGCATCCAAATGGCTGAGAAGTGGAGGTAATGTGAGCACGGTATGGGTGGTGTAGGCTGGATGTCTGCCTAGGAGTCAAGCTGCATCATGGTCACAGAGAATATGAGCTCGGGCAGTAGATATCCCTGTAGGAGTCCCACACTGACACACACTTTTGTATATTGCATTCTAGCTGCTGTTTGTATCCCGCAGGCATGCTGCCGATGGTAATGGTCAATGCTTTGTTGCTGACAAACTCCTCCTGGCAGGTGTGTGTCTTCAACCTCCCCCACAAGTCCTATATGACAACCGCTCCTGTTACATTGACACAAGCTAACTCAGGCTATCCTACGCACACTGCCCATGTCTGTCATAATGGCTTTTCCTACACAATATATCAGAATTAACATGACCACTGTGAGACTACCTTGGTATAATGTGGCCACAGAAGATGACCTGATACTGTCTGCTTTGAATAATTCTTTAAATTATACTAGAATATTGACACATCAATATTCAAACTATTTCTGACACTAATGACCTTCTGCCAAACGTGGACTTTAATTGCAGACAAAGTAAGATGATTAGAACTGCTTGATCAATGACATAAGGAGTCCTACAGGTCAGAGTGGATGTGATCAATTACATAAGGAGTCCTACAGGTCAGAGTGGATGTGATCAATATGAGGTCAATGAGCTCTCTGCTCACACACGAGCAGTCATGAGAGCAGCCAGTTCCAACTATCCATTCTGGCTCCATGTTAAACGTCACATTCAGCCTTAACTACTCCCCATCTCCAAAGATCAACCCATCAAATACATGCAAGCCCAGCCTCAATGCTTCAAATTACAAACTTCCCAAGAAAGGTGCAAATGTCTCCTGACAGCTAGGCCATCAATAGGCGGCTCCTTTGACAATATTCTAAGAGTCAGCGAGGATATTACAACCAAAGGGTTCTATCCCACAATTTCTCCTCTTACTTGACTGAATCTTAGTAATATGCTATAGTATTACCAATATATTGTCTCAATTTGTGAAGAAATATAAACATTATATTTTAAAAAAAAGTGGTATAATGTTTCTTCAATGAAATAAATCAGAGGCAGGTGATAAACTTAGTGTCAGTGAACAACATAGCTGCTCAAATGATCGATACCGATGGGCTAGGTAACTGGCATACAAGACAGCTACATCCTATGGGTTAGGTAACTGGCATACGAGACAGCTACATCCTATGGGTTAGGTAACTGGCATACGAGACAGCTACATCCTATGGGCTAGGTAACTGGCATACGAGACAGCTACATCCTATGGGTCAGGTAACTGGCATACGAGACTGCTCCCTTTTTTATATCCTAAGACTGCTTTCTGTTTTTTCACATAATGTAATGTCACCCAAAACATTAATCAAATCTTTAGCATTTTACATTTCCATAAATATTAAATACCTTGGTGGGCACAACATTTCCCTGTGGTGGTGAGGATAATTCAAATGAAATTTTCCCAAGGAATATTTCTATGCGTGCAATCTGTATTTGTCACTCCCAGGGCAATGGTTGCCGGGCATGTGAGGAGTGCGGGCGAGGAGTGCGGGCGAGGAGTGCGGTTGAGGGGTGCAGGTGAGGGGTGCGGGTGAGGGGAGCGGGTGAGGAGTGCGGGTGAGGAGTGCGGGTGATACTTTAGTGTCCGGGCATATTACCTGCACTGAGGCCTCATATGATTACATAACAGGGAAGAACAAACATTTTACTGTTCACACAATTTCTCTGACAATCTCATAAAGTTGCCATCAGCAGCAATTGGTCTGCATAGATTCCACCCCAACGTTCCTCAAGCTTGTGAGAATCCATCATTATATCAGCTCCGCATTTATCATCTAAATTTATGCATGTTAGATTTTTGTATCTCTCAAAGTCATAAACACGCATGTCTGGAAACGTTGGAGTTCTGTCTGTAATAATGCCTATACTTTGCCATGGTCTTTGACAGGACATTTAGTTTTGAATGAACATGTCAAAACCTCCCTGTAAAGTTTGATCACATCACTGGAAAAGGTGTAATTTGTTATCAAAAATATCTTCCTCATCAGCTTGTTTGTTTGTTTGGGGTTTTACATCACTTTCAACATTATTTCAGTCATTTCATGATGAGACCTACTTGTAGAAGATATAGTGATGCCTCACTGAATTGTCATGTCGCAGGTCCTTGACATGACAACCCACCCGGTCACAGATTTACAAGGACAACGGGTTAACCCTTTGGCACGGGCCTCAGCTCATGTGAAGTTGTATCACAAATTCAATCTCAACACGGCTGGGGATTGAACCCACGACCTTTGAATCACCACAGAGGAACTGGTGCTAATAAGCTGGCGCTCAACCAACTGTGCCCCGGTCCGGGGTCTAATCAGCTCGTTGATATACCCATCATTATAGTCCACCGAGTCCACTGAGTCTACTAAGTCCACTAAGGAGAGCATACCTTTTGATGGGGTTAGGAATACGGCAATGCATTAACTTCCTTTAAATAACTCATCTAATAAACTGTTGGGTTTTTGTTATTATTCCTCTTTTATAATAAAGGAAAGAAAGTGACCTCATCCTTCTTTTAAATGAGTAGGGCATAGAGTCGGTGTGGCAGGAATCTATCTAATAAATCAGCACACACAGGTTATTGGTACCCATGTCTTTCTGCATACTTATTGCTTATAGCACTTCTTGGCCGCTACATTGGCCTAGCATTGTAATGGGTGTTGTATGGTAGATGTCAGGCATGCATAAATCATCCGTATGCCTTGGATCAGCATCTCATTGTCTGACGCTTTCTCTCCACCACCAAAAATGATATATAGGCCCATTGTGAAATGTGCTGCCCAAACAGGCGGGAGATGGTGATAAATGCCACTCAGTCTGGCTGATGGGCCATGATGCCACTATGGTAAACAGTCTACAAAGCCACAATAACACATGTGATGACCTGTAACTGTGTCCTGCAATGATAATCATCCATGTTGACATCATCCAGCAGAAATAATAACTGACCATTTATTTCAAGTCATAAGGAGCGTGTTCATTTGCATATGTGGGTCACATGACACATGCATGGAGCAGGAAAGCATGGAGCATGTGTGGCATTGAGGTGGGGAGCATTGAGGTGGGGAGCATGTGTGGCATTGAGGTGGGGAGCATTGAGGTGGGGAGCATGTGTGCCATACAGGTGGGGGATAATAAGGATCATGTGTTTACCTCATTAGTGATACCAAGGAAGTCTAATACCCAGAGTGCATCATTGTGGATCAGTGTAATCCTACACCAAAATCAAACGTGATCACAGTAATTAACAAGGGCAGGAAATGCAGTAAATCCAGATCAATTTCAATATTCTATTCTAAAATATCATTACAACACAGTGGTTCATTAAGATTGGTTTTGAGCATGATCGTTTTACTTCTATTGTGTTATAAATCTTTAATGCTTTGCTCGGCAAAGTGATCCATCATTCAATACTTTCATTAATTGTGAGCAGGAAAGTGATTTGTAGCCTTAGTGGCCATCGCTAATTTGCAATTCATTACAATCCCCACAGAAGCCAAGAAACATGGCTTCATATCTTTTGCTTTCCTCCAATATGTTCCATCATTACGTCATCTAGATTGTAGCAGTGGCAATCACAAGGAAATCCTCTTCATTAAATCGCAACCAGATTTTTAAAACTGTCACTAAAGGAATTGTATTCCTGGAATCATTTCATGTTTTATTAGATTTTAATCTGGATATAAATCTTCACAAATAAAAACTATTCACGAATGAAAAAGCTGTGGGTGGATTTCTTGTGTTAATTGGGAAGCTTCCCCATGAGGCAATGTGGTGGTGTTTACGAGACCCACGGCAGGAAACGCTTTCTTTGCACCTATCCATCACTGAGCAGCTGCTCCCGACTAACTTGTCACTTGCAAACCTGACCCCTAGTGGATTGGGACAGAATTATATATGAGGTACTGTTGATTTCAATGTGCTGCCATTGTCAGGGCATATTGGCTAATCAAGATAATGAAAGGTCCCTGGTTTTCCATGTCAGTTGAGATATGTTTTGTCGACATTAGAATCTATGTTATCATACATTCTGTGGCTTATTTCCCCGTTAACAAACACAATTTCCATGTTTTTCTTGATACTCAATAAGCACTGGGTCGTTGAGGGCTACTCGTATAAGGACACAAATGAAATGAGCATTAGAATATGCACATTTAAATGCCCCAGTCACACTGTGGGGATTTTTTGATAAGAGAACAAGGATAAATTCAATTTCCAGCCAATATGCAGAGGATATAGACATCATGTAGAATCTATTTGAATTATGTTTGTGTTAAGTTGTATTAAAGTCTGATCATGCTTAGGTATTGTATATTGATCTACAATGTGCAATTACCAATCATTACCAACCAAGGCAAACCAGAATAGATTTACAACAACGTACGATGAACTGCAACAAATTACCACAATTTATACGGAGACTAAACGATCAGTGAAATTTGTGTACTGTATGGCGAATGTTTTGAACAGTTCAGAGCATCTACTTGGCTTTGGTGATTTATGAAGAACCACTAAGTATTGTAAAGACTACCAGAGACTTGCAAAGAGCTACAGTGAGACTTATAGTTTGATTTCTGGGGTAATTATAGTTGTTCACACAGTTTGGTCACAGCATTAATGGGACATAAGAGATGAAGAATCCACCAAACTGACCAGAAACTGACCAGAAGGCAGGATGGGATAAACTGTCAGCACACTGTGTGAGGGATTTCTTTCTTTTCAATATTCTTACCTCATTGGCTTCTACATATCCCTCTTCATCGTCAGAGTCGACGAGGGTCTCGGTCATCGCCGTCCCATCTATATCCTGATCGTCTATTGAGGACTGCATCATGTCCGACCCCGAGTAAGCACTCGATGTGTCACTGGCTCGCGAGTTACGCTTCAAGTATTGGTCACTTCTTAAAAATTGTTCACTTCGTTGTAAGACATTTTGTACATTCTGTAATTCGGGCGGTAACTGAAATATACAACATATACAACATTACAATGTTAATTTTCACATTATCTAAATTAACAAGTACAATTAATATTGGCCTTAAATCAATCTATTTCAAACATTTCACTCTGATTTTAAATGTGACATATATTTGCTGATATGATTAAAGTATTTCTCTGCGATATATGTAAGCTAATGGCGGTGGCGACGGCACCTACAGGCGTATCAGAGGAGTCAGAGTGGTAGCGCCCTCGTCCCATTCTTGTCTCGTCCTGATCCAGCGTCAGCAACTTGTCCAGATTGTTCATTCCAGAGTTGGATGACCTTTGACCTGGCTTCATCAAGTGAATGTCGGGATAGTCAATCTGTAATGATCAGAATAACAAAGAATGGCAGCCTTTCCAACAAACTCATGAGATTAACTACCAGAACATACAGAATTTCACTCGCACTCATCAGATCAACTTAAGTGTTATATGTGGCAATAAATTTTAAAATTTCAGAATTTTTTTTAATAAAGGAAGGCTAAAACTGGTAAGATTATAAAGCAATCTTTTTCAAAATATTTTATCATTAACATTGCTTACAAACAAGAAGGGAGGGTGTAACGAGATTATGGGAAAATAATCTATGACAATAATGTTTGGGGGCCTCTGTCATATTTCCAGGTATATCCAATTCCCAGCATGCCCCAGAGGATTCTGGGAACATATCAGCTCCTCTCCCACTCCGAGCATGTAGTTTACAAGTGCTCATAGTACCAGCAGGCTTCTGGGAATGTGTCATCCATATCTACCAGGACAATCTCATCTCTCCCCACAAATCTGCTTTCAGATTGAGAGATTTGTTTAGATCTTTTGGTTGACATGGAATTTATGTATTACTGAGATTATGCCCTGCGTGTGAGACATGCAGTCACTGACATAGTTGGGTCAGGATTAGAATGTGCTTTCTCAGCTCATGTTTCGGCCATTTATCACCCAATTCCACTCTGCCTTTGATATATTGCCAGGGGAACATCATCTCTTTTGTCAGGATGACACTTCTTTTCATCCCATATGGAGTATAATGAATGTGACTTTAAAGTTTGTACACAACGCCATAGCAACCAATTGTATGGAAGGATGGAATAGTTTCTCTTTGATGTGATGTCACTGATAATTGCACAGGTCATTCCCTACAAACCCTAAATAAAAGCTGCTATGTAGAAAGCCTACACAGATATCATATACAGATATAGAAGGTTCAGATTTTTACAGTGTGGATAGTATAATTTTCAAAATTATTCTCAGTGTTCACAAATATTTTCTGAACCCAACATTTCATGTTTGCAAATTTGTTATAACAACTACAAAAACCATCAGCCTTTTTGTTAAAATATCCGAATTTTGGGGGTAAAAATCTTGCATCAATGTATCATCACCTTGTTGGACAAATGCTATTTTAAGAGAAAGGAGACATCCATTGACAGATTTGTAATCTACATCAGTTGATGAGATTATTAGGAATATAGAGAATGATGTATCATACTGGCCAGCCAATCAATGTGTTGACAATGTGGACTAAATGTGAATGTGTGACTTGGAAGAATTCTTGCTTAGCAATTTGGGAAATTAATGCATTGGTGTTGAGCTCTTTATGAATTGGGGGAATGATGTGGAAATGACTGACATAGATGTTATAGGATTATCTATATGACTGACATAGATGTTATAGGATTATCTACCCTTGAAGTGTAGAAACAAAATGTATCTCCATAATCTGTGGAAACATATTTCTCAAGGGGTCTAAATACAGTATTTGGTTAGTCAATTTTACAACAAAGTTGAATAATGTTATATTCTTCCATTTTTTGGCTCAAATGGCATCATAAAACACAGTGATGAATAAATAATTTGGGTTTAAATGCCTCAAATATAAATAAATCGTCATAGACAAACAGCAAAATTATTAATATCAAATATGTTATTCCTTGAGAAGCAGATGGACTATGATATATGATGAGTTGGTCTGCACCATAATGTACCCTGGTAGAATATGAAGGACTTTCAAAGTGTCACCTGGTGGCAATTTATATCAAACATCCACAAGAAAATGAACACCCAAAAGTCACATCAGGTAGACCTTTGAGTCTTTTAACCAGTGTGAAAGTAACAACGGTGGCAGTGAGAGTTAGTTACACCACCCCCATCCACAGTCCAGACCAGATAGTATGTATATGATTGGGGTGACGTACCACTATCATCTCCGAGGGCTCCAAGATGAGACACTCGTTGGGCCGGCGTACGCATCCTGACGTTCTTTTGCCAAAACTGCAAAGATACAAACATAGCACACATTAGTAACTTAAAAGTATCATGAAGACAATTACCAATCAACATGGAGATCTTGTCATATTTGATTTTGGCATTTTAATGCAACTATTTGGAATATTGAGAACAATTAACCTTTTTTATTATGCTCTATGAACCCAGAGTATTACACCTCTGTTACATATCATTTTCACAATAACCAGCAAATTATTCGGTCATTACACCATGTAGCACAAATGGCCTGTTCCTATCTGCTTCCCATGATATTTACATATTATGTTTAACATATTTAGGGAATCAAGGAATGAATACTAGAATTCCCTCCGAGGCCTGAAGTTATTTCCTGCCTGGTGCCAGTCCAATGGCTATAAATCACAGGTAAGGCAACAATACCAATTCTGCCACTAGAGGGGGTGGTAGCCTCTGAAAACCTTTATGTCACACACACTTTTATTTTTTCATTCCTTAACGATTTCTCTGTCTGTATGATGGTTGTTTTTAGGGGTGCAGGTACCCCTGATAAATGAGGTATGATTAAGTAAGATAACATCTCAATGAAGCCCCGCAGTGCCACATACAGAGACGCCACATACCACATACAGAGACGCCAGGTCCAGCTAACCACACTAGTCACTTTCACGTCTATTTCACCATTATATCAGATGGTCCGATCAGGAAACGTACAAAGATAATGACACCCAAGTGACACCAGGGGAGCACGTTTTTTTCTATTGTCATGGACATTTCCTATTGTGTGGGTGAATCGGAAACAAGCATTTTACTACACAACAAGGCTCTTTTTGTAATGTTAGCTGTTGCAAGCTGACATTCAAATTTGTGTAATTTGTGTGCCCATGCAAACAGGTAGTTTCCCTGCATCCCTCAGCATGCTCTGTCTGACCTGACCCATGTGACCTGATATCTTGGATATATTGTATGTCCAGGTAAAACAACTCTATCATATCACCCTCAAAATAACCATAAAAAATCTCCCTGATTTTGAGTTGTTCTGTTGAGTTGTTGGAGATGCTGTGTGTGGTGATAATAATTCTTCCTGTCAGTCGCACAGTGGGCTAATCAGGCTCTTACTCATTCACGCAGGTGGGCAAACTTTTAATTGGCAAACAATGCATTTGTGACACGCAAAATAAACTTACAAATGCTATAAATTTTAACGATAAAAGACAGATGTTTTGAGACATTATATTTATATTTGCCGAGTGTTTATGTCTGAGGTCCATTAGAGGTCCATAGAGGTCCATAGGAGGTCCATTAGAGGTCCATTAGAGGTCCATAGAGGTCCATTAGAGGTCCATAGAGGTCCATTAGAGGTCCATAGAGGTCCATTAGAGGTCCATTAGAGGTCCATAGAGGTCCATTAGAGCTCCATTAGAGGTCCATAGAGGTCCATAGAGGTCCATAGAGGTCCATTAGAGAGGAAACCATATCTATAATTTCTAGAATGGTGGAAATAAAAATTTTGAAACTAAATTCCTAAATCAAAATAATTTATGTCTCCTTTAAAATAATCTGTAAACAAAGAAAAATGAACAGATTTGTGGAGAGATAAAAAAAAAAGGTGATAAATAGTTGACCTTTGGCCTCACATGACCTCATTAGGTCATCATGCCACAGTGACATCTGGCTAATAGCTTCAACCTCAAACTTCAAATCAACATCAGCCTTGTGGAAAAGGTTTACTAGGCGAGTTTTTTTAAAATATAATATCTGTGGTGTTTCATCCTGTTCAAACTTTAAACATTTTTCTTGTTTCTTAAATTGGTGAACAGCCTCTCAAAAAAATGGCTGGAGGAAACTAACACTGGCCCTATACTCACGAGAGAAAAACAAATACAGGTGATATACAATATATTTAAATAAACTGGCCATTTATGAAAAAAGTGACATTTTAAAGAATAAACCAAACTAAAACGATCTATGCATTTGGATTCGGGGAGAAAAGAAATGCAGGCCTCAAACAGCAAGCCCTTTTCTTCTGACAACATACATGAAGGTGCAGCAGATCTGGATGGAGACATTCTGGGTGTCATTTGTTCTGGGTGTCATTTATTCTGGGTGTCATTTGTTCTGGGTGTCATTTGTTCTGGGTGTCATTTGTTCTGGGTGTCATTTGTTCTGGGTGTCATTTGTTCTGGGTGTCATTTGTTCTGGGTGTCATTTGTTCTGGGTGTCATTTGTTCTGGGTGTCATCTGTTCTGGGTGTCATCTGTGCTGGGTGTCATTTGTTCTGGGTGTCATCTGTGCTGGGTGTCATTTGTTCTGGGTGTCATCTGTGCTGGGTGTCATTTGTTCTGGGTGTCATTTGTTCTGGGTGTCATCTGTGCTGGGTGTCATTTGTTCTGGGTGTCATTTGTTCTGGGTGTCATTTGTTCTGGGTGTCATCTGTGCTGGGTGTCATTTGTTCTGGGTGTCATTTGTTCTGGGTGTCATCTGTGCTGGGTGTCATTTGTTCTGGGTGTCATCTGTGCTGGGTGTCATTTGTCCTGGGGTGTCTAATGCCTTAATCACAGTCATTAACTATCAACCTCTTCTCTAAGTCCTCAAAACTTTCACACTCTCCAAATATACTTGGTGGACTCTCAGGATGAAAAGCACTTTAAATGGACAAAGAGCCCTCCAAATAGTAGCCTTAAAGTTCATTGATACAAAGATATCCAGTGTTCTTTGTACATATATCAGAGTTTGTATTTTGTATATCACTCAGTAAAGAGGATTAGAAAATGTGGAAAAGTTTCAAGAATGGCAAAATATGCATCAATTATCAGCTTTACAATAAACAGCCAAGGAAAGTGTTTTACTGGAGTAAGTAAAATATGTGAACTGTGAGAAAAATAGGTGCTTTTCATCTTAAGGAAGCTTGGTCATTGTCAAGGCGGCTTGGCAATTCCTATGTAGGCCTACACACACCTACCTCACGAAGGACAGGGGAGACAAACAAATGTCTTTAAAAAGGAATTATATTGTGCTTTTGAAGCCATACAATCTTCACACTCATTTGGTAGATTCTTCACAAAAAGTATCAAAACTATCTTTAACAATCAACTCATATACTCAGGTACATTATGTATATGAATATACATGTATTGTGAGGCTTGATATTCATGTGATTATGTTGAAGTTGTACTCATATGTCAGTCAGCATTAGCTGCAGTATATCTCAACATGAGGAATATATAGTAATAGTTCTTCATTGTTAAGTTGGCCATTATTTTATCATACACCATTTGTGTTGTATATATTAAGCTTCACTTCCCCTCTCATCTCATCTCATCTCTTGGATCCAGGCAGTATTATTTAGCACTTTAGGGAAGAATAGAAAGTCAAATGTTTCACAGCTATGCTCTCTGATCATGCTGCAATTTTATTTTTCGCCAGTGCTTGATATGTACAAACTGATCTGTCATGGTCTGGCATAAGGCCCACTGTACTCCCCACACAGAGTACCTCTCATCATAGAGCAGACGCAGTGCAGCACTGAATATCACACATGTATGTATATCATCACATCACAATAGCACAGTGTACCTGCGTGTCTCCCCAGGATATGACACAGGAACTAGAATCTATAGCAGGCCAGCCAGTGGTTTGGCAGGAGCTGTGAACATCATGCACAGGTAGAGTTCATGAACTAATAATACATCACTGCATTCAGGGGACACTTGGCAGTCCCATAGGATATGCACAAGCCACGTCTTAAGCTCACTTTGGAAATCTTTTCATAAAACTTGGCCCATTGTAAGAGATGAGCTGAGACTGACCATTCACACAAAGTTTGCAATGTCTGCACTTGAGAATTGGATAAAATGATCCAGCAAAGATCCAACATCTTTCCTCGTGTATTGTCATAATGGCCTGCGACTGATGAAGTCCTATGTTTCAGGGTTGCACACCAAGCCGATCATTATGGACTCTGTATATTGACAATGTTATGAAGCAAGGCTCCACTTCTAAAACACTTACACTGTTCAGAACAGCAAGCTTCTATATTCAAGTTTGACTTCCATTTTTAAGAGTTAGGATTCTTTATTGACCAAATATGAGTATTTCAATGGGAATGAATATACTGCAGGCAAACTTGTGATATTTTAGGCAGACTGCACCATTTCACTATGAAAGTGGAGCACATATTTGTGATTCACATCAAAGCGTCTACCTTTACAACTTTGTGATATGAAATCCCAGCAGGTTTGATTCCCCAGGCTATGCTCATTGTGGTTGGTTTAAAATGGGATTGGAACATACAACATCCTATCCCAGGCACTTTGTACATGTCACTCTCTCTGATCGTATCAACATTGCAAGGCTCGGTGCTATTTGCGAAAACAAAGCTACTTTCAAATCTTGTTGAGTTTATTTATATGATTATGAAAAGGTCATTAAAGAGACCCAATATTAAACCCTGATTTAATAGCATGAAAGATCAATATATAACAGATATTTTGAACTGGTCCAAAAAGTGATTTCCAGTGCAACAAAATATCAAAATAGTTACTATGATTATGAAAAAATCTTCAATGTTCCTCTTGTATAGAGCACATAAGGTTGTGAAGATTTACAAGGGTGAACCTTACCTGGGACAGCTTACGACTCCTATTGTCCCCTCATCCTCTTCAGGAACAGTTTTCAGGTAAATTAACATTTTGGATCTTTATGCCCAAGCAGCACCTGTTTCACCTGCATGACTCCCCTCAATATTATGTGGTTCTCCCTCTTTGGATTCACATATTGCTATCTCAATACTTAATGCATGTCAGTCAATCTAATCACGTATATATATACTTATGTACTGCATGCATCTAGGGTGCTCAGATATCAATACTTCACAAAGTTAATGTTGACATGCTCTGCTGAATATATTTCCTGGTTGACTATTGTTCACAGCTGATAGCCGTATAGCAGGTATATATATGTATATATGTGTCATGATCTGCCTGGCCTGTGGTCAGGTGCCATGGCAATGCACCAAGTCATGTGTCTCTCTCTCAAGGTTTTCATCCTGTTCTGTGGAAAGCATGCCACCTGTTTTGCCTATAGCTGAGGACTGACAATATTACCGCTGGGTGGTTGGCCTCACCTGAAGCCCCGCCCACTGCGGCCACTGCCACCAGAGGTCAGCACAGGTGCACCTATTCCCTCTTGCTCTCTTAGCTGCCGATTCTCCTTTGATGTGCTGTAACCATGAAGCATATCTAAACCGTAACTTTGCTGACTTTGGTGCTTGCACTGCTGCTTGAAATAATAAAAGGTGACTGAGAGTAACACTCCTCGGCAGTGAGAGTTATCTGTCTCTGGCCACAGTTCTGTCTCTGGTAAACATATCCACATCGACAGTCACATGAACCCAGGATTCTCAGGAGTTCTCCTACTGTAAGGCCTCCAAGCACCTGTATATCATCACCTTGCCCCACCTAGTCCACACACCGTCTGAGCTGCAGCAGGGTCTGTATACTATATGCGCAGACCATAATCAAGGCAAATACTGGAGGAGTGTCTCTAATCACAGATAGTCCTTCTCTGACCTTAAATATTTCCAATAATTCAGCATATCACTGTCAAATAGGACAATAAAATCTGTGTTGGTCAGGCACTTGTGTTATCAGTATCAGATAATCCTCATGGATCCTGCTTTATATGTAGATGGTAATAGCTTAGTAACATGGAGTAGATCCTATAGGGCTTCACTAGCATCATTTAGGGCGAATGTCACTCCCAAACTTCTTTCTTTCGTCCACATGTTCTATTCACATACATGACTTGATCATCCACAATGGCTGGCATGCCAGAGAGATTCCAGGGTGTGTACTGGGAAATGCTGGGTAGGTGATGATGACGACGATGACAACATGTGCTGGCAAGCATTTCCTTCCCCACTATTAGGGATGAGCTGAGCTTGGGTGTGAGTGAGGTGTGGCTTGCGTCTCAGTGTCCCAGCTGTGGTCCCTCCCTCCACACACCACTCACTTCAAATGGTCAACTTCAAACTCATTATGTAACACATGGCATTCTCCAAGGTACGAGCACTCTGCTGCATGAATCAAAACACAGATTGCAGTTTCTCAATTCATATTGCAGTTTTCCTTATCATCATTTAGGAAAACCCTTCCTGTAGAGTGCAAGGGGAATATAACCTAATCAAACATGGCCGATTCTAAGTTAGATATGGATAAATGTATATATATATATATGTTAAACTATTGCATTAAAAGATATGTGTCAAGACATTGTCAGGTTGTTATAAGTTCACCTGTTGATGGATGTTCTAGCTGCACTTTACAACCTCTTCAAGCAAGCTCTGTTTAAGTGAGGATTTATCCATCCTTACAAAAAACTGTAAACTTGCATTCAATTCTTATGGAGAATGATATGATTGTTCATCAAGGAACTCTTTTTTCTATATCACTGCAATTGTGATTCATTCTTTGAAAAAAATCCTGCATGGTAAAATATTGAGAAAGCAACAAAATCAGTGCATGTTCTGGCCACACTGACTGGGCCCAAATTTCCCCAAGGTATTGTGTGGAATCTCTCATTACCATTTGGACATGCTACTTTTAGACGCTATTGCATAAATTTTAATGCTTGTATGCACAATGTATGGTTTCCTCAAAAAAGTTTGGAATAGCATTTGCTTCAACATGAGATCGTTCATGACAATTGACTTATATCTGCCTAATTTGCCAGTTTCTTTTGTAAGACATGAAAGGGACATGCTTAATCAGGGACCCGTAATATTCTAAACATTTTCCTGGCCATTCCCAGAACAAATACGCTAGATTTTGCATGCCAATATATGCTCCTCTAGAAAATTGTTTGGTGACTTATACCAAATCAGTGGAAATATTCCATTTCTTACCAGACAGGTTGGATATTTGAATCCTATAATGGTCAGCTCTGACAATTCAAAGCACACATTTAGGAATTTCTACTTTCCCTAACTTTCTGACAAAAAGGCTGACTTCACTACGTCCTGGACTTTCAGAGCCCATCCTGATTGCTTGGGAACCTTGTTAATGTTTGTAAAAATGCAACAAGTTGGGGAATGGGAGGTTATAGATTGGAAAATGACAAAAATTTACTTTTCATGCAACTCTTTTCTTTTTTATATCTATGGGCTGTATCATTTTTCGGAAATTTAAAATATAATCTGACCCTGCCTCAGATATTTTGATGAATTCAGATGATGGTATCACCATGATTATCTGAATATGATATTGGATGTGTGCAGACCGCCACCAGAGGACACTTCCAGATGTAGCCAACTGGTGGCACAATGTGGCATAAGAAATTGTCTCCAATAATTACACTATGTTTGGTTAGTTCCTGCGGGTAACAGCTGCTTGGGATGAGAATGTGGACCTAATTCCTTTTTTGTTTGAATCTGTGGTGGAAGCTTAAGGAGACAATGGGCCTATCTAAGGTTTTAACATAAAATGTTGTGTTCAAGTACTTTGCACTCAACCATCAGGTAATCACATTTTAGTTTTGTCAGAGTATTGTGATTGGTTGCTACACATTGCCCTATAAATATACTTTTTTATAGCCTTATAACACTGCCACATTTAACCTTTTTGATCTCAAAAGTCGCATAAGCAATTTGTTCTTGAAATATCTCTGAAAACAAATGAATGTTCCATTGTGACCTGATGCATATAGGATTGTCAAATTTCACTGATCATAATTACCTTCCCTTACTGTGACAGAGTGAACAATTTGTATTTCAACCTCTTTGGAGTTCTGATGAATACTTAAGCGCTAAATGTAAGCCCTACAAGCCATTTTTCATCAAAGTATAGCCCATGTATACATTTTTCTGAATTTACCTTGGTTTTACAATCATGACAATGCAGAGCTGCCATCTGGTGGATTCTTAGAACTCAGACACGATCATACAATTTTGAATTCTGGTTATAGTGCTAAACCTTAATCAAATATACTGCGAGAAGCAGACACTCTCACCTTTTTGAATCTGTAATCAGTTATATTCTGAATCTGTAATCAGTTATATTAAAGCCCTTAGAGTTATTTTGTTATACAACGGATTCATATCTGTAAATGAATTGCATTTCTGTGTGTTGTGAAAAAAAATATATCAAGTTTTTGCTAGATTTTCAATTACTTTAAAAAAATCAAGAAAAGACAAGATTAAACTAATAGGAGAAAAATCTACCCATAAAAATACAAATACATGTATATTACATTTTTACAACATTTCCATGTAAACTTTGCATTGTGCATCGTTGTAAATATTGTATATTCATATCTTGCTTATTTTTCAATATCTTTCTCAAAAATCAGCAGTTGATGTTTAAAGCACCTAAAGATTGATACATAAAATTAAAGTTAAATAATTTGATGATTATTTTTCTTGTGATTCCTGACTGTCATCAGGTATCTCACCCCAGTTATCTACACCTAGATGCTGAAGTTCTTATAAAGTCATGAAACCATAATTTATCTACTTTGAAGCCTTGAGTGAGTCAGTGTATTGTCACTGGTAATTGTGTACACTGCCCCCTGGTGGAAACCTGTTGCATCAGTCATCCATGTGGTAAGATGTTGTGAAGCCAAGGTGCTCCATGAAACGAAGACAACATGTATATCTTGTAACCACTTGTAACTAAACTGAACACAGCTTTTAACATCACAGTGCCATAAAATACTAAACAAAAAGGTCGCCCACAAAAGAAAAAAAAAATAACATCATACTATCACAATGCCACCAATGAGGTTATACAACTGTCAACTGTATCTTCTTGTTCTCAACATATTTTCCTCATCATGACATCTGACACACATTATAATCTTGCAGCACCCCCTGCTGGTCAGGAAACATAACTGTATGTGCTCTAATGCAGAGAGAATGTTTATCCTCTGGCATGAAGCTCAGGACTGTTTTTGGCAGTCTTTGGTAACACCCAGCAGGGGGCGCACATTCAATCCAGCACCTCATCATCATCTGGATTCAACCAGGAGCTAGACACACAGAGCAGGACACATAGCAGGACACACATAGCAGGACACACATGGTAGGAAAAATATGGCTGGACACACAGAGCAGGACACATAGCAGGACACATGAAAGGACACACATGGCAGGACACACAGAGCAGGACACACATAGCAGGACACACAAAGCAGGACACACATAGCAGGACACACATAGCAGGACACACATAGCAGGACACACAGAGCAGGACACACATAGCAGGACACACATAGCAGGACACACAGAGCAGGACACACAGAGCAGGTCACATAGCAGGACACACAAAGCTTGACACACATTGCAGGGTGTGTAAAGTCAGATGTACATTGTTGGACAAATCTGGCTGAATACTTGTGACTATTTGAGCACAATGGCCATGCTTGTTTGTTGTGGAGGATGCCACTGCTCATGCTGCAGTTTCCTCACACTGTGTCTTACTTATTATATAATAATGCCACATCTTATGTGTACATTGCTAAAATACTAACCTCATCTCATTGGACTTGGACCATAATATTCCCTAATGTACTTACTGTTGCCATCATAAGAATAGTGACATGTTATGTAACTTAACCACACTATTATGTCACACACGTGTAGCGTGTACACACACTGATCCCGTCTGGATCCTACGGCCAGTCTCTGCAGAAGAACCAACACAAATATGTTCAATCCTGCAGCATACAGGGGTATCCACACATGAATTCCTAAACTGCTGTGATTTTGATAGGAAATTTGGCTGATCTGTGCAGTCCATAATATGATCACAGAACCTGTAATTTATTTTCTCCATTTAAAATTATCCAGTATGGGACTGGACTGGCCAGCCCACAGGTAAAGGTAAAAATATCTTGCTGGTGACTTCAGACACCTGCTAAGTAGGTTTTTTGGTCAGTCCCTGAGTCTATTTTTGGTCTATTTTCACACCAACAAACACATACTTGGCAACCAGAAACCAAGACATTATTATCTTTTGCTGGCCTAATTAGTTGTGATGTGTTTTTTTCATACATATTCTCAATGTCTCTGTCTCTCTCTATATGTGAATGGAGCTGTGGGTGAGGTCTGGGCTTTATCTTGGTTAATAAATACATGACCAATGGCACACGTACCCAATCCATGTGTAGGAAACTAACTATTTGACCCCAGAGTCAATTCCGAAGCCTTCACACTCAGTTCTTATGTGATAGTTAAATAATTAGATATATTCATTGACGTGGATGGAGTAGATATATATATATGGCTGTGAGCTCCCTCCACTTGAGAGTCATGCAGACAGTCCCTCTTCTCTTCAAAAATATTGCTCTTATCAAAGTAAGCCACTTTTTTTTAATAAGAAATTCATTTTCTACAAAAATGCTAAACCACATTGCGCATGACACATGGATATTTCTAGTTTTGGCCTGGATCCCAATTCGTGATCTGACCTCTTTGTTGACATGATATATTTGATACGTGAGCATACAAAGCAGGATCTAGGTCAGGTATGGCAGGTATGTCGTGGCCACTAGTGTTTACATCAGACCATTTCACTTTGATACACACACTGCTAAATGATTGTATAATACATCAAAACTGTATTAAACTAATTCATGCCATGGTACATAACCTGAGATTTATGTTGACTCACAAATAGACCAAACATTTCTCCTACGGATACGATATTTTAGATATATCATAAGGAATAATAATTTTTTTTATATCATTTTAATTAATAATATACCTTATTCCTATGAGAGCAAGATTCTAATTCTTATTTGCGATCATCCCAAGTTGCCAGAGAGTCTGCAGGAAAGTGCTGACAGCAGAGGTAGTGATAGTGCTGACAGCAGAGGTAGTGATAGTGCTGACAGCAGAGGTAGTGATAGTGCTGACAGCAGAGGTAGTGATAGTGCTGACAGCAGAGGTAGTGATAGTGCTGACAGCAGAGGTAGTGATAGTGCTGACAGCAGAGGTAGTGATAGTGCTGACAGCTCTGGCTACCTGTGGGGATCATTGCCCATTCTGCCTTGCTTGTCTTATTAAACAAACTTTGCATATTTATGGATATATATCAGCTCCAAGTCTGTAAAAATAATTACTTCCTTAGAAAGGGGTGCATTGATATCAGCAAGCTGTGTAAAGTGTTTTCTTTATGATAAAATATTGCCTCATGTTTCTGTGATTAGCATGATCAGAGAAGCATCTTCCTATTCTATGAATTTGTTAATAGCTTGCCTCGGGGTCTTGCCATCTAATGAGACTGGCACTGTCCTAGATCAACCTCTAAGAACATCATCATAAATATCTCCACTGTTCTGGCACGCTGAGAATGATCACGCATTATGCTGGTACATTTAATATGTCATTAGGTGGTGATGAATGTTTAATGTGCATGTTGGTAACAAGCTTCAATTAGTAGTTTTTTCACTGGAAAGCTCACAAAAACTATATTTTCATATCTAAATATATATATATATATATATATATACCATTACCAAGTTTTAACATTCTTTGCCTGCTGTAACATTTATCTGGGTGATACCCATAGAGGAGTGGGCATGCGTGTACTATATATATATATATATACCCATAGAGGAGTGGGCATGCGTGTACTATATATATATAGAGGAGTGGGCATGCGTGTACTATGACAACTGTTTGATGCTTTCTCTCATCCAGTGAAGCTGCTAATTAAAACATGAGAAAATCACACCAATTATTTCCACCTGATCATTAATGTATTAATTATATGCAGTACAGCTTCACATCTGCTAAATCTTGCTCCAAGGTTCAATTATTCTACCTCATTTGAGCAACCCACAATGTTTGGTAAGGTGATCTGGTTTTGTCTTGTTCAGTAAAGTGATCTGTGCTTTTTTGTTTGCTGGACTGGCTTGCATATCTCTGGTTAAGTTAGTTGATCCTCGTCCCTAAACACAGCAAAACACACAAAATAATACCTGTTTGTGCATTAGAAGAGACATGTGCTCCATGCTACAAACTTTCCACAAAAATACCACCACGTTTACACCAACTTGAATTATATCCCAAGATCTACCGATATAAAGCAATTATTGAAAGTGTATGTATCTAAATAGTTCCCCTGTTCACACATTCCATGTCCACACATTGACCTCTTAGTGAAGATCCGTGTAGATAGAATAACTTGATAGAATCCCACAAATGATATGCATGGTCCTAACCTCAGGCTCAGCTTTATGATCTGAGAAGTGACCTTGATGATACCTGAGAAGTGACCTTGATGATACCTGAGAGTGCTATATTACTCTAAGATGATGCACAGTGTGCAGACAGTATTGAGGTTGTGGTAATTCCCCCGAGTTGAAGCCTTACCTGCCACTTGTCTGCCGCAGCACCTGTTCCCTGAGACTGATCTCCACGCTCACACCACCAAACTTACAATGTCTCCTACTGCGATTTTCCTCATTACTTGTGTTCTCTGTAAACTGTCCCTTGTGACTTTTACTTTCACCATTTATTTCAAAATGGTTTCTTCCAAGTGTAGTGCTGTTGTCCTCCGAGCCTCTTCCAGAAGGTTTCAGTATTCCATGATGATGCCTTTCATGTAGTTGCTGAGCTTGAGCTGGGGTTTCTCTGGCTTCGTGTTGCTGAGCCTGAGCTGGGGTTTCTCTGGCTTCGTGTTGCTGAGCTTGAGCTGGGGTTTCTGTGGCATTGTGTTGCTGAGCTTGAGCTGGGGTTTCTGTGGCATCGTGTTGCTGAGACTGAGCTGGGGTTTCTCTGGCATTGTGTTGCTGAGCTTGAGCTGGGGTTTCTGTGGCATTGTGTTGCTGAGCTTGAGCTGGGGTTTCTCTGGCTTCGTGTTGCTGAGCTTGAGCTGGGGTTTCTCTGGCATTGTGTTGCTGAGCTTGAGCTGAGGTTTCTGTGGCGTCATGTTGCTGAGCTTGAGCTGGGGTTTCTCTGGCTTCGTGTTGCTGAGCTTGAGCTGGGGTTTCTGTGGCATCGTGTTGCTGAGCTTGAGCTGGGGTTTCTCTGGCTTCGTGTTGCTGAGCCTGAGCTGGGGTTTCTCTGGCTTCAAGTTGCTGAGACTGAGCTGGGGTTTCTCTGGCATTGTGTTGCTGAGCTTGAGTTGGGGTTTCTCTGGCTTCGTGTTGCTGAGCCTGAGCTGGGGTTTCTCTGGCATCGTGTTGCCCTTTCTGCCTCCTCAGCCAGGGTTTTATCTTCCTCCATACTCCCATCTTGTGTCAGTGATGCAACCAATCACCAGCTATCTTCATCCCCTCTCTGATATATGTTAAGGAATACTTCTCAGCAAGCAGACCGTCACCCTCTGTGGTCAGCACCAGTCCTGCGATGTCTCCCTCTGTGGTCAGCACCAGTCCTGCGAGGTGCCAGTACTTACTGTCCCACACATCCTTCCCCCACAGGGAGCCATTTCTTAGCTCCACCCATAACATGTGGTACTCAGAAACGGATAACACTGATATATTCAACTTCAATGTATTTTGAAACCAGATGCCACATGAAGTGTTTTAGTTTTGTATATAATTCCGCTTTATATTCAGATCTGACCTCTTGGTCTAAAAAGCAAATACTTATGACAGAAACAATTAGCCTTAATCTGCTAATTGTCTCAACTGTTATTGCAAAGTGCTCATGTAATCCTTGCGATCAAGATATCCTCTCCAAACATGCTTTGAGTGAGGAGTTTTGAGATGCGCTGTTTGATTGCTATTAGCTGCGTACTGTCGCACATATGTATCATCCTTGCTCTGACCTACTTATCAATGGCAATATTTGTGTGATGAGCTGGTGGTACAAGCGAAGCTCATCCCCCACCCCACACTGCCAACATAGAGGAGGCTGCATAAACACCGCCCAGTGTCAGTGCTGTTAATCCCTCGCTGTGTGTATCCATAGGGGCGTGGACACATCTCACAATACCCAAGTGGTTATCTGCTGAATGTATGCTCTTGCCCCCCAGCAATCTCCCCATCCCTGCCTCCTGACATATCTTAGGTTGAAGTGACATGTATTTACTATTTGTTGTCATGGGGCCCACATTCAGCACCCCAACACTATATATATCAAGCAGATTCAAAATTATATGTGATTGTCTAAAAGGTCATGTTCAGGGTCAAGTTAACATCGTAAGATGATGAAACAATGGAACTCCCTGCAATTATAAATACACATGGAGCCTACAGATATATATGTGGTTACCTGCGCCTCTCAGCTGACACTGAGTTTGGGGAACAACTCTGGACTGTGTACCATTTGAGTGCTACTAAGCACATCATCACAGTGGAGACTGGCAGATTTGTATTCCAATTCCAATTATTACGGTCGTCACATAAAAGACACAGAACTGTAGCAAGACTTGGTAATTTCAAATTGTTTATCTTATTTCATTTTGGATATAAGCCAGGGCTGTAATATTATGCCTTAAAGACAGACACAAAACCTTTGTAAATACTTCATGAAATATTATTGCTTCTGGGTAGACTGTCAGCCCAAGCTTTCACACAGGGATTCTCTGTGGGGACAGGAGTACTTGCAGCTACTTATATTCAAGGAGCATTAAGTATTTTGTAGATCCTAATTGAACTAGATGTGGTATTATAATGCAGCCAGGCATAGCAGAGTCAAAGTAAAGAGCTGATCTATAAAGGCCTTCATCAAGGTGGGTAAATGTCTGCAATCTATCAGAGAAAACAACAAATTATTCAACAGAGGCAGTACTGGGAGTGGATTCCTTCCCAGAATGCTGTGTCAATGTGATGAAAGCACTCTGTGTTGACAGCCTATCTTACACACACAACACAGACTCTCTCTGACGACCTTGTGTGGTGACGACCTTGTGTGGTGAAGACCTTGTGTGGTGACGACCTTGTGTGGTGACGACCTTGTGTGGATCTGACATCTAAAATGCTGACTAAACAAGTACTTTGTGTTTTCATATGATCACCTTCATTAGAACTGATTAGTGTTAATAAATTATTAATGTTATGCATCTTCCCACCACTTACTTTCTTGTAATTTTCTAATTATTATTGGTGGTGATTATGTGGCTCTATCCTAATCATTCTGATTAGTCAACTATTATTTCCTCTGGAATATAATAAAAAAATAAGAAAGAAATGTGTTTAAAATGCGAGATGGGTTCTTCACCAAAGGCCAAGCTGTGTTAATGACAAAAGTTCTGGCAAAATAATTCCTCATTTTATTTGTTCTGCTGGGAGAATGCTATCTATCATGTAGATCACAAAGCTAAGGTAAAATAGTGCTCTGTTTTCTTTTAAGGGTCATGGAGTACCTTATACTGGTAATACCAGGAAATATTGGAGACATTTCGATCCTTCCAACATTGAATAATCCTGCTGTGATGAACATTGCAGCAATTTGCTGACAATGTCTGTTACATGCGCATTAAGGGAAGAAAATCAGCTCACAGTCGGCCTTGCTGAGTCCAGACCTGACCCACAATTACTGCTCTCTCTCTCAGGCCATCTATATCTTATCCTACCAGCAAACAAGTATGCCACATGTCTCTCCAAATCTTCTCCATATCT
Source organism: Amphiduros pacificus (assembly GCA_949316495.1). NCBI lineage: Eukaryota > Metazoa > Annelida > Polychaeta > Phyllodocida > Hesionidae > Amphiduros > Amphiduros pacificus. The sequence goes on from OX439002.1 coordinate 62,150,303, forward strand.
TACAAAGCATTATGCTTCATTGTATAATGTGAATGCTACATTTCCTCTGATATGACCATAAAATATGTTTTTCAATTCCCATCCCATTTAGTGAGTTGAGTGAGCCTACAGTTACAGGATACATTTAGTGAGTTGAGTGAGCCTACAGTTACAGGATACATTTGGTGAGTTGAGTGAGCCTACAGTTACAGGATACATTTAGTGAGTTGAGTGAGCCTACAGTTACAGGATACATTTAGTGGGTTGAGTGAGCCTACAGTTACAGGATACATTTAGTGAGTTGAGTGAGCCTACAGTTACAGGATACATTTGGTGAGTTGAGTGAGCCTACAGTTACAGGATACATTTGGTGAGTTGAGTGAGCCTACAGTTACAGGATACATTTAGTGGGTTGAGTGAGCCTACAGTTACAGGATACATTTGGTGAGTTGAGTGAGCCTACAGTTACAGGATACATTTGGTGAGTTGAGTGAGCCAACAGTTACAGGATACATTTGGTGAGTTGAGTGAGCCTACAGTTACAGGATACATTTGGTGAGTTGAGTGAGCCTACAGTTACAGGATACATTTGGTGAGTTGAGTGAGCCTACAGTTACAGGATACATTTAGTGAGTTGAGTGAGCCTACAGTTACAGGATACATTTAGTGAGTTGAGTGAGCCTACAGTTACAGGATACATTTAGTGAGTTGAGTGAGCCTACAGTTACAGGATACATTTAGTGAGTTGAGTGAGCCTACAGTTACAGGATACATTTGGTGAGTTGAGTGAGCCTACAGTTACAGGATACATTTGGTGAGTTGAGTGAGCCAACAGTTACAGGATACATTTGGTGAGTTGAGTGAGCCTACAGTTACAGGATACATTTGGTGAGTTGAGTGAGCCTACAGTTACAGGATACATTTGGTGAGTTGAGTGAGCCTACAGTTACAGGATACATTTAGTGGGTTGAGTGAGCCTACAGTTACAGGATACATTTGGTGAGTTGAGTGAGCCTACAGTTACAGGATACATTTGGTGAGTTGAGTGAGCCAACAGTTACAGGATACATTTGGTGAGTTGAGTGAGCCTACAGTTGCATGATACATTTGGTGAGTTGAGTGAGCCTACAGTTACAGGATACATTTGGTGAGTTGAGTGAGCCTACAGTTACAGGATACATTTAGTGAGTTGAGTGAGCCTACAGTTACAGGATACATTTGGTGAGTTGAGTGAGCCTACAGTTACAGGATACATTTAGTGAGTTGAGTGAGCCTACAGTTACAGGATACATTTAGTGAGTTGAGTGAGCCTACAGTTACAGGATACATTTAGTGAGTTGAGTGAGCCTACAGTTACAGGATACATTTAGTGAGTTGAGTGAGCCTACAGTTACAGGATACATTTAGTGAGTTGAGTGAGCCCTAAAAGTGTGGAGTGAGGGACATGAAACAACCTCACATATATCTATGCTTCATGGTGACACATTTCAGGTCTCAAAGATGAAACAAAATATTGTGATTGCTGGTACTGAGTATTGAGATGTGGACAATTGTTTTCCTCGATTTCCACTTGCAGCACTTCCCTCACAAGTGAAGAGCAAAAAATTCTGTGTGTCCCAAGACTCCAGAGTGGCAGCGATGTGACCATTATATATAAATGGGAGATTCTCATCTTCATTTAGAAGACAAATAGATGTATACCTATAATCCAGTGCAGCAAGGACTGTAAATATATGTGTATACCTTGGTCTTAATTTCCAATTGAGAGCAGCAGATATCATATTAATGTATAATCTGAGGCCCATATTTGGTATCATCTCCTCAAAGACGGAGATGGTCCTGATGCTGCTGCTGCCTTTGATCTTCCTGTGTCATGCCATATAAGCTTACTCCATGCACAAACAAGCAGCCCTGCCCTAACCAATATGACAAACAAGCAGCCCTGCCCTAACCAATATGACAAACAAGCAGCCCTGCCCTCACCAATATGACAAACAAGCAGCCCTGCCCTAACCAATAAGACAAGCAAGCAGCCCTGCCCTAACCAATATGACAAACAAGCAGCCCTGCCCTAACCAATATGACAAACAAGCAGCCCTGCCCTAACCAATATGACAAGCAAGCAGCCCTGCCCTAACCAATATGACAAACAAGCAGCCCTGCCCTAACCAATAAGACAAACAAACAGCCCTGTCCTAACCAATATGACAAGCAAGCAGCCCTGCCCTAACCAATATGACAAACAAGCAGCCCTGCCCTAACCAATAAGACAAACAAGCAGCCCTGTCCTAACCAATATGACAAACAAGCAGCCCTGCCCTAACCAAAAAGACAAACAAGCAGCCCTGCCCTAACCAATATGACAAACAAGCAGCCCTGCCCTAACCAATATGACAAACAAGCAGCACTGCCCTAACCATTAAGACAAACAAGCAGCACTGCCCTCACCAATATGACAAACAAGCAGCCCTGCCCTAACCATTAAGACAAACAAGCAGCACTGCCCTCACCAATATGACAAACAAGCAGCCCTGCCCTAACCAATATGACAAACAAGCAGCACTGCCCTCACCAATATGACAAACAAGCAGCCCTGCCCTAACCAATATGACAAACAAGCAGCCCTGTCCTAACCAATATGACAAGCAAGCAGCCCTGCCCTAACCAATATGACAAACAAGCAGCCCTGCCCTAACCAATAAGACAAACAAGCAGCCCTGTCCTAACCAATATGACAAACAAGCAGCCCTGCCCTAACCAAAAAGACAAACAAGCAGCCCTGCCCTAACCAATATGACAAACAAGCAGCCCTGCCCTAACCAATATGACAAACAAGCAGCACTGCCCTAACCATTAAGACAAACAAGCAGCACTGCCCTCACCAATATGACAAACAAGCAGCCCTGCCCTAACCATTAAGACAAACAAGCAGCACTGCCCTCACCAATATGACAAACAAGCAGCCCTGCCCTAACCAATATGACAAACAAGCAGCACTGCCCTCACCAATATGACAAACAAGCAGCCCTGCCCTAACCAATATGACAAACAAGCAGCCCTGCCCTCACCAATATGACAAACAAGCAGCCCTGCCCTAACCAATATAACAAACAAGCAGCCCTGCCCTAACCAATATGACAAACAAGCAGCCCTGCCCTAACCAAAAAGACAAACAAGCAGCCCTGCCCTAACCAATATGACAAACAAGCAGCCCTGCCCTAACCAATATGACAAACAAGCAGCCCTGCCCTAACCATTAAGACAAACAAGCAGCACTGCCCTCACCAATATGACAAACAAGCAGCCTTGCCCTAACCAATATGACAAACAAGCAGCCTTGCCCTAACCAATATGACAAACAAGCAGCCCTGCCCTAACCAATATGACAAACAAGCAGCCCTGCCCTAACCAATAAGACAAACAAGCAGCCCTGCCCTAACCAATATGACAAACAAGCAGCACTGCCCTCACCAATATGACAAACAAGCAGCCCTGCCCAAACCAATATGACAAACAAGCAGCCTTGCCCTAACCAATATGACAAACAAGCAGCCTTGCCCTAACCAATATGACAAACAAGCAGCCCTGCCCTAACCAATATGACAAACAAGCAGCCCTGCCCTAACCAATATGACAAACAAGCAGCCCTGCCCTAACCAATATGACAAACAAGCAGCCCTGCCCTAACCAATATGACAAACAAGCAGCCCTGCCCCAACCAATATGACAAACAAGCAGCCCTGCCCTAACCAATATGACAAACAAGCAGCCCTGCCCTCACCAATATGACAAACAAGCAGCCCTGCCCTCACCAATATGACAAACAAGCAGCCCTGCCCTCACCAATATGACAAACAAGCAGCCCTGCCCTCACCAATATGACAAACAAGCAGCCCTGCCCTCACCAATATGACAAACAAGCAGCCCTGCCCTCACCAATATGACAAACAAGCAGCCCTGCCCTCACCAATATGACAAGTAATCAACATCCAAATCTCAATATCAGATTTTTTTGGTCGGAATGTGAGCACATGTGTTGTGTTATATGCTAGCTTTTGCTTCAAGTTTAACATTCAGTCAGCAATGTGCACTTGCATGATTATCTTTCTAGAGCCCATTGTCTGGAGCCCATTGTCTCTATCTCCAGGATTGGATTGTAAAACTTTAAGAAGTGTACAGAAGGAAATAATAATGAAAACTCGGAAAGGTTCACAATTAAGAAAAGAGCAGGATTTAAACAATGACACAAAATCAAATAAGGATTATCAAATTTCAAATTTTGGAGTTTTCTTCTGTAATATGAAATCATTTGATTAATGACTTTCATAAGATATGGTGCATGTTGTGGTATATCATGCAGTTCTTACCACTTTCTTGATGTGTGCTACTTTATTTCACATTTAATAAATAATTACTTCCGTATCATGACTTTTGAAAACCCACCTCATTCTCATACCATCCATTCTAACAACAAAACATCACATTTCAGAATTATCCGTGAACAGATATCTATTCAGAGAAAGGCTAGAAGTAGCCGTACACATCTTAGGCTGATTCTGCTGCAAAGCCCAATCTCAAAGCAGTTGCTCAAAGATATCCGTGGTGGGAGATAATAACACGCGGGGGCGTTGCCAGGCTGCGGTGCTTTTTTGGTCATGTATATATTACGGTGAGACGTCACCAAGCTCACCTTGTGGGATTTGCTCTCATGACAATAGCTACAGAGCGTTAATTACACTGATCTATTTCTGGCCATTGAGTCTCTTTGAATCCTTATGGTGTGCCTTACTATGCAGCTAAATAAAGCCTTATCTTATCCATTATGGTGATAGAAATGCTTCCTCTTCATCAACTTCCTGAAAAACCACACCTACTTCAAAGACAGGAATACTCCTGTATCCACCATCACTCCTGGTCTCTGCAGGTGAAAGACCTGGAAACATACTGTCAGACCTAGTCTGTCTGTGACTGTCACACCTAGTCTGTCTGTGACTGTCAGACCTAGTCTGTCTGTGACTGTCACACCTAGTCTGTCTGTGACTGTCAGGCCTAGTCTGTCTGTGACTGTCACACCTAGTCTGTCTGTGACTGTCAGGCCTAGTCTGTCTGTGACTGTCACACCTAGTCTGTCTGTGACTGTCAGGCCTAGTCTGTCTGTGACTGTCACACCTAGTCTGTCTGTGACTGTCAGGCCTAGTCTGTCTGTGACTGTCAGACCTAGTCTGTCTGACTGTCACACCTAGTCTGTCTGTGACTGTCAGACCTAGTCTGTCTGACTGTCACACCTAGTCTGTCTGTGACTGTCACACCTAGTCTGTCTGTGACTGTCAGGCCTAGTCTGTCTGTGACTGTCAGGCCTAGTCTGTCTGTGACTGTCAGTCCTAGTCTGTCTGTGACTGTCAGACCTAGTCTGTCTGTGACTGTCAGACCTAGTCTGTCTGACTGTCACACCTAGTCTGTCTGACTGTCACACCTAGTCTGTCTGACTGTCACACCTAGTCTGTCTGTGACTGTCACACCTAGTCTGTCTGTGACTGTCAGGCCTAGTCTGTCTGTGACTGTCAGACCTAGTCTGTCTGACTGTCACACCTAGTCTGTCTGTGACTGTCAGACCTAGTCTGTCTGACTGTCACACCTAGTCTGTCTGTGACTGTCACACCTAGTCTGTCTGTGACTGTCAGGCCTAGTCTGTCTGTGACTGTCAGGCCTAGTCTGTCTGTGACTGTCAGTCCTAGTCTGTCTGTGACTGTCAGACCTAGTCTGTCTGTGACTGTCAGTCCTAGTCTGTCTGTGACTGTCACACCTAGTCTGTCTGTGACTGTCACACCTAGTCTGTCTGTGACTGTCAGGCCTAGTCTGTCTGTGACTGTCAGGCCTAGTCTGTCTGTGACTGTCAGACCTAGTCTGTCTGACTGTCACACCTAGTCTGTCTGTGACTGTCACACCTAGTCTGTCTGTGACTGTCAGGCCTGGTTTGTCTGTGACTGTCACACCTAGTCTGTCTGCGACTGTCAGACCTAGTCTGTCTGACTGTCACACCTAGTCTGTCTGTGACTGTCACACCTAGTCTGTCTGTGACTGTCAGGCCTAGTCTGTCTGTGACTGTCAGGCCTAGTCTGTCTGTGACTGTCAGTCCTAGTCTGTCTGTGACTGTCAGACCTAGTCTGTCTGTGACTGTCAGTCCTAGTCTGTCTGTGACTGTCACACCTAGTCTGTCTGTGACTGTCACACCTAGTCTGTCTGTGACTGTCAGGCCTAGTCTGTCTGTGACTGTCAGGCCTAGTCTGTCTGTGACTGTCAGACCTAGTCTGTCTGACTGTCACACCTAGTCTGTCTGTGACTGTCACACCTAGTCTGTCTGTGACTGTCAGGCCTGGTTTGTCTGTGACTGTCACACCTAGTATGTCTGTGACTGTCACACCTAGTCTGTCTGTGACTGTCACACCTAGTCTGTCTGTGACTGTCACACCTAGTCTGTCTGTGACTGTCAGGCCTAGTCTGTCTGTGACTGTCAGGCCTAGTCTGTCTGTGACTGTCAGGGCTAGTCTGTCTGTGACTGTCAGGCCGAGTCAGTCTGTGACTGTCACACCTAGTCTGTCTGTGACTGTCACACCTAGTCTGTCTGTGACTGTCAGGCCTAGTCTGTCTGTGACTGTCAGGCCGAGTCAGTCTGTGACTGTCACACCTAGTCTGTCTGTGACTGTCACACCTAGTCTGTCTGACTGTCACACCTAGTCTGTCTGTGACTGTCACACCTAGTCTGTCTGTGACAGTCAGGCCTGGTTTGTCTGTGACTGTCACTCCTAGTCTGTCTGTGACTGTCACACCTAGTCTGTCTGTGACTGTCACACCTAGTCTGTCTGTGACTGTCAGGCCTAGTCTGTCTGTGACTGTCAGGCCTAGTCTGTCTGTGACTGTCAGGCCTAGTCTGTCTGTGACTGTCACACCTAGTCTGTCTGTGACTGTCACACCTAGTCTGTCTGTGACTGTCACACCTAGTCTGTCTGTGACTGTCAGGCCTGGTTTGTCTGTGACTGTCACACCTAGTCTGTCTGTGACTGTCACACCTAGTCTGTATGTGACTGTCACACCTAGTCTGTCTGTGACTGTCAGTCCTAGTCTGTCTGTGACTGTCAGGCCTAGTCTGTCTGTGACTGTCAGGCCTAGTCTGTCTGTGACTGTCACACCTAGTCTGTCTGTGACTGTCACACCTAGTCTGTCTGTGACTGTCACACCTAGTCTGTCTGTGACTGTCACACCTAGTCAGTCTGTGACCATCACATCTTGTCTGTCTGCCTATTCAGATTAAGAATAGTAATCACATTATGTTGAATGTGATGCATTAGAGAAAGGATCAGTTTCCTAATAATGATCCAGTATTATGTGTGGTTACCATGTCCCCTGGCTTGATGAGAAGGGAATACAATATTACATCTTTGGTAGCCAATGCCATCTAGTGTGTGTTGCCTGTTAAAGTGTTTATAAAATTGACTGTTAGGTTGCCTGTTAAAGTGTTTATAAAATTGACTGTTTTCTTTTATGAGGACTTGGCAACCCCACAAAAAGGTGTATTGCATAAACTATGTGTTATTTGTATAAAACAACCTTAATTGTCTATGATATAAGGAGCTCAGTCTGGATAGCATCTTGTTCAATACTTGTCCCTGCCACCCAAACAAATTGACCAAATTCTGGTTTTTGCCTCAAGGAATTGTAACAATCACATCTGCAGCAGACAACTTTTAAGCTTCAGTTATTTTTGCTGCATAAAATGGAATCATTTTTTTCGTCATTTCTGAGCAAATGATCACCCAAATTTGTCAGTATTAAAGTGTGTGGAGACGTCTTGATATCACTGGCTTGGTATGTGTGGGGGCTGCTCATTATATCCTCAGAGGGAAGGCCCACCCTGATCCCTCCCACCTCAGAGGGAAGGCCCACCCTGATCCCTCCCACCTCAGAGGGAAGGCCCACCCTGATCCCTCCCATGAATGAACGAGGCCACAAACAAATCTCTCCTGCAGCGAGTCACTCCAGAAAGGTCGAGGAGTGACAGGCCAAGCCATCCCAGACACACATGCCTGGTCGAGACCCGAGGCCAGGCAAAACTTCCAGCTATTTTATCCCTAAAAGCCAAAGGACTTAGACTGTCACCAACTATTTTTGTTTGTTTGTAGTATTTCTAATACATTGAATGTTCAGCTGAGGGTCTGCTTTAGATTGAGCTGCTATTTGTGTAGAACCTGTACAGGTGTGGAGCCATAAATGGCAGAGGCAAATATCACCGCCCACACCTGCATATATCTCACCATTCTAATCATGCTTATTAGCAGACTTATTCCATCATATTTTATATTTAGATGTTTAATGCTGTATGTACCTCTCAACCTGGTTTAACTTTGCCGCATTCTCCTCTATTTAATGATAAAATCAGTGCATGGAGCCATTGTAATGACAGGTTTACCTAATCTCTTCCCCATCAAATTAGTTGCCAGCACTCACAGACTTCATTTTCTGCTACACCAACTCCAGTAATGACTGCATATTTTCCATAAGGAGACATGAGGAGCAGCCCCAGATTCGGCAGACACCACGGCTCTGTCTTCCACTGACACCAATGTATCTATACTAAATAATGCAGCTCCCCCAAATGTCACCTCTCAGCTCAGCTCAGCTCACTCAGGCATTAGACACACAGAATAAAACCCTCACATCACAGACTCATCAACAAACAGTCCTACCACAGCTATTTTTGTCAAGACACATAATTGTGTAATGAGTTAAACATGAGAACTGAATAAGTACTACAGATGTGTAAACGTGTCTGAGGTCATCAGTCCTGGTAGATAACAGACTGTCCACCCTCACCACATCCATCTTGCTGAACCTTTGTAAAATGACCAATTTCACTCTTGATAAACGCTTTACAGATGGGTCAGAAGAGGGAGCAAGACATATCATAGTTCCTCAATGACATCCAGGAATTATTTATACAGAGATGATACAACTCTTCATGGTTCAACAGTGAACTGCCTTATTGGACGAATAATCATTTCAAGATTTGTTTAATTTGTATAATTAAATTGATTAAAACCCACTTTAATGTAATCCATTCTAACCTAATCTATTTCAAATCTATTCTAATCAAATATATTCAAATCAAATCTTTTCATATCTATTCTAATCTCGTTTCTTCTATTCTTACCTATTCTCATCTCATATAATTTATTCTAATATAACCCATTTAATCCATTCTAACTGAATCTGTTTAAATCTATGCTAATCTGTTCTATTCTAATGTGATTTATTCAATTATATTCATATCTATTCTCATCTAATCTATTGTCCACCTTGTTTCCATGATTTCAGAACTTTGTTAATCATTTCTAAGAGATATGGGCAAAGAGAGATATGGGCAAAAAAAGTATAAATTTGTGACTTGTCTTCTTTTGAGTATTCACCCTGAGAAAATGCTGTCATTTGACACCAGGTGGCTTATGTGTCATGGCCTTAAGGATTCTCTTGAGAATAGCAACATGTGCCAACAAGAAGGTCATTTCTTCACAGGAGGCATATATGGAAAAGTGGCTTGTAGGGCTTGTATTTAGCACATATTTATTCATCTCATTAAGGAAAGTGCCAATGGGTAGGAATTGTTTGTTTATTTTGCCTAAAATGGTCATAATTATTTACTTTAAGCTGATGTTGACATTGTGAAGAGCCTATCACATGAAACATGTTTTCATATCACAGAATTGAAGAATGATATGATTTTCTACCTGCATTATTTTACACTGACATCAAGAAATATCCGCTGATTACTGGCTAAGCATGGAATGTGTTTTAGATGCTGTGTTATTGGCATGGTGTGATGTCTGGTAACACAGATATGGTCCAATATGAGCTGACCACACCTCATTATACCTGCTCATGTCTGGCTAATCAATGATGAGCAACGTTTATACACACGCATTATATACACCAATAACTATCCTCGTGACATGCTTAGCGGCAGGTAGCATCCCAGTTTGCCACCACTGCATTACAACATTTAATTTGGTAAAAAAAGCTCTTAAGAGTAAGCAATTGATATCAGCATGATTGATTACAAATGAAATATTCATACCTAAAAGCATTGGTCCCTTGGAACATATTTTTTACCCACTGTAATAGAACTTTTTCTCAAATTAGTCTGAAAGTCATAACTTCATCAAAATTAGACTGTGTGCTGATTGTTGAAAGAACAAGATACCTTGTGACAAATGTCTAAAAAAATACTGTAATATTTCAACAATCAACAATAATAGCAGACGTGGCTACCACCTGATTGGATGATATTTTAGTGGGCATGACTCACATGCACGACTGTGAGTTGAGGTAGAGAGAAGATTTAACGACAAGCATAATGTGATGTTGGGTACATATTTTCATAATGTTTGATTTTGGTAAGTTGAAGATGTTCATCCTGCTAATGATGTATTTTCTAATTTGACATACCAGACAAGCTTTCCAATACGACTGGACTTCTGAATATTTAAAGGTCTTTTCTAATGACTTAATGTCATCATCATGTTTTTCCTCACTGGAAATAAATGATTTATGTGCACAGTGTGATGAGCCATACAAACCCCACAGCCTCATATTTAGAACAAATCTGTGCTGTAAAATATTTAGCATGATCCTGAGAATTAGCACCGACTTATTGGAACATGATCTCAATGCAGTAGAATGATGTTCTGCAGTTATAAGTCTAAATTTGTGTCCTAATTTTCGGAAGTTGATTCAAGTGATTCATAGTTTCTTAATTTTATATGTAATGTTTCAATGCTAATTTTTTTCTCATTGTATGCTATTCTACTGCAGTCATGTTGCTGAATAGAGTCCGGTACAAACTCCCAGCATGCTATTCTACTGCAGTCATGTTGCTGAAGAGAGTCCGGTACAAACTCCCAGCATGTTATTCTACTGCAGTCATGTTGCTGAATAGAGTCCGGTACAAACTCCCAGCATGCTATTCTACTGCAGTCATGTTGCTGAAGAGAGTCCGGTACAAACTCCCAGCATGCTATTCTACTGCAGTCATGTTGCTGAATAGAGTCCGGTACAAACTCCCAGCATGCTATTCTACTGCAGTCATGTTGCTGAATAGAGTCCGGTACAAACTCCCAGCATGCTATTCTACTGCAGTCATGTTGCTGAATAGAGTCCGGTACAAACTCCCAGCATGCTATTCTACTGCAGTCATGTTGCTGAATAGAGTCCGGTACAAACTCCCAGCATGCTATTCTACTGCAGTCATGTTGCTGAATAGAGTCCGGTACAAACTCCCAGCATGCTATTCTACTGCAGTCATGTTGCTGAATAGAGTCCAGTACAAACTCCCAGCATGCTATTCTACTGCAGTCATGTTGCTGAATAGAGTCCGGTACAAACTCCCAGCATGCTATTCTACTGCAGTCATGTTGCTGAATAGAGTCCAGTACAAACTCCCAGCATGCTATTCTACTGCAGTCATGTTGCTGAAGAGAGTCCGGTACAAACTCCCAGCATGCTATTCTACTGCAGTCATGTTGCTGAATAGAGTCCGGTACAAACTCCCAGCATGCTATTCTACTGCGGTCATGTTGCTGAATAGAGTCCGGTGCAAACTCCCAGCATGCTATTCTACTGCAGTCATGTTGCTGAACAGAGTGCGGTACAAACTCCCAGCATGCTATTCTACTGCAGTCATGTTTCTGAATAGAGTGCGGTACAAACTCCCAGCATGCTATTCTACTGCAGTCATGTTGCTGAATAGAGTCCGGTACAAACTCCCAGCATGCTATTCTACTGCAGTCATGTTGCTGAATAGAGTCCAGTACAAACTCCCAGCATGCTATTCTACTGCAGTCATGTTGCTGAACAGAGTGCGGTACAAACTCCCAGCATGCTATTCTACTGCAGTCATGTTGCTGAATAGAGTCCGGTGCAAACTCCCAGCATGCTATTCTACTGCAGTCATGTTGCTGAATAGAGTCCGGTGCAAACTCCCAGCATGCTATTCTCACTTTGTGGGACGGATTAGAAATCAATCACTGATGAAATGGACAATGGCTGATGGAGGTGTATGAGAGAGACATGCGAGGGAGTCATCAGGGATAAAATAGTGCATCATTTACCTGCCATTGTTCACCACACTGCTGCCATTGCAGTTCTCTTTCACATGCTTCCTGACTTGGTTGGACTGATCCACAAAATGTGGTCATATTATATGTCTGTATCACATTGCAAAACAAAGCAAATTGGGCCGTTTTGCTACCAGATTTGATTTCCTTATTAATTATTACAACTGTAGAAACCCATGAAATGTGAGACAAACCTCACAGCAGACTTCCCACACAGAATGCCTTTGGTAATTAGCTTGCTGATTGTAATTTTAGATATCTGAAAATCCACTTAATGTGCATATATTGGCCAATTCAAATATTTCTGTGATAACAACATTTTGTGGACCTTGCCCCATGGTCTGTTGCTATGGCAACGGGGTTCAGTGGAGAGATACCAGTGCAATGTCACCTCGATATCTTGCCAACGATATCGCTAGACATTAATATCAGTGAGAAATTAGTAATCTTTGATGACAATGGATATAATGAAACCCAGCTCTTGAGAAGTTTTCCCACAATGAGCATGTGCATAGCTATGGTGATACTGATGTAAGTATGGGGAGGCAGATTGTCATTAAGTAACTTATGATGGAGATGGCCAGCTGGGAGCCTGGTATTAATGAGGCTCATCTGGGTGGCATTCACCTGGGCTGATCCATATCCTCCACCAGGGGCTGATCCATATCCTCCAGGGGCTGATCCACCTGATCTGTAACCACCCCAGTGGCAGCAAACGTGACCAATCCAACAACTTCTATATCCACCGCCTCGCCTTGTGGACTTCCAAATCATATTTTTCTCACTGTTGAGTGATACTGAATGGATGGGAACATGGCTGCTTTAAAACCTGTTGCCGATGACCAAGTTCTACTGAAGGCACAACTTGAATTATGTTCGGCTAGGAATTTAGGAAAAATAATGGATAATTCCATTCTGCTGATGGATTAGGGAGCAGAAACGTTTCTTTTTTTCAAAGATAATAATTTCATCATTAAACTTCTAACAATTAATTCTCTAACCAAGATATTCATCCAGAAAAATCTGTAAATGCTTGTGTATCTGCAACTCCTATGACATCTTGAACACAGTATCAACATTGAATCTTCAGTCTTGTCGAATGTCCGACAAAATGACGCACAAACTCACACAGATGCAAATGATGCTCAAATACAGTCTATACACACAGCGTGATGTGCAGTTCATCCAGATGAAATAATCTGGATTATCAGTGCAGATTACCAGTGGATTGACACATCGGCCAGGATTATAGATGCTTTGTTTGATCTTGTCTCTGGCGGTCAATGTGACTCACATATTTGCCCATGTCCTCAGTTCCTGATTCCACAATCTTCACATCTTTCCTCCAGCAATTGGTCATTGACTTGCAAAAATTGTGAAACCCCAAACTGAATATTGACTCTGAAATTATCATCTCCTCAAAACGTAAATGCATCTGGGTGATATTTTGTGGTTTTTCATACAACTTCCTAGAGGTCATTGCAGGTCCTAGAAATGTGTTCTTTTCACCTTGTTTTCCTGATGATGTGTTTTCCTGGAGACCAGATGATGGGTGAGTAACATCCTGGCACCCCAGGCCAGGGGGAGGGGGGCTGGTGGGGGGGGGGAGGCACCATTTACAACATATGAGGAACCAAGCATCACCATATATAACCCAACTCCACATAATTCTTCTAAATACTACGAAAATAATGCAGACACATTTTTGTCCCGTAGGCAAATTCCTTTATGGGAAATCAAAGATTATACTTTGAATTTTGAGGTAGTCACATACTACCTCTGCCCAGTTTAGGCCTGAAATTGTGGCTATTTCTTCCACACATGCAATGTAATCACAATTCCCAGCATTTACCATGATGAGCAAAATTTCTTTATGCGATATAATTTCAGCAGAATATTGAATGTGTAATTTGACATGCCTATCAATATTATTCTAAGAATGTTTGACCTTGCATTCACCCTGGTCATGTTGACTCTTCAGTATCCCACCTGACCATTGGTCAATATCACTGTGGCATGTGAAGTCTTGTCTAACATTGATTCCTATCACAATGTGGCCAAAATGAGCATCCCCAGGCATAAATATATGTATGCAAATATCATGAATATACAGCCAATAGATATAACTCAAATACATCAATTAACTTATATTGAGAGTTGGGTTGGACTATAAACTCTTTGTTTACTGTGATCACACCCTGACTTACATACATTACACTGTTGACCCTGAAATCATGGATTGTCACACACAAAGATAAGAAGACACTGGGACTAAATGACTTGGGAAATGAACCTGTGTGGAGATCTAATGTGCTCCCATAGCTCAGGATAGGAGTGTCTTGGTGTGAACTCGCCCACTCCTTCCTCAAACTCTCATTAACCAATCAACTACATATCTCTGGGAACATGAACCTCTCCCAATGATTGCTGGATGATCAGTTTGTCATTACCAAAACTCAATGTATTAAGGGGAATCTGTTATTTTCATACTTATTGTTATTTTCATACTTATCATTATTTTTATATGAATTTAGTTTTTTGAACTTTTTCAAAGTTGAGAATGTTATCCTGGCAGCCATGATGACCTCTTGTGTTTATCTTGTATGATATACTGTGCCAAAGTCTGGAGTTAATGGTATTTATGTTATGAAAATAGCAACATATTTTTATTGATCTCATCTGATGTGTGCCATATATATTTCTGTTGATATTCTCATTAACAAGTGATTAGTGGTTTGTTGTATTCATTATGCACATACATGCTGACCTAGATATGCCATCCTCGGACTAGACTCTATCATCCCTTATAGGGTTGGAATTGTCTAAGATTACCTCATCAAATATTTCAAATAATATATTTTTGTATTAATATAGTATATTGTTACAGACACAGGGATTTATAATGGTTACATTCAATAGTCACTTTCACATCATTCAATATCGAGGAGCTGGTAGTGATTTTAGAATACACAAAATGATCTCATTAATATTCATGGAGCTATTACCCTGAAAAAAATCACTTGCCATGGCACGGATGACAAATACTTTGACAAATAAATCCATAGAAGCCCAGTGATGATGGCAAATACCTGGCCAGATCCACCAGAAATGAACAGGACCTATTTACACAATCATATTGGCAAAATACTTTGAACTCTGCCAGATAGAAATCTGACCTGAAATTTTAAACAGATGTCCCAGCTTTTCATTTTCGCTTATCGAAAGCTGTACAATATGAATTGTTAATTTCTGTCAAAGAACAATTCAATGAGTCACCAATATTTTATAATCAAAGCCAACAATCTTTGTAACAAAACAAATTTTATAAATGAACCAATAAACATGTTCACATTGAAATATGAATTCATCATGTCAAATGATTTATAAATGGATCATTTTCAAAATAGAGTATTTCTCTTGCTGTCATTGCGGTGGTTACAGTCAATCACATTATTGATCAACTATTGCTGCACGCCAATTTCTACCTTGACATTAGTAATTATTAACCTTGCTTGTGACGTGGGATTTGGACACAATGCATCTCAACTATGTTTACATGCTGTATTAATATCTATTATAATAGATTATTACTGTTTATTGGGAGCATTCTAATCAGCTTCAATCAATATCACACCATAAACCTTAATATATTCAGCAGGTACAAGTCAGAATTTATTTACTGAAATGATTGCCGTCTTGTAAAGGCGTGTAATCTGCAGTATAATCTGCAGGACAGGGAATTTTCTGACTGAGTTTGAGGGAGCCAGGCTCGGTATGGGCTGCACCTGCTTCAGGGCTTGTCCCACCTTTCTGCCTGACAATAGGGTCCTCTCTGTTATGTAATCTTACATCATGTTGAAAACCAAATGCTATTTATACATCACACCACTTCAAAATCATTTCTGGCTTGTTTGTTACCTCCCATTATCACTCACTTGAATTCTTTGTTAATTGCATTGTTTAACTGAATGCTTATTACATATTACGTGTATGTGTGGCATATTAAAGTGCAATTTATGCCGTGTGTGTCACGGTACCGGCACTATCCATGCTTCCCACTTGTAACTGACATGACAATAACAACAGCAGATGTACACAATGGCTACCTGCTTAGTTCCTCTTTGATATATTACCAGCTGATTACCAAGCCTCAGAGGCCAGACAACTCACCTTTATCAGCATACAATGAAAATAACAGCCATAACCATGCCCTGAACTCTTTACCTCAACACAAGAAGAAATTTGGACATCAATTATGTCGTCTATTTTAGCATGAATCATGCAAAGTTCAGTTGTGAGGCCTGTCATTTCAAGGTAAACATCCCCCCTCCCCTCCTCCCATTACGGAACCTTTCCATGAACACAATGTCCCCACAATGACACACATAATGAACACCTACCTTGCCGATGAGTGAAGAATGAATTCCCGGGTGTAATGATTAAAAAGCAGCCAGTAAAATCCAATGTATGTTGATTAAGAATATTCCTGTGTGAAGTCTGATTTTGGTGAGTGTGAGTTTGTGATAGGTGTCCACAGAGGCACCCAGCTTGTGAGTATACCTGCTGACCCCCCTGTTATAACAGGCCAGCCAGGTAGAGTGTCCCTGTCAACTCACTCACGTAGGAATGGCCCACTCCTGCGTGGATCAGGCGCTAAGCAGGCCGCACAGACATGCTCACTGTGAATACCCACACACTGCTACATGCAATAGTCCACACATTTCCTCGTAGTTGTGAAGGTTTGGTGAGATTTGGGAGTGAGATGTGTACAGGTAGGACTGGCAGGTATGCAATGTGAGCTGTGTTTGTGTGTTCTCTCGTCTCCTGCCTCGAACTGACCTACATTACCTGCCCCTTTCATTCTCCACTCCAGACCAAGCTTGACGTGATCCTGGCTCAACCTGGTGCAGCAACAAAGTACTTAAAACTGCTCTCAAAACAAAACTGGTGCCTTGTCTAAAAGAAACTAGCTAATCTCCTGATTATTTAAAAAAACAAATTCAAACACTAAATTGCAATAATCTAATTAAATCTCAAAAGCCAGTTTACACTCAGTTGGTATGGCTAAGGTGACCCATAATGCCACCTGGTGCCAAATATTAACACCAATTAATAACTGGCCTAAATAACAAGCCATCTGTTCCTAATTAGTTAAATACAATTAAAAAATGAAAGAGGTGGCTCGATATTACCCAAAAATAACATATATAAATTTATAAGTTAAAATACAAGGACCATTATAGTGAGAAGAATGCAGGTTGCCTCAGAGCATTGGTGGCACCTTGGCAGACTAGCACAATGCACGTCATACCTGACTGAATTCTCTGAACACCATTACTCACCCATGACTTGCTGTACTTTGCCCCTCATATTTTCCCCTTTACTGGCCGCTATATTAACCATTCAGTGGGATCTAATGACCTGTTCTATTTCCCCAGGTGATTTGTGATTTTCATGACATTTCTGCCCAAAATAAGACCTTCTGCCAGCCCATTGTGTTTGTAAAATATTAGTGTGATTGTGGAATTAACTTTTGAAATTGGATTGCAATTGACCTAATATGACAAACCATTCATTTTCAACCTATTTGTTTAAGAGCTGTAATTCTCATTAAAATAATAAGATTTATATGTTCTTTTATACACTTTATATATGCTTTCAATGAAATACTGATAACGATCTGCAAAACCAGAACAGCTTTCTTCTCATAACTGTAAAATTAAAATTAAATTAAAATAAGATCAAATCAGTCTAAAAAAAATCTTTTTTTGTACCTATCTTCAAAGGAAACCAGATATTCAATAGGGTCTCTGGTCTGTGGCCTCATTTTGCTCACTCCCCTTTTTCAACAGAGTAATGATTAAAATTCTGAGATGCATTTCTTCTACAACTTATACTTATCAGTCAGAAAAATGTGAGTACATAAACTCAACAGTAAATATACCATAAAATCTTCTTTTTGTGTGTTATATTAATGATATTTGCTGTGTTGAGTCATATTAGTCTGATGGTTTCCTTCCCCTTTATTAATGCATGCATGGAATGAGAATCAGGCCATTACAAAGTAGACAAGGAAAATCATATTGGACATGAAAAAAACAATATATCCCATGTGATTGGAATGATACAAACTCCAAGTCAAAGAACAACCATGAACACAGTGGCACACTGTCATATAGGCAGTTACATTCCAGTACCTCCATAAACCTTAGAGTAATATTACTCTAAGCTTAAAGTTTATACTAATAAGTCCGAAAGAGCCTATAATGAGGCACATTTCCACCAAACATCTAACTTAGATGTATATATAAGCCAAAATGAAAGATCAACCAAAGTTAATGTTTGAACTTTAAATGGCCACTGGGGTGTGACTGTTCACTGAGGCATATCTTTTCCCTCAAGCATGACATAAGTGTTAACTGAAGTGTGACTGTTCACTCAAGTATATGTATTTTTCAAGCCCTTAGGAATAAACATTGACACATATTTCCATCAAGTTTCAAGCTTGGATGTTGTACAATGGCCAAGATGAAAAACATATCAAAGTTTTTTCTGCAAAATATTGAATTGCTCACTGAAGTGACTGTTCACTGAAGCATGACTTTCACCTGGGTAACTAATACTACTTTACAAGGTGGATAAACAATGACACTCTGTGTATATTGGCCATAGATGAACCAGTAACATCTCAGCCTTGCTGACACCTGTCACAGACAAGACAAAAACTATTGAAACAATGTAACGTGTATTTTCCTCATAATAGTTAGCCCCCCAAAAAGCAAAATATTTATCAAATATATGAAACCAAACATTATATATACAGCTCCAAATACAATGAAAGTGCGCTCAGATTCAGCCAGACGCTACATCTGGTACATTCTGCTGGTGATGATATGCCAATATGAAATACTGTAGCCTCTAAATAGATTTGAATTTTAACTGATTCGATCTGAGATTAGTAATTGATTGGTATGAGAAATTCATTAAAATGTCTGGTAGGGGACCAGGAGGAAGTGATTACCTTATCAGTACAGCTGACCTGAATGTGGCAGGGTTCACAGACAAACCATCTCACCCTTAACACCCTTGACCCCTTAGCCCCCCACTGATCTAATCTTAATCGTGAAACCACTCCAAAAAATAAACTATTTTCACTTTACATCAACCAGTAATTGTACCATCTCTTTGTTCTATAAGCATGAAATTGATTTATGTCAAATGGTAATAAATTGTCATCAAAACACCTGGGAACAGCCCCAGCTCTATATGACCCCACACACAATACTGTCCACAGTCTTACCGAATCACAGGGAAAATGCTTGATGCAGAAATAGGCATGATAATGTCTGGTGGAAATAGCACATGATAGTATGAAGTAGATCAGGTGAAGCATGAGAAGATCAGAGGTGAGATGCAGACATGTCACTCAGTAAACTAGGTGATGTATCTCCTGCCTGCCTGCCTGCCCGCTGCCGCCTGCCCGCTGCCGCCTGCCCGCTGCCACCTTCCTGCCCGCTGCCGCCGCCTGCCTGCCCGCCTTCCTGCCCGCTGCCGCCCGACACATTCCTCCCTCATCATCCTCACCCCCCATCCACATCAACGACCTGCTGACCCCCCTCATCCCCCTGACCCACACACACCACTCCCCACCTCACATCAAATATACTTAGAAAAACCCTTGTATATAGTTTTCTTCCTAGTACAACCAAATCTTATCTGTGGGATGAGTGAGTATTTCCCAAGTTGTCTATGTGTGGTGGCGGTAGGATGTTGACAGTGTGTCTTATCTGAGGCTTGGTAGAGTGTTGCTGCTGCAGGGGAACCTACCTGTGTGCCCTACTTCATCATCTCACTGGACCAGCTCCCATCAACATCCTCCGCTTACTGCCTTATAAACCTGACCCTGATAAATCTGTGATCTCAGCCCTGTGATCTCACCTCTGTAATGCTCCACATCATCTGGTATACCTAGCCACCATATTGGAGACGTTGCCAAGGTGATGTTCTGGCCTGGCTGCAAGCAGGTCAGGAAGAGAACCTGTCATCGTTCAGCCCTTTTCAAGTCCACACTGTGATGATGTGGTGATATAATGTGACCTATCCACATGGGCCCAGAGTGGCCATCAGGCGGTGTGTGGCCAATACAATCAGGCTATTCTGGCGGTGCACTTATTGCAGCTTGCTGATATGTCATACCAGCAGGACGCTGCAGGAGGGCAGGGATGTAGAGGACTTCACATCTTTATAGAGCAGGATGGCAAAACCTGTCTGCTGAGTGGTCATTATGAGTGGTCAGCCATCCTAACTGACCACACGACCACTGACTGTCTAAATATTCCTCTCAACATGACCACTCTGTAACATACCTAATCTTGTTACCAATTATTGCTTATCCATCTTTAAAATTAAGAAGTTAGATAGAGAGAGCTGACAGCCTTGTGTTGTCTGTGGTGAATGACAGTGGTGATACGAGGATTGTGAGTGCTGGGATCTTCTCTTGGGGCCATGTATCTCAGATCACAGAGGTCATGTGACAGGTGGTCATGTGCTGATGAAAGCTCAGCTGCAAACCCAACAATTCACCCAGCTGTATACAAGAACACACGAGTCAAAAGATTGAATTGTCTTGTGACCAGTTATTGAGAAGAACATATAATATTTAACACCTACAAATTCATAGTATAATGTTAGGTCCAGAGCCCCTCTTTCTCTGTCCTCTGTACTGTATAGAAGTGGTGATGATGCTGGCAGCAGATATCTGTGCTGTGTTTAAATGTCATACTGCATCAACTCTATGTCAGGTACAACCTTAGAGTAATCTCTGGTACAACCAAAACAGACATTCACTCAATAAGAGGGATGCATTTTAAGGAAATATAGTAATGTACAAATATACATACTTAGTCTCAATTTTTATAAGGCAACAATATTTTACATTCTTACAGGTGAACTCTGCAGGTTTTTAGTCGGACTGATTAAGTCGGACTGATAAGAGGTGGGATTAGTCAGACAAGGACCGGATTACTTGGCAATCAAAGGTAATCCCTCCTCAGAAAGCAGGTGGCAGGATAATCTCTCCCCACCCAGGCCACCAGGTGGTGGGATAATCTCTCCCCACCCTGGCCACCAGGTGGCAGGATAATCTCTCGCCACCCAGGCCACCAGGTGGCAGGATAATCTCTCCCCACCCTGGCCACCAGGTGGTGGGATAATCTCTCCCCACCCTGGCCACCAGGTGGCAGGATAATCTCTCCCTACCCAGGCCACCAGGTGGCAGGATAATCTCTCCCCACCCAGGCCACCAGGTGGCAGGATAATCTCTCACCACCCAGGCCACCAGGTGGCAGGATAATCTCTCCCCACCCAGGCCACCAGGTGGCAGGATAATCTCTCCCCACCCAGGCCACCAGGTGGTGGGATAATCTCTCCCCACCCTGGCCACCAGGTGGCAGGATAATCTCTCCCCACCCAGGCCACCAGGTGGCAGGATAATCTCTCACCACCCAGGCCACCAGGTGGCAGGATAATCTCTCCCTACCCAGGCCACCAGGTGGCAGGATAATCTCTCCCCACCCAGGCCACCAGGTGGCAGGATAATCTCTCACCACCCAGGCCACCAGGTGGCAGGATAATCTCTCCCCACCCAGGCCACCAGGTGGCAGGATAATCTCTCCCCACCCAGGCCACCAGGTGGTGGGATAATCTCTCCCCACCCAGGCCACCAGGTGGGAGGATAATCTCTCCCCATCCAGGCCACCAGTCTCCTGTCTCTATATTCTACATGGCCTTCAGTTTGGCAAACGAGTCTCCATTTATCATAATATGTATATTTACCAGGTTATTGGTAGTATTCATTACATATTAAGATCCATGATACTTCAGGGGTAAAATATAAATCCCATATGGGAAGAGAAAAAAAAAATAGTGATGGCAAAGTTATGTAAAGAAAAAGCAACTGGTCCATGAGATAGACACAATAAAGAAGCAATTGTGGGGGAGTTATTCTTGTGAAACAATAGACTGACACAGGATACACACGGCTAATACTAGGCTGGTTTGTGTGCAAACAATGAGGAGCAGCACATTCCACCTCCCAGACAGACAGCACCCACCAGGGGGCACCACTCCCAGACAGACAGCACCCACCAGGGGGCACCACTCCCAGACAGACAGCACCCACCAGGGGGCACCACTCCCAGACAGACAGCACCCACCAGGGGGCACCACCACTCCCAGACAGACAGCACCCACCAGGGGGCACCACTCCCAGGCCAGTTCCCTCACCATTCTGGTATCCTGATCACATTCCAATAAATAAAATGCTTTTCCATGCAGTCCCTTTCTAGTATTGATCTTAGAGGATTAATCCTTTGAGTTGTTTAGTTCATTTGTGCTAATTCCACATGAAGTCATTCTGGAAACCATCCCACAATGACAGATGAGGTCATTCTATACAAATTCTTGGCTCCAATGTTAAATTGCATGAAATGTATTACATTGGTTGGGATAAACACACTCGATTAAGAACACTTGCACACTGTATCATCATCTCTTTCATACATTAGTCCTCAAAGTCCAAGCAAACAAATAAAATTCAGTCCATTAACAAATAATTCATATTTCTATTGAGTTGATATGCATGTAACTTTTTTATGACAATCAAATACTATAATCATATAATTGTGATACAATTAACCTAAGAATGAAATAATCTGTTAATATTTATGTGAAATATACAAAATGATATGCGAAATAGGCACCTGACTACCCTCACATTGACCCCAAATTATCAAAAGGAGATTAACAAACAAGAAATAAAAATAGAAATATGGAGTTCATTTGAGGACATATGTCTATTTTTCCTGCAAATATTATTCATCCTATACCAACATGGGACACAATGGGAGAGTGCAGTTATACCCAGAGGGAGCCAGGTGCCCTCAGGGGGGTCCATGATGGGGTACAGCCCTGGTATTAGTAGTGCCAGTCTCACCAGATATAAGATTTTTAACAGTAGCCTTTATTATACTGTTTCTCAAAGTAGTAGAATCCTCTGGTGTCTTAATCTGTTTACAAAAAATGTTTGGACAAAACACTTGATCTCTGAAATTGGTTTCAAACCATATAAGAACTGTTTGAACATATTCATTCACAATTGAGAGAACAGAAATCTAAATACCACTGAAATATATAGATGAACTGTGTGATCCCTGGAACCTGTTTTTTGTGAGTGCTTATATGTCATTATATCATTGTTTGTGCCATAATGTGGTATAATACAACATAATGTGGGCAAACATAAGGCTTGTGATATATGTGTATGGGATGCACTCTTTTCATGGTCACGTGGCTTTTTGCCCAAATAACAAACATTTCATACTGGACAGTTAGTCCATGTAGGTCATAAAGCAAGTTCTTCATCCTCCACATTCCAGCATTCTGGATCGTAGCCAAACCTTTCAAGTAAAACCACCGGAGGAATGTTCACTTGTATAATGCGCGGTGCTAAATGCATTGTTCAGGAGATAATATTGATGTAAGAAACTGCTCTGTATGAGACTTGACGGTCGTTCTCGCCACTGGCCTGTCCTCCTATCAGATATGTCAAGCCAGCGTTTCTATTTTCCAGGCCATTATTATGCCAGGTAGAATGTCACTGATGAATCATGTTAGTTTGGACCAGGGCTCTGACCTCGGCATATACCTCACTCACTCACTCACTCACTCACTCACTCACGTCTGTCTTACCTTGATCTTAATCAGTACTGCAGCGAGGGAACGCATCACCTAATCTTAAAGCTGTAATATTTCATGACTGAGCTATTTGTAGAAGCAGACTGGTAAAACTACTTGCTATCAACCATTAGATCATGATTCTATATTTGGTAAATCACTTTTCATTTCATGAGAGAAAAAATAGTGCAAATATTCCATTCAAGTTGGATCATGGTCGAGAGCATAGCGCTTTATGAGTCCTTTTAAAGGTTTTTTTTCTCCATTTGTATGGGTATGTACTGCAGACCATTCATCAGAGCTTGTGATCATCACAGGCGGAGACCAACCTAATACTTTACTCCCAAAATAACACACTGTGATATTACTCTATACTTCCTTCTTTTTCTTTCCATAAACTGATATTTTTTTCAGATGTGAATGTGTAGACTTTGTTCTATTGAGAAAACCAGATACACAGTGGGGTCGAGCCTGTTGCCCCATTTTGCTCACTTCAACAGAGCAATGATCAACATTGTGAGATGCATTTCTTCCACAACTAATAATTATCAGAGAAATGTGAGAACCTAAACTCAATGTTTGAGAAAATGTCCTTTTCATTAAAGTGTGACTATTCACTGAAGTAAAAGGTTTGTCCCTGATACATATACCATGCTACTTTTAATGGCGAGGATGAGTCGTACATTACCTCAATCAATATCAATACTACATATACTGATCAATACTACAGGCTTGAGAAGTATTGTATGTATCAATACATGCTTGTCAGTTAATTCTAAAGAATCTTTTGACTAATTTTTAATTATGCCACAATGATCTGAAAATATTTTTTTTCAAATTCTGAATTTGTAGTATTAAGTACTACTCTTTATGACCTTATTTCAGTATGTTCCACAAGATTCTCAAAGTGATAGCAATAATCGATCCACCCCTGGACCACGCATCTCAGAGGGTTCCCCACCCATCAAGTCAGAGATCCCCTGGACCACGCATCTCAGAGGGTTCCCCACCCATCAAGTCAGAGAACCCCTGGACCACGCATCTCAGAGGGTTCCCCACCCATCAAGTCAGAGAACCCCTGGACCACGCATCTCAGAGGGTTCCCCACCCATCAAGTCAGAGAACCCCTGGACCACGCATCTCAGAGGGTTCCCCACCCATCAAGTCAGAGAACCCCTGGACCACGCATCTCAGAGGGTTCCCCACCCATCAAGTCAGAGAACCCCTGGACCACGCATCTCAGAGGGTTCCCCACCCATCAAGTCAGAGATCCCCTGGACCATGCATCTCAGAGGGTTCCCCACCCATCAAGTCAGAGAACCCCTGGACCACGCATCTCAGAGGGTTCCCCACCCATCAAGTCAGAGATCCCCTGGACCATGCATCTCAGAGGGTTCCCCACCCATCAAGTCAGAGAACCCCTGGACCACGCATCTCAGAGGGTTCCTCCCCCATCAAGTCAGAGATCCCCTGGACCACGCATCTCAGAGGGTTCCCCACCCATCAAGTCAGAGAACCCCTGGACCACGCATCTCAGAGGGTTCCTCCCCCATCAAGTCAGAGATCCCCTGGACCATGATCAATGATGAGTCTAGGATAATGGTGGTGTCCACAGGTCCAGGACAGGGTCACTGGCCCCAGGCACCCAGACCATCCTCTCAACAGATACTCATCATCATTTCATGCATTTATGGCAGAAACATAACAAATCAAACTTTTATGAAAGAGGTCTCTCAAAACTCTATGCAACCTGTCACAAACATTCATTTTATCGCCATCAGTTTGAAGATTAATATTTTTTTTTCAAATCAACATTTCTTTTCAAAACAATTATCTAATTTGTTATAGTTGTTTTCTGTTTACACTCTTTATCAGACATGGAATTGAGAGCATGTATAGAACCAGACAGGGTTGTGCATGTGTGCTATGTTTGAAGTGGACACAGCCTTCCTCAGTAACCCGTCATGATCTCCTGCTCTGCATGCATACACATGCCCATGCATTCACAACTTCTCCATCAAGTGTTTACATACTTCCTCAGCATATCTCAACCTTTCAACCATATGACCTGGTCACGCAGGACAAAATACTTAGAGAACCACAAAAGTTTACTTCAATATCAAAACTCTTTCATATCCCATGTTTTATGAAGAACACCTTTTGAAAAGCAATATTGTGTGGTTATCATATTCTCCAAGCACCAAATATTGGATCAGACTGTGTTCCCCGGAGCAGATATGCTAAGTGGGTATTGTATGATTTTGGTGCAGCATTTACAGTGGTGACGAGGGGACATTTTGCCTAATGGCCCAATTATCAGAGATACAAAGGTATATATCATTGCAATGCATTGCTTTCTTTGACACATTATACCACACTAGTTAAGGTAAACATACAGTTGTGCATGAGGAGACGGGCATACAATTCCTAACACAGACGATCAATGAAGTGTGCTCATGACAACAACTGATCTGACCAATTAGAAGAGCTTCTTATACTCCGAGTACTGACATATCCAATATTACATACATGCTTCAAATATCAGAATGATATCTCCTACCTTTGCTCAGTTCAGCTGATACTGTTGGCCTTAAAGGATCTTTTGTTGTGAACCTCCGGATAGATGTGGGGTATTGTCAAATTCCCAGGATATGTCAAATTATCAAATTCCTGGAAGATGTCAAATTGTCAAGTTCCCGGGAGATGTCAGGTCTTGTCCACTTCCTGGGGGATAACAAGTAATATCTGCAACATCCTGGAAGATTTGTGGCAATGTTCTTAACCTCCTGAGAGATATGAGGCACTGCCCTAAGCCTCCTGAGAGATATAAGGCACTGCCCTTAACCTCCTGAGAGATATGAGGCACTGCCCTTAGCCTCCTGAGAGATATGAGGCACTGCCCTTAGCCTCCTGAGAGATATGAGGCACTGCTCTTAACCTCCTGAGAGATATAAGGCACTGCCCTTAGCCTCCTGAGAGATATGAGGCACTGCCCTTAGCCTCCTGAGAGATATGAGGCACTGCCCTTAGCCTCCTGAGAGATATGAGGCACTGCCCTTAGCCTCCTGAGAGATATGAGGCACTGCCCTTAGCCTCCTGAGAGATATGAGGCACTGCCCTTAGCCTCCTGAGAGATATGAGGCACTGCTCTTAACCCCCTGAGAGATATAAGGCACTGCCCTTAGCCTCCTGAGAGATATGAGGCACTGCCCTTAGCCTCCTGAGAGATATGAGGCACTGCCCTTAGCCTCCTGAGAGATATGAGGCAATGTTCTTAACCTCCTGAGAGATATGAGGCACTGCTCTTAACCTCCTGAGAGATATAAGGCACTGCCCTAAGCCTCCTGAGAGATATGAGGCACTGCCCTTAGCCTCCTGAGAGATATGAGGCAATGTTCTTAACCTCCTGAGAGATATGAGGCACTGCTCTTAACCTCCTGAGAGATATGAGGCACTGCCCTTAGCCTCCTGAGAGATATGAGGCAATGTTCTTAACCTCCTGAGAGATATGAGGCACTGCTCTTAACCTCCTGAGAGATATGAGGCACTGCCCTAAGCCTCCTGAGAGATATGAGGCACTGCCCTTAACCTCTTGAGATAAAATGTACTGTTTTCTACCTCCTGGGAATCTCTTGGCAATTTCAGGGGCTGTTAGCTTCAGTGTAATCCAAATTTATCCTACAACTCCAGATTGCATGTGAGAATGTTGTGGTTAGTGTGATCATCAGGCGGTTGTCAGGAGGTTGACAGAGGGACAGGTAATATGCCGGTACACAGGACCCGAAGTGTGCCTGAGCCACCAAGAGGGACTACACAACACCCATATTCATTCACTGACATCTAAATCCATACATTTTTTGACAGCACTAATCCTTCCACAGGATTTTGGTTGACACTTAGCCCAGTTTACAAATATCTTTATGAAATGCGAATGAGTCAAACTGGTTTCTAGATCCAGCGAATATCCTGTACCATGGAGCCCAATGTTTTATTATGTTCTGGGGCAAGTATGAGGGGTGATAAAGTGGAGAAAGGGGGGTAGCAGGAGAGTGAAAACCATCCATCCCTGACGAGAGAAGCAGCAGCATAACAAGCACTGCCTGCCTGGGGCGGGGAGAGTGGCCTCAATGTTTATGGTGTGTCTCCACCTGTGAAGGTGTCATACAGTAGGATTCCCACCAGTCAGATCCCACCTCTCACTCTCCTCATCCTCACAACCTTAAGTTTAACTAACATCACTCTCATCACCACCTCACCTAAATATTTACATCTTAATTGCATTGCTTTTTGAAGTTCCCATGAAGCAAACCTGGGCATGCTGACTCCACATAGATGCAACGTCTAAGATATCTTCAATACTGTTTAAACTCTATCAGTTACAGCAATACCTCCGAGTTTATTGGTTATAAGCTTTCCAGGTCAGATGGCCCTGAGCACACCCAGTGGGGGGTTCCTACACTGCTCAGAGGTGCGCTGGATTTCCACATTCAAACACAAATTAATAAACATTTAACAAGAAATTCTTTTGAAACAAAATCAGCCTGACTGTTTCTTGATTATTTTTTAATTAAAATCATCTTGATGAATCTCAATGTGACTGAAAACCTTTTAAGCAGCTTATGATTGAAATCAAAACATAATGCTGGCGACTCAAGAAAATATTATATCAAACTACAATGCTTCAAGTGCGGCCTTCCTTCATATACTTCTGAATGAGATTGAAATGTCATCAGAGCATTATGTGTTGCTGGGGTCTAAGTTGCTGTCAAGTGTGGGAAACACTAACAGGAATCCTGCCTTTATCAATTGAATGTGCATATATGGTAAATATAATGCGATCTGAAACTAAAAAGATTGGAAAATTTAGAAATTGAAAACATTGGCAATGGAAAATTTAGATTTTTCACTTGATGAATCAATGAAGCTCATAACAATACAACCCCCCCTGGTGGGAATTTTTTTCCATTTGGCCTAAAATAACTCTCTATGTCGGCAACTATAACCCATAGTCTCATGGATGCTCTGATGCATCATCTATCAATAATCCCAGCTCCTTGTAGAGCTGGAGCAGACAAACAAACAGGTGGAAGGAGCAGGGAACAACAACAACAACAACAACAACAACAACAACAATAACAACAACAACAACAACAGCAACAACAACAGCAACAACAACAACAACAACAGCAACAACAAAGTGCTAGATGAGGTCTTAGCATGGTGCTCAAAATAGAAGACAAATACATGTACAAAAAATAGAATAAAAAAATAACCATGTACAAAATACCCCAGTTTCTCATGAGGATTGTCAAATCAATGATTTTCTTGTCATAGTAAGCCATCACAAAGGAGATGTGGAAAAAGTTTTGATATGACAGGGTGCAGGACCTTTTCTGTCACTTTGTTGGTTTATCATCTGAATGATAACTAAATGGTCACACCTGGATGATAACTAAATGGTCACACCTGGATGATAACTGAATGGTCACACCTGGATGATAACTAAATGGTCACACCTGGATGATAACTGAATGGTCACACCTGGATGATAACTAAATGGTCACACCTGGGTGATAACTAAATGGTCACACCTGGATGATAACTAAATGGTCACACCTGGATGATAACTAAATGGTTACACCTGGATGATAACTAAATGATCACACCTGGATGATAACTAAATGGTCACACCTGGGTGATAACTAAATGGTCACACCTGGATGATAACTAAATGATCACACCTGGATGATAACTAAATGATCACACCTGGATGATAATTAAATGGTCACCCCTGGATGATAACTAAATGGTCACACCTGGATGATAACTAAATGGTCACACCTGGATGATAACTAAATGGTCACACCTGGATGATAACTGAATGGTCACACCTGGATGATAACTAAATGATCACACCTGGATGATAACTAAATGGTCACACCTGGATGATAACTAAATGGTTACACCTGGATGATAACTAAATTACCACACCTGGGTGATAACTAAATGGTCACACCTGGATGATAACTAAATGGTTACACCTGGATGATAACTAAATTATCACACCTGGGTGATAACTAAATGGTCACACTTGGATGATAACTGAATGATCACACCTGGATGATAACTAAATGGTCACACCTGGATGATAACTAAATGGTCACACCTGGATGATAACTAAATTGTCACACCTGGATGATAACTAAATGGTCACCCCTGGATGATAACTGAATGGTCACACCTGGATGATAACTGAATGGTCACACCTGGATGATAACTAAATGGTCACACCTGGATAACTAAATGATCACACCTGGATGATAACTAAATGGTCACACCTGGATGATAACTAAATGGTCACACCTGGATGATAACTAAATGGTCACCCCTGGATGATAACTAAATGGTCACACCTGGATGAATAACTAAATGGTCACACCTGGATGAATAACTAAATGGTCACACCTGGATGAATAACTAAATGGTCACACCTGGATGATAACTAAATGGTCACACCTGGATGATAACTAAATGATCACACCTGGATGATAACTAAATGGTCACACCTGGATGATAACTAAATGGTCACACCTGGATGATAACTGAATGATCACACCTGGATAATAACTAAATGGTCACACCTGGATGATAACTAAATGGTCACACCTGGATGATAACTAAATGGTCACCCCTGGATGATAACTAAATGGTCACACCTGGATGATAACTAAATGGTCACCCCTGGATGATAACTAAATGGTCACACCTGGATGAATAACTGAATGATCACACCTGGATGATAACTAAATGGTCACACCTGGATGATAACTAAATGGTCACACCTGGATGATAACTAAATGGTCACACCTGGATGATAACTAAATGATCACACCTGGATGATAACTAAATGGTCACACCTGGATGATAACTGAATGATCACACCTGGATGATAACTAAATGGTCACACCTGGATGATAACTAAATGGTCACACCTGGATGATAACTAAATGGTCACCCCTGGATGATAACTAAATGGTCACACCTGGATGATAACTAAATGATCACACCTGGATGATAACTAAATGGTCACACCTGGATGATAACTAAATGGTCACACCTGGATGATAACTAAATGGTCACACCTGGATGATAACTAAATGGTCACCCCTGGATGATAACTAAATGGTCACACCTGGATGATAACTAAATGATCACACCTGGATGATAACTAAATGGTCACACCTGGATGATAACTAAATGGTCACACCTGGATGATAACTAAATGGTCACACCTGGATGATAACTAAATGGTCACCCCTGGATGATAACTAAATGGTCACACCTGGATGATAACTAAATGGTCACACCTGGATGAATAACTAAATGGTCACACCTGGATGAATAACTAAATGGTCACACCTGGATGATAACTAAATGGTAAAAATTTACCATCATTTGCTATTTGCAATAGGTTTGGCACTTCATTGTTTCTGGTAAAATATCTTAATATTGTTTACTGCAACTCTGGAGATGCAAGTCTTGGAAATGTTTAACAAACTGTAGTTAACCTAATGCTGAATGTGGAGGTGTCTTACCTGGACCTGGGCAGGAACATGGACCCGTCAATGAAGACACTTCCAGCCAGTAGGATATACCAGCACGTGCACAACTCTCCACGACTGAAATAAACAAACAAATATGACCTCATTCACTTCATTTTCCTAAGTACATCTAAAATATATACAATTTCACAAATACATGTATATACATATACCCTCTCAAAACAGACCCTCTTTTATATGATTCATATTTTGATAGTATTACAACATTTTTTGTATATTAATGATTTTTGCAATGTTAGTTCATATTTACTGAAGGTTTTTTTGCCCTTTTATAATGCATGCATGTAATGAGAATCAGGCCATTGTGAACAGAAAATCAAAACTAATTATGTAGGATATCAACAAACAATTTTCATATGATTGGGATTGTACAAATTTGAAGACAAAAGACAAAGCAGGTGCACAGGTCAACATTGTCACTTTATATCGCTCACTCCCCACATTCAGTACCCTCCATTAAATAACTTTTCACTCTTGTATCAATCCCTGCCCTCACTGGTGAAATAGATTGGACGTAAGTCATGACTAATACTGGACATCAGGCTGTGGACTGATTGGTGAACGAATAGATGAATATTCAATCAGATTTGTTTTGCACTGACAGCTGTGCTGATTGATCAATTTCTGGGTCAGATACCTGATTACAGTCTATGATCTGAAATGGGTCAATCGGATTGGATGATACTTGGGTGAGCAAGGCAAGTATTCATAACTTTGGGAGTTCCAAATTTCAAATGATATCAAATACAGGGCAACGGCGGCAGAGGCAGTTCTAGGCAATACCAATGATGTAATACAGAATACACATTCAACAGAGAAATCATCAACAGTCTGTGATGCATTTCACATGATCTTGTTAAAGAAGTTTTTACATTTAGCACTCATTATTTATATATAAATAAATAATAAGTAGGTCAGTAGGTCAGTCATCTATTGCTTGGCAGCTAACATTATATCTGTAACTAAAACAAGTGCTCATAGGTTAAAATTTTGACATTTTGAAGTTTATGACCTCAAAAAATAGGTCAAGGTCATGCATGAGCATGCTAAGTGCAGGCCTTCATGGGATGCATGTGTGGTAAAAATCTCGAGTCTGTAACCAAAAAAGATAATAGCAAATGTCAAAGTTTTGATAACACTTTGAGGCCTGTGACCTTGAAGAATAGGTCAAGGTCACATTTATGGTTTTTCAGCAAGACATAGTTTTTGTTGACAGATGCCCATATGAACACAGGGGCACACTTACATGGACAGGGTCTGATACCATAGCTTCTGTGCTGCTTGAGCGGGAGGAACTATAAATAGACACATGAGTATCTGAGCATGTGGGCAAATGTGTTCTACTCTGGCTGTGGTCCACCAGAAGGCAGACATGTGTTCTGCCCAAACCCTGGTAACACCTGTGTGCAGCAACAACTATGTAAAAGTGACACTTTCTTGGTGAGGATGACACTCATTAGAGCCTCAGACAGATAGAGCTGTCCAGAAACTAACAATAAATGAAATGTGAGAGGTGCCATATGGGACACTGTGCACTGCAAACATGCAGACAGACATCTTGTCACAGATATATCAAAATACACGACCACTAAATAATAGACAAGTAGAATACAGGGCATCTTATGATCTATTACTGAGGTCATTTATCACATGTCATCATACAGTCCACGTCTTCCTTAGTCCTGCATCATCCTGCTTCAAAACATTTATGTTAAAATAACATTAACAAATCTTTGAGTCTGTGTCTGTGGATAGCGACCACTTGTCATAATTTCTGCTTTCAAGGTTGACGTTGTTTTCCAGAAAAAGCATGAGATGAAATGAGTGCATCACTTTGGTAATTCATTCCATTGTATGTAATTTGTGGAACATGATAAGTCTTGCCATGAGTGTCCAAAGGTAGGTGGGGTGCACTGACCTCAGAGTGACACCCAGAAAAAGGACATTGTCCACGTCTCCAAAGGGAGGTGGGATGTACGGACCTCAGAGTGACACCCAGAATAAGGACACTGTCCACGTGTCCAAAGGGAGGTGGGGTGCACAGTATTAAGCACCAATCCTGTTTTCTTGGTTTTGCAACAGTATATATATATACATATGAACACCATGACGTATTAAAGTCTGACATCGAGCGACAAGAAAAATTGCTACAAGACAAGTTGCACAGTCTGTATACGATCTTCTCAGCATAAAAATGACCCCAAGAAAGGAGTGTGCTTTCATTAGGGCCTA
This sequence comes from Amphiduros pacificus, assembly GCA_949316495.1. Lineage (NCBI taxonomy): Eukaryota > Metazoa > Annelida > Polychaeta > Phyllodocida > Hesionidae > Amphiduros > Amphiduros pacificus. The sequence goes on from OX439002.1 coordinate 62,184,033, forward strand.
TATATACTACCAGTCTTGTTCTGATAGGTTTTACAGACAATGATGGGGATGCATTTTTCAAAAAGTTTATAGACATGAAAGACAAATACATTTATCACCAATATGTGAATTTTAAACGTTTTTTTTTCAAAATCGGTGCTTAATCCCTTTAAATTCTAACATATGAATTTAAAATGATTACTCATCCCAAGTGAGATATCTGTTTTCACCTTAAATGTGGGCAAAATAATTCTGACCATTCCCTTTCAATGGATGACTTGTCAACACTGATCAAAACAAAGGGATCAGAGTTACACAACATGTGCAATAAATCCCTCAACTCCACTCAAGTCTCCTAATCTGTCCTCACTTTATCATTTGTACAATTTCAGTCATTATCTCAATCCAGGGTGTGGGGCTGAAATATGACACCCAAGAAAGCTGACTCAAGCTATCAGGATTCCACTGATCTACACAAAATATGAAAACTACGTCTAAACTTCAATCCAAGATGTTTTCAATTGTGTGCTGAAAATATGCTTTGATACATATCCTTGCATGACCAAAACAGGATTATTGAACAAAACTATGGGATCCTCATTGTGAACCACATAGGTTTTCAATTTGAATCTGCTTGGAATCTGCTTATCTGTAACCTTAAGAATCTTTGAGATTTCTAATGCTCCTGTTGCAATCCCCTACGATGCCATTGACATGGGCTGATATTATGCTCGAGTGGTGCAGCTTCTGTACCCCCCCCCCCCCCAGCTCTCTTCCTCTTCTCTGCATTATGGACTAGTTGCCTGCTGAAATATCTGGCCTCAGAGTTCAAGTTGCCATGACAACAGTGTGTCTTAGGATAAGGATGTCAAGAAGGAAAGTGCCCTCTGGTGGAATTATTATAGGATAAAATAGAGTATCAACTTGGAGGTTTCACTCAGATTTTGAATATCTTGAGTATTTTGAGAAAGGTTTATTCATATGGTAATCAACAAATTCAAGAGACTTATGTATTGAAAAACATATTAAAATCATGTAAATAATCAAATGAGGTTAATGTAAATCATTCATATTTTATTTCAAACATTGAAATAATGCCACATTCTCACCAGTAGAGGATGTCGTTGGCATCGTGCCACTCATAGGTCACCGATCGGCAGAGATTGCGTAGCGCCACCTCCCGGATACATGACAGGGACTCCACACCATGTAAGTATGCAAATATCACGTCCAAATCCTGCAAATATACACAAAGTCAGTGCTATTAAGATAGTGATTTGTATATTATCATTTATCTATTAAGATATCCAAGGATACAAATTGTTTGTATATTTCCACTCACTCTCTGCCACGCTGATCTGAAAGTGAATATCCTCTCCAAGTGTCTCCATACAAGTAAGAAGCTATTACTCTTCATTTTCAACTTGGATAATATCTTCTTAAATAATTTTATAATCACTCTTATCATTAATTCATTTATTGCTTTCTCAACTGGTCAAGCTATTGAAATAGTTTGACCAATTATGAAAGCAATAAATGAATTAATGATAAGAATGATTATAAAATTATTTAGAAGCATTTGCCTGATAGCAACAGATTGGATATATATATATATATATATATATTTATATTACAAAATTATTTAGAAGCATTTGCCTGATAGCCTGATAGCAACAGATAGCAGCTGATTGGACTATATATAGATTGGTAGCAAAAACCCTTACTGGATATTCAACAAAGTTGTGACACAAACCATCAAGATAAAAGATGATGGACCTAGACTCAGTAAGCAACTTGACTACTCTGCCTGCCAGTATGCAATGAACAAAGCCCACAAAAACATAGTTGTAAAGCATGTTGATATGAATTACACACAATTTCATTATCTGAGCCAGACTAAACCAACAACACACTTATTACATGTCCTGCCTGTGTGTTCAGTTGGGCATCATAATCTACCATCTACCATCCCCAATTACTTTCTTGTGATGGATCCACTGTTGCTATTGCCCATGGCTCTGGTCAGTGCAAACCACTTCCAGTATACTGACTGCCCTGCCATCTTGTGGCCACCTTAGTATACAGACTGCCCTGCCCTCTTGTGGCCACCTTGTGAGGTGGCTTCTGTAATTGACAAGGTCAGATGTCCCCTGGCAGGTTTTCTGAAGGATATATACACCAGAGGGCAACACCTATCATGCATATTTACTGAGTGTGAGACACCAAGTTGACAAACTTCAGCTGAAGTTTACAAAACATGCTCAAGGTTGGTCTCGTGGCCAGCTAACTAAAATTTATAATCCAATATTAAATTTTGATATTGTCTGCTTTGTTGTCTCCATGTCATAGTTTCTTTGCAAATGTATCTGAGCTCCGGAAATATCTCACATAAAACCCTGATATGAAGATTTCATTGACATCTTCTTTATAAAGTCATTTTCATATTTTCTACATTTGAAACTAACAATTCTCTACATATGCAAAAATATTATTCAAGTCTATATGATCTGATATGTATTCAATTATATACGTTCTGTCATCCCTCAAATAGAATCCCAATATTCATTCTGTCTAAAATCATCTTTGCTTTTGATAAAAAATTATTTTTTCCTATTTTCTATGTTTGTAATGATATTCATATTGTTCAAATAAAATCCCAATATGAAGATTTCAACTTTGTTTTCTGTCTAAAATCATTATTTTCATTATTGTTTGCAAAAACCTTTCAATTTTATATCTTCCGTCATGTATATCACTCGAATAAAACCCCAAATTGAAGATTTCATCTTCAGCATGAAAGTACTTGTCGCAACTGGGATTCAAACCCTGGACCTTTCCAGACCAACTGAGCTACGTCCTACCTCCTGACACTACTGTAGAAACTAATATAAGCAGGAACATCCTGAATATATCGGTTTTTCTCCCAGCATTATTTTCTAACTATCTCAAAGTGAACTTTGAGAATAACTTAGTTTTAAAAGATGTCTGTCATTGGATCATCAATGTTTAAAAAATCTTATCAATGCATTAACAGCATGACACTGCCACTATTGTAATTCTGTTGGAATAAAATCCTTGGACTGAATCAAATGGTAGATATAATTGCCTTGTGACATTAAGGGGCATAGTGGGGTGATTGTTAAACTTGTTGCAGGATGCCTCAATTGCCTGCTCTTCTATTTCTATTTTTTCATATCAGACTTTAATAATTAGAAATAAAATAATTGTGTTATAAGTAATAATTAAAAATATTCTACATTGCATTTTTTTCATGGCAATCTGCTCCTGAGCAGAACTCGGGGTGCATGAGACGTTATTATAAAAATGCAATAATAACAAGAGATGTTAGAATAAAAAAACGCAATAATAACAAAAGACGTTATAATAAGTTTAAAAAATGCAATAATAACATGTCTCCACCTCTTGTGAGACACAACTTCTCTGCAGAATATCTCACTACCAAGGGCAGGTATCTTCTGATAAGCATGGAATATGCAGGTCCTTAAAATAGACTGGCACGCTCAAGCCACACACACTTCACGATGTTCAGCAGTATTGAGACGCCCACATTGTTGCCACATATTACACCCAACCAAAGAACCAACTGCGGTTACCTTTCTTACCTCATTATGACATTTACAGATCTGCCATTAATATTGCTTCATTCCTTGTATTTATCAACAACAAAAATTCCACCACTTCAAATCATTCTATTCTTTTTGGCAAAAATATGTGTTGCACTTGGCGAGAGGGAAGTTTAGTTGAGTTGGCAAACAATTATACAAGCTGTGATTGGCTGTACAGGGAATTCATATATCGGACCAGAACATTCTCCTTCCCTGATTAACATCCACAGGTAATGACATGATCAACATTGATTCACATGACACAAAAATGACAAGACTTGTACAAAGTGTGGTTCAGGAAATGCTTTAAAAGTGTTCCATGTAATAGCGGCACTGTGAAGTGGCCCGCTCTCATCATAACAATACTCCAGTAAGGGAGGCTGAATTATACACATCAAGGCTGTCAGCAATCATACTTCTATTCTGACAGATACAAGGAAACCATGTACAGTCCCATATATAATGCTGAGTAATAAAATGAAACTGCTCATGTATATTTTATGATTCTAGCAATGAAACCCTAATTTTTTTCTGATCCAATAATGGAGTCAGTTTGCAAGCAACTCCTGGGAGAATATAAAAGTCAGGAGAGAAAATTGGAAACATCGGTGAAAAAAATATTGTGAAATGCCACCAACCATGAAACACTATCATTGATGCAAAATATTATATTCAGTTTTTAAAAAAGTGTTGAAAGTTATATCACTTTAAAGGCAAGGCCAGTAATGGCTTGTAGGATAAGCAGGAGATTATGACATCTAGCAATGTCTCAGATGTGCTCATAGTGCGAGTAACTGCTTCCTTTATGCTCTCCACAGATCATAAGGGATCAAAGGAAGATGATCCGCCCAGTCTATACCATCTTTTCTCCTGGTATATTGCAACACGCCTGTGGTTCTTTTTAATCATTGGATTTTTGAAGCTATTATAGAAGGTAATTTGCCCCTCATCTATTTCTAGTAATACCAAAGATTATCCTACGTTTAGAATTTTAGTGCATTTAAAAAAAAAATTCCATCTGTAATGTTTTCTGAATTGAGGAGAATTGCCACCTGATTTATACCCCAGCCACATTTGTCCGATGGTTTTTTCCTTACAAAATAGGCCAGAAAGCGAGGGGGACAACGGGAGATTATTGGCCACTATCAGCCAATTTTTAGATATTGTGCGGGTCATCAGGAACTTTTAGTTGCAACATAAAAGTTGCTAGCATTTCCAAGATATTATCTGTCCAAGTACACGGCTGGCTCCAGTAAGTGTCCCTCGGGCATTTCAAAAGATAATCGGAGGGCTGCCTATGGGATCACACTGTAAAAATAGGATTTAAAAAAATTGCATTTGTTCTCAGGCATCCTTCAGAGTGGGGGATGTCCTGATGGGGGAGGTACAGCAATCCTAAGGTAGTGGAAGACAGAGCACCGTGGATCATGTGGAAGACAGAGCACCGTGGATCATGTGGAAGACAGAGCACCGTGGATCATGTGGAGGACAGAGCACCATGGATCATGTGGAGGACAGAGCACCGTGGATCATGTGGAAGACAGAGCACCATGGATCATGTGGAAGACAGAGCACCGTGGATCATGTGGAAGACAGAGCACCATGGATCATGTGGAAGACAGAGCACCGTGGATCATGTGGAGGACAGAGCACCATGGATCATGTGGAGGACAGAGCACCGTGGATCATGTGGAAGACAGAGCACCGTGGATCATGTGGAAGACAGAGCACCGTGGATCATATGGAAGACAGAGCACCGTGGATCATGTGGAAGACAGAGCACCGTGGATCATGTGGAAGACAGAGCACCATGGATCATGTGGAAGACAGAGCACCGTGGATCATGTGGAAGACAGAGCACCATGGATCATGTGGAAGACAGAGCACCGTGGATCATGTGGAGGACAGAGCACCATGGATCATGTGGAGGACAGAGCACCGTGGATCATGTGGAAGACAGAGCACCGTGGATCATGTGGAAGACAGAGCACCGTGGATCATATGGAAGACAGAGCACCGTGGATCATGTGGAAGACAGAGCACCGTGGATCATGTGGAAGACAGAGCACCATGGATCACGTGGAAGACAGAGCACCATGGATCATGTGGAAGACAGAGCACCGTGGATCATGTGGAAGACAGAGCACCATGGATCATGTGGAAGACAGAGCACCATGGATCATGTGGAAGACAGAGCACCATGGATCACGTGGAAGACAGAGCACCATGGATCATGTGGAAGACAGAGCACCGTGGATCATGTGGAAGACAGAGCACCGTGGATCATGTGGAAGACAGAGCACCATGGATCACGTGGAAGACAGAGCACCATGGATCATGTGGAAGACAGAGCACCGTGGATCATGTGGAAGACAGAGCACCATGGATCATGTGGAAGACAGAGCACCGTGGATCATGTGGAAGACAGAGCACCATGGATCACGTGGAAGACAGAGCACCATGGATCATGTGGAAGACAGAGCACCGTGGATCATGTGGAAGACAGAGCACCATGGATCATGTGGAAGACAGAGCACCATGGATCATGTGGAAGACAGAGCACCATGGATCATGTGGAAGACAGAGCACCATGGATCATGTGGAAGACAGAGCACCGTGGATCATGTGGAAGACAGAGCACCGTGGATCATGTGGAAGACAGAGCACCGTGGATCATGTGGAAGACAGAGCACCATGGATCACGTGGAAGACAGAGCACCGTGGATCATGTGGAAGACAGAGCACCGTGGATCATGTGGAAGACAGAGCACCATGGATCATGTGGAAGACAGAGCACCATGGATCATGTGGAAGACAGAGCACCATGGATCATGTGGAAGACAGAGCACCATGGATCACACAGCTAAAGCTTTCACTGTCCTCCAGGATCTTCAGGTATCTTTGGAGGTTGATATCTGTAGTTGATTGGACATTATTAATATGCTGCCCTGATTTTTGTTAGGAATGTCCAGATACAATGTTGACTGATAGACAATAAAAAGAATCAGAAGTTTAAAATAATTCTGAGATTTTTCTATGACAACAAAATTACTTTTGTTTTCCATATAATATTTGTATAGGATAGATTTGTATCTTTGTATGTGATGAATATTATTGTATAACCCCACAGCTTTTATTTGAAAACAGAACATGGGAATTGACAGCAAAATATGAATGTATGTAAGCAAACATTTGATAAATAAATGAAGCTTCTAACACACCAATCACCCATTGATTCTCTTCTATCCCTGGGTGTGTTTAACCACATGATCTTTTCAATGTTCTCCTATCTCTGGAGACATGCACTTGAGAGATATAAATGATGTTGAGGAACTCTGCCTGACACATACACACATAATGTAGTATCAACTTTATCTAAATGATCTATGTACACAACAATTATCATTACGCAAATCTCTTAACTAAACAAATCCTTCAGTGCCAGCAGAGATAACTGTTGGATCAGATATTCATCACTGTGATCAATTTGCACAACATCTGTTCCTATTCATACGGCCTGGTTATGACAGCTTGTCACTTTCATCCTGACAAGCACTTCCCAACCTTTTACATGACCTACTTTTCATCTCTTCATCACCACCCCAGCAAAGCAATCAGTGCTCCTTTAATCCCTTCCAACAGGTGGCTCTGGAGTGTAATCAGTCTGCCCATTTAGACCTGTAAGTGATTAATTCACACCATCACACATGAAGAAGAAATGTTGGTGTTCAGGGATGGTACATCTTCACAGGGAAGCTAACAACCAGCCAAGATTGGCTTCAGCTTACAGTTTTAGGGTTGATAAACACATTATTTTTATTCCTATTATTCACAGATCGACCGTTACCTGTGCTCCTAGTCAGGATACCGCTCATCAACGCTGAGCGATATCACATGATCAACGCTGAGCGATATCACATGATCAACGCTGAGCGATATCACATGATCAACGCTGAGCGATATCACATGATCAACGCTGAGCGATATCACATGATCAACGCTGAGCGATATCACATGATCAACGCTGAGCGATATCACATGATCAACGCTGAGCGATATCACATGATCAACGCTGAGCGATATCACATGATCAACGCTGAGCGATATCACATGATCAACGCTGAGCGATATCACATGATCAACGCTGAGCGATATCACATGATCAACGCTGAGCGATATCACATGATCAACGCTGAGCGATATCACATGATCAACGCTGAGCGATATCACATGATCAACGCTGAGCGATATCACATGATCAACGCTGAGCGATATCACATGATCAACGCTGAGCGATATCACATGATCAACGCTGAGCGATATCACATGATCAACATTGGTATTCAGCTCATTTAGATTGAATCAAATGATATAAGCAACAATAAATCATTTAAGAATCAAATTCAATATTTTGCTATCAATTTTCTCATAAAGAGTCTGTTTTAAGAGCAGTCCAAAGATTCTCGGGCCTATGCCGGCAAGACATGAGGACAACGGGAGATTATCGGCCAATTTCCAGATATCGTATGGGTTAGTGGGAGCTTTTAGCTGCAACAAAAAAGTTGCCAGCATCTCAACAATGATTTATGAATAAAATATTCACAGTGAGGTACATGATAAGTATCACACCTGTGGCACAGTGTAAGATTACAGGTGGCATCAAACAGTGAATACAGGATATTTAGTACGGTATGTGTTCTCAGGTGTCCAGATGCTCTGATGGGTGCCACAGGAAATAGTTTGCAAGTGCCGTGCAGTGCCCATGACTAAACTAAATGTCATATCTCAGTTTTGGCAAATAATCTCCCCGGTGCCAAGGACACCAGGAAGTTGGGTAATTCTGGCTTCCCGGTTGGCACCCAGTGCCAAGGACACCTGGAAGTTGGGTAATTCTGGCTTCCCGGTTGGCACCCGGTGCCAAGGACACCGGGAAGTTGGGTAATTCTGGCTTCCCGGTTGGCACCCAGTGCCAAGGACACCGGGAAGTTGGGTAATTCTGGTTTCCCGGTTGGCACCCGGTGCCAAGGACACCGGGAAGTTGGGTAATTCTGGCTTCCCGGTTGGCACTCGGTGCCAAGGACACCTGGAAGTTGGGTTATTCTGGCTTCCCGGTTGGCACCCGGTGCCAAGGACACCTGGAAGTTGGGTAATTCTGGCTTCCCGGATGGCACCCGGTGTAAATGCATCCGGAGCATTAACAAAACTAACCTCAAGTTGATATTGTACTTTGTCAGGCTACTGAACAATAAGTCACCACATAAACATGAAAAAGTAATGGTGGAATTCAACTGATCATCTTTCTCACATGCTTTCAATTTCAATGTTTTGTTTACCACTCTTAAAGTGTATCATGTTTATGAGATGTTTGCCACAGATATCAAAGTGTGTCCTGTAACACATCTCTGGGACAGCTTACTTCAATATGCATACCAATATGTGTCAGCCACACACTGGTGAAAGGCTTATTAGACATCTCCTGACAAACTACTTATGCTTATTACAAAATAATTTCCAATGCAATATAAAAGGGTTGAATATCATCAACATCAATCAAATATGTGTTGGCTGTAACTTTCATTCATGCTCAGGAAAATATTCCCGACATTGTGAATACCTGAATACATGAAATATGTCATATATCTGACTTGAGGGGCTGAATTCCACTCTGACATGCCGCCTTGTATCAGAGAAACAATCTGTGAATAAACTTTGTACTCAAAGGATTGCAATGTCAAGGAAAAGTAGATACCTTGTGACAAATGTTAAATAACAAGGTCCTTGCCCCTACCCCTACCCTACCTCATGCCAGTGGCCTGAATATTTAACTTTCCTGAAAACAGAGAACAACAAACATAGTTTATATGTTCCTTGAATGTCTTCCTGGAATATTAAGTACTGACTTTATTGTATGTCAATATTCCATGGAGGGACATATCAGTATCTTGTGTTACCTGCTGCTTATTTTGCAACAGAGATATGTGGAGTGCAGCGTAGGTGCTAAGGATGGGATGTGATCACTGACTCAATAAGGTCACAAAAAAGTATCACAAAATGTCATAATATGTCATATCTAAACTCAGAACCTTATAGAACCAACATAGTTGTAACATTAGAGCAGATAGACAGAGAGAAGAATGGATGCAGCGACAGACAGACACGGGACCAGACACGGGACCAGACACGGGACCAGACACGGGACCAGACACGGGACAAGACACGGGACCAGACACGGGACAAGACACGGGACCAGACACGGGACCCAACACGGGACCCAACACGGGACCAGACACGGGACCGGACACGGGACCCAACACGGGACCAGACACGGGACCCAACACGGGACCAGACACGGGACCAGACATGGGACCGGACACGGGACCGGACACGGGACCAGACATGGGACCGGACACGGGACCCAACACGGGACCAGACATGGGACCAGACACGGGACAAGACACGGGACCAGACACGGGACCGGACATGGGACCAGACACGGGACCCAACACGGGACCCAACATGGGACCAGACACGGGACCAGACACTGGACCAGACACTGGACCAGACACGGGACCAGACACGGAACCAGACACGGGACCAGACACGGGACCAGACACAGTGATTTCTAATAGTTCTAAACTGAAAGTTACCTGCCAGTACCTATTCCTTTAAGTAGTACTTTGTTGTTAGACAATTAACAAACAGTTTGAAAAGGCTGTTGTTATAGGCTTTGGGGTTGTGGTCATCTCCCACATATCCCTGACCTTGTGACCTGCGGGGCCTGACTGCAGCCTGACTGCAGGGCCTGACTGCGGCCTGACTGCGGGGCCTGACTACGGGGGTGCAGGTCAGCGTGCCTCACAGCTTTATGTGTGTGTCATGTCTGGCTCCTGTCTATCACCAACTTTGCTGCAGGCATGACCCACTTCCAACAGCTGCTCTAATAAAACCAATCTCTAACCTCTCTGTTGTTTGAATAATTTGATTTGAACAGATTTTGAAACTTGAATTTGTGGTAAGATTAGCATCCCTGAAGATGGTGACAGATATGTCATGCTAATCATTCACAGTGGGCGACCCAATCCATTCTCTAACTCCAAATGGAGATGTGATCACACTGTGCCATGTATGAGGCAATTATCATATCTGAGCCGAGCAATAGCCGAGCAATAGCTTAGTGATTGCTGGGCAATAGCTGAGTAACAACTGAGCAATAGCTGAGTAACAGCTGAGCAATAGCTGAGTAACAGCTGAGCAACAGCTGAGCAACAGCTGAGCAACAGCTGAGCAACAGCTGAGCAACAGCTGAGCAATAGCTGAGTAACAGCTGAGCAATAGCTGAGCAATAGCTGAGTAACAGCTGAGCAATAGCTGAGCAATAGCTGAGTAACAGCTGAGCAACAGCTGAGGAATAGCTGAGCAATAGCTGGTAGGTACCCTCCATGACAGGACTGGTAGGTACCCTCCATGACAGGACTGGTAGGTACCCTCCATGACAGGACTGGTAGGTACCCTCCATGACAGGACTGGTAGGTACCCTCCATGACAGGACTGGTAGGTACCCTCCATGACAGGACTGGTAGGTACCCTCCATGACAGGACTGGTAGGTAATCTCCATGACAGGACTGGTAGGTACCCTCCATGACACGGCTTCTCTATTATATCAGTCCCTGCCTCCAACGATAGAAAGGTGTGCACAGGATAAGCCACAAGACATGACTATTCATACAAAAACTGGCTGTGAACTGATTGGTGACAGAATAAATGACCATTCAAACAATCTCTGCTTTGTACTGGCAGCTGTCCACAGCCATAGAAGCATTTTGTAATACAAGTTTACACAAGATGATATGAAAGGTGTCACCTGTGGTTGCCAAGGAATGTGTTTGTTGAGTACATTAGCATGGGTACGATACAGACCTCACCACTGCAATCACGATACAGACCCCACCACTGCTATCACGATACAGACCCCACCACTGCTATCACGATACAGACCTCACCACTGCTATCATGATACAGACCTCACCACTGCTATCACGATACAGACCCCACCACTGCTATCACGATACAGACCTCACCACTGCTATCACGATACAGACCTCACCACTGCTATCACGATACAGACCTCACCACTGCTATCACGATACAGACCTCACCACTGCTATCATGATAAAGACCCCACTACTACTATCACGATACAGACCTCACCACTGCTATCACAATACAGACCTCACCACTGCTATCACGATACAGACCTCACCACTGCTATCATGATACAGACCTCACCACTGCTATCACGATAGACCCCACCACTGCTATCACGATACAGACCTAACCACTGCTATCATGATACAGACCTCACCACTGCTATCATGATAAAGACCCCACCACTTCTATCACGATACAGACCTCACCACTGCTATCACAATACAGACCTCACCACTGCTATCACGATACAGACCTCACCACTGCAATCATGATACAGACCCCACCACTGCTATCACGATACAGACCTCACCACTGCTATCATGATACAGACCTCACGACTGCTATCATGATACAGACCTCACCACTGCTATCACGATACACACCCCACCACTGCTATCACGATACAGACCTCACCACTGCAATCATGATACAGACCTCACCACTGCTATCACGATACAGACCCCACCACTGCTATCATGATACAGACCTCACCACTGCTATCATGATACAGACCTCACCACTGCTATCACCACTGACACCACTGCTATCATGATACAGACCTCACCACTGCTATCACGATACAGACCTCACCACTGCTATCACGATACAGACCTCACCACTGCTATCATGATACAGACCTCACCGGTGCTATCATGATACAGACCCCACCACTGCTATCACGATACAGACCTCACCACTGCTATCATGATACAGACCTCACCACTGCTATCATGATACAGACCCCACCACTGCTATCACGATACAGACCCCACCACTGCTATCATGATACAGACCCCACCACTGCTATCATGATACAGACCCCACCACTGCTATCACGATACAGACCTCACCACTGCTATCACGATACAGACCTCACCACTGCTATCACGATACAGACCTCACCACTGCTATCACCACTGACACCACTGCTATCACGATACAGACCTCACCACTGCTATCACGATACAGACCTCACGACTGCTATCATGATACAGACCTCACCACTGCTATCACGATACACACCCCACCACTGCTATCACGATACAGACCTCACCACTGCTATCACCACTGACACCACTGCTATCACGATACAGACCTCACCACTGCTATCACGATACAGACCTCACGACTGCTATCATGATACAGACCTCACCACTGCTATCACGATACACACCCCACCACTGCTATCACGATACAGACCTCACCACTGCTATCATGATACAGACCTCACCACTGCTATCACGATACAGACCTCACCACTGCTATCACGATACAGACCTCACCACTGCTATCATGATACAGACCTCACCACTGCTATCACGATACAGACCTCACCACTGCTATCATGATACAGACCTCACCACTGCTATCACGATACATACCTCACCACTGCTATCACGATACATACCTCACCACTGCTATCACGATACAGACCTCACCACTGCTATCACGATACAGACCCCACCACTGCTATCACGATACAGACCCCACCACTGCTATCACGATACAGACCTCACCACTGCTATCACGATACAGACCTCACCACTGCTATCATGATACAGACCTCACCACTGCTATCACGATACAGACCTCACCACTGCTATCACGATACAGACCTCACCACTGCTATCATGGTACAGACCCCACCACTGCTATCACGATACAGACCTCACCACTGCTATCACGATACAGACCTCACCACTGCTATCATGATACAGACCCCACCACTGCTATCACGATACAGACCCCACCACTGCTATCACGATACAGACCCCACCACTGCTATCATGATACAGACCTCACCACTGCTATCACGATACAGACCTCACCACTGCTATCATGATACAGACCCCACCACTGCTATCACGATACAGACCTCACCACTGCTATCATGATACAGACGCCACCACTGCTATCATGATACAGACCCCACCACTGCTATCATGATACAGACCCCACCACTGCTATCACGATACAGACCTCACCACTGCTATCATGATACAGACCCCACCACTGCTATCATGATACAGACCTCACCACTGCTATCACGATACAGACCCCACCACTGCTATCATGATACAGACCCCACCACTGCTATCATGATACAGACCTCACCACTGCTATCACGATACAGACCTCACCACTGCTATCATGATACAGACCTCACCACTGCTATCATGATACAGACCTCACCACTGCTATCATGATACAGACCCCACCACTGCTATCATGATACACACCCCACCACTGCTATCATGATACAGACCTCACCACTGCTATCATGATACAGACCTCACCACTGCTATCACGATACAGACTTCACCACTGCTATCATGATACAGACCTCACCACTGCTATCATGATACAGACCTCACCACTGCTATCATGATACAGACCTCACCACTGCTATCACGATACAGACCTCACCACTGCTATCACGATACAGACCCCACCACTGCTATCATGATACAGACCTCACCACTGCTATCACGATACAGACCTCACCACTGCTATCACGATACAGACCTCACCACTGCTATCACGATACAGACCCCACCACTGCTATCACGATACAGACCTCACCACTGCTATCATGATACAGACCCCACCACTGCTATCATGATACAGACATCACCACTGCTATCATGATACAGACCTCACCACTGCTATCATGATACAGACCTCACCACTGCTATCATGATACAGACCTCACCACTGCTATCATGATACAGACCCCACCACTGCTATCACGATACAGACCTCACCACTGCTATCACGATACAGACCCCACCACTGCTATCATGATACAGACCTCACCACTGCTATCATGATACAGACCTCACCACTGCTATCATGATACAGACCTCACCACTGCTATCACGATACACACCCCACCACTGCTATCACGATACAGACCTCACCACTGCTATCATGATATAGACCCCACCACTGCTATCATGATACAGACCCCACCACTGCTATCACGATACAGACCTCACCACTGCTATCACGATACACACCCCACCACTGCTATCACGATACAGACCTCACCACTGCTATCATGATACAGACCTCACCACTGCTATCACGATACACACCCAACCACTGCTATCATAAAAGATACCAGGAAATCTTATCTGAAGTCATATCTGCTGAAAGGGGAGTAAATCTTCATAAAACTTTGTGATGTCAAGGCACTTAATGAAGCTATATTTTGAGGTCATTATGGCATTTCTAACTGTTTATAACTGTTTTCTTGCTGTTTCCAACTGTTTATGACCATTTATAACATCAATGATGGCCCAGAACTACAAGAGGTGTGTGATGAACCACTCATATCCATGGTAACAGATTTTGGCCCTCTGGATATAAGTAGTAAAACTAGTAGCTCCAGCCAATAAGAAATATGTCGTCAATTTATTGAACATTACTTTGATTGAATAAATCCTAAGAATATATGTGTCAGTATTTCAAACATACTTTTTGGCATTCATAACACTTTCATCCCGTGTGCTGATATCACAGGGATGGGATTAGATAAGAATGAAGCATTATTATTTTCTTCAACATGGAGATTATGCTTTAATTGTAGTCATTTTAGGACTTGAAGTTGAGAGGGACGGGCTCTGAATTTTAGACAGGGCATGTGAGCATTAATAGGGAAATGTCATTTTATTTGGGGGGGGGGGGGGGGGGGTGCGGGGGGGGGTGGAAACACTCAGAAATACGAGTGTCTTATGTGCAAAACTGAATGGGTTGAAAAGGGCTAGTAACAAGGATGGCATGACCACAGGTTGAAATGGGAGCTTTGTCAGTGTTGAATGTCTACCTACTCTCTTGCTTATGATTATATAAATGCCTCGTATTCATTTCATAAGCAAAATACTGGTAACTGCCTGTTGTATTTGTGTGTTAAGTATGTGGCTTGAGGTCATGGCCAGCTTGGGTGTCTCTCTTAATCTACCCATGAAACCTTGTATGGACTGTATTGCCAATAATGCTGTGGTAAGAAACTAATATTGAACAAATTGTGAATATTTATCTCCCTAGGTTTCCATTAGAGCCAACACATGGTTATGACATTGGCACATTCCTCCACAAAGGTAAAATGCAAGTGTAGCAGAATGCTATCGGGTTGGACACAATCAAGGTCACTAGAGGCAGTCATTTAACATGAAAAATCAAACTTGTGACCTGCATTTCTAACTTATGTTTTATTAAAATGCAAGGTCTCCTTGTCCTAAATCCAAAATCTTTTTGCACAAGGACATACCATTAAAATTTTATGGCTGCTTAACATACGTGTTGCAGGGGGTACGTACTCTACAAACTGTATACACTGATTTTGGATAATTAAGAAATCTTATCCAAATTAGTTATATTAATGAAACAAATATAAAGCAAATAATTTAATATAGTGTATATAATGTTCTAACATAGTTAAAACTAAATTTGGACAACCAAAATTTTAAATATGTAGAGAAAAAATGTTGAGACGGGGAAATAACATTTTGATATTTTCAGTACTGCTCCAAGCAAAGATTATGACAACAAATTAACTTCAAATGAATCTCGACTCATAATGCTTATCAACTGCAGATAAAGAAAGAATATTTGTGAAAGATATAATATGCAACTGCCTAAGTATTTCACTTCTTATTGTTTTGAAAAAATTGATACATTACCTGGGGTACGTACTCTACACATAAACTAACACAGAAACAACACTGATTTTCACAACAAAAATGAAATTGAAATATTTACAAAACTGATTTTTATTTTGAATTGACTTGCAATTGACATTCCATAAATATTTAATACTTAGATATCTTCTTGAGCATCAAATAATTCTGTTACAGTATTGGGATGGGCTTCATCAAGGTCTGAATGTACACTCGGCAGTATTACAATGCAATAAAATATTTTTTGATGTCACCAAACATCTAAGATGTTGCTTATGATAACAAGCTGAATAATACCTTTTAGATAAAAAAATAAACCATGAATCAGTGTACTATTTCCAAAACAATAAATATTTTGATGTCCTATACTTATTAAAAATAAACTGTTATGAATGTGCATTGTGTGCTGTACCTTTTTGTCAAGTTAAAGTTAACTAATATAAAGGATACATTGCACAAACAAGGTATATTTTGACTAATTATTATCCATTTAGTTGTTTAGGATTGTCTGATGTATGACATCATGGCAAACCTGGATATTTCACAATACCTCAGAACAAAATGTGTTTTTTTTAAAGGAATTTCTGGTTTTAACCCCTGTAATAAAAAATCTACATTTCTAATAATGATTGATTGATTATATTTTATAGTTGTTTATACACGTACAATATAGGTACAAAAATATATTTGACCAATGTTGAGTATTGTAAGTGAAATAATTGTTGGTTGAAAATGAGATGTCTTGTCTGTTTGTTGTGTACGTACCCCCACCATAGCATATGTTCCCCGTTGTACAAAGAGATGTTAGTGTTGGTCTTGATAGAATTTTAAATCATTTATGTTGTTTGTAAAGTGATGAGATGTCAAGTGGACAACTCTGTTAAAAAACCAGGTTTGATAATTATGTTTTGCCTTTTAACACAAAATTTCTAAAGATATGAAACATGACTTTGCCTCCATATTTTTAATTGTATTCTTGTTTAATTTACTCATTTTGGCTATGTTCTTTGAATAAGAAGTCCACAAACTTTTGTACTTGATGGATTCCTTGCTCTGTTTAGTTCATAAATTGTTATGAGCCACCAAGTCCAAGGGTGATCAGTATTTGGTTAATATTACTCAAATGTTGTAGTGTACGTACCCCAGAAGCAATTACATTTTAGTAAGTTCATGGAGTAGACTACAGACTTTTATGATACTCATTTTACAATTAAATAATTATCAAACCATTTGTATTTACTTTTTATATACTTATTCATAATTAACTTCAAAGTTTCACTTGGTCTGGCTAATGAATTTGGTAGAAATTCAAATATTACCAAAATTATTGTAAGAAATTTTGTGTAGAGAGCAAACACATAATTATTAAACAATTTTTAAAACTGTTGTTTTGTTAAACAGAGATGTCCACTTGACATCTCATCACTTTACAACAATATAAATGATTTTAAAGTCAATCAAGTCCAACACTAACACCTCTGTGAACAAGGGGGTACGTACTCTACAAGGGGGTACGTACACTACAATACAGACTTCACATCTCATTTTCTGGTTTTGGGAGCATGCTTTCAACCAATAATTATCTCACTAATAACACTCAACAGTAGCTCAATATAACTGTATAATATGAATTAGTTATCTTTTCTGGAACTACCAATTCACATGGGGGTACGTACTCTACGCATTTTTGTTGAAATTCTCCTCAAAACATGATATGGCATAATATTCACATAACAATGATTTGACTAACTTAAAATATTTATTTGTTTATTCCTTCATATGATATTGTCAAATGAAGGTATTTATTAATCCATTTGTGTTATTAATATTAGAAATGTAGACAGTGTTTTATTATTGGGGTTTTAAGCCAGAAATTCCGTAACAAAACACATTTTTCAGTGGTATCGTGGAATATGCAATTTACGGTGATACCATACACCAGACAATCTAAAAAAAACTAGAGAAATAATTAGTCAAAATATGACTTATTTTTGCAATGTAACCTTTAAATTAATTGTGAAATTTACCTAGACAGAAAGGTACAACACATAATGAACATTCGTAACAGTTGATTTTTCATAAATTTCGGACGTTAAAATATTCACTGTGTTGGAAGTAATGCACCGATTCGTGATTTCTTTTTTTTATTTAAAAGGTATCATTCAGCTTGTTGTCATAAGTGGCATCTTGAATGTTTGGTGATGTCAAAAATTTTTTAATTGCATTGTAACACTGTCAAATGTACATTCAGACCTAGGGCATCACATCGTTGGATTTCATCGATACGATACGATACATATCGATGATTTATCAATATTCGATACATATCGATACATATCGATATTACTGAATCGAAATAGAAGAATAATTGACTGTCTTTATCGGTCCGGGTACAAGCTCCCCAAACGGCGATATATTTAATATCTTTGGCTTAAAATACACACAGAAATATTCTACGACGTGTCAACAGTAGTCCGCCTCCTATTAATAAGTGTATATATTGCTCAAATCGGAGAAAATGTGAATTTAACAATGCTTAAATATGCATACGCAACACAAGTTCGTCATTTCGAAAACCGGAAGTGACGGGGAGAAGCTCTTATTTTTGGCGCGAAAACGATTGGAGTGCTGTCACAACGTATTCATTCCCATTGAAATATTGATATATTGCGCAATGATGGATCCCTCAGTCGTCGTATTTACATTTGAAAGATTAAAAAACTTACGATGCGTAAAATATCGAGTCAAAAATCTGTGTTATTATGATGATATGAGGGCCCAATTCGATACAACTAATATATCGAAGCACCAGTATGACAATACCGGTTATCGTATCGATGTCTGTATACCGGTATATCGATAATATCGCGTACCGGTGTGATGCCCTATTCAGACCTTGATTGTGTCCAACCCGTATGCATGCAAGATACCCACTTATTCCTTGAATGTACAGCATTTCAAATATTACCAAAATTGCTCTTCTAAAATGGATTGAATGGAATATTCTGTTGGTCATGCCAACACATTTATGAACTCTCCATGCTTATGAGATCTGGCAGATCATTGCAGGATTATTCCCAACATTACGTAATCATAGCTAATAAGCAAAGGCAAAATTGTCATTGAATCCTTCATGCTCAAATTGCCAGTTTCAAGGAAAAAGATCAAAAGTTCCACACAGTAGAAATATGCACAAAAATCTTTAAAATATCAATCAGAGGAAATTTGCTATTGAATTAAGTACTGTAGTGATGCAATATTCACCCAATCAGGGGCAAGGATATAATTGTTCACAAAAAAGGTGGTGACAGAGGTCAAGCATAGTTTACACCCCATGATAAAATGGTGGAAAGCATTAGTTATTAATGACCACAAAGAGTCACACAACAGCACTACAGTAGAGTGGGACGATAGCTCTGCTTGACCTGGTCAGTCAGTTCATCATGTCACACCAGCTCTGCTTGACCTGGTCAGTCAGTTCATCATGTCACACCAGCTCTGCTTGACCTGGTCAGTCAGTCCACCATGTCACACCAGCTCTGTTTGACCTGGTCCGTCAGTCCATCATGTCACACCAGCTCTGCTTGACCTGGTCAGTCAGTCCTCCGTGTCACACCAGCTCTGCTTGACCTGGTCAGTCAGTCCACCATGTCACACCAGCTCTGTTTGACCTGGTCAGTCAGTCCACCATGTCACACCAGCTCTGCTTGACCTGGTCAGTCAGTCCACCATGTCACACCAGCTCTGCTTGACCTGGTCAGTCAGTCCTCCGTGTCACACCAGCTCTGTTTGACCTGGTCAGTCAGTCCATCGTGTCACATCAGCTCTGCTTGACCTGGTCAGTCAGTCCTCCGTGTCATACCAGCTCTGCTTGACCTGGTCAGTCAGTCCACCATGTCACACCAGCTCTGCTTGACCTGGTCAGTCAGTCCACCATGTCACACCAGCTCTGCTTGACCTGGTCAGTCAGTCCATCATGTCACACCAGCTCATCAATATTTATGAGGCCACAGGGCTTCGGCCAGACGTTTGTACTGGCATGCTGTGCTTGCTGTACATAGTATTCACAAGTTGAGTCAGGCATCAACGTTCAGCCCACCTCATATTTCTGACCAGTATAACACACTGGGAATCCTGTCTGATTAGAGCAAGCAAGCTACCGCCATATCTCACCACAAACTTGCCAATCATTATCCTGTAGGCTCATTTATGGGGAAAAATCAATGCCACAAAAGCCAATACCTGCATGCCCCGAGAGCCATCAATGTCAGGTGCAGGATTCATGCCTACCTGTGTTTGCAATACATTTTTATGATCAATATCAGAACTATATATAGTCATTACATTTAGGATCCCACATGATATAATGCACAGCATTATAATGAAGGTTCCATTTCTTGTCAACAGTCTTACATTTGCCATACTAATTGTAAATATACTACCTGTGAGTGTAGTCTGTTATTTTACAGACTGGGGTAAGCTATGGGTGAACTGTAAGTTGTAAATGAACATAATGGGGTAAGTTTTGGTTGCACAGACTGGGGTAAGTTGTGACTGGAGTAAGTTGTGACTGGGGTAAGTTGAGACTGGGGTAAGTGGTGACTGGGGTAAGTTGTGACTGGGGTAAGTTGTGACTGGGGTAAGTTGTGACTGGGGTAAGTTGTGACTGGGGTAAGTTGAGACTGGGGTAAGTTGTGACTGGGGTAAGTTGAGACTGGGGTAAGTTGAGACTGGGGTAAGTTGAGACTGGGGTAAGTGGTGACTGGGGTAAGTGGTGACTGGGGTAAGTTGTGACTGGGGTAAGTTGTGACTGGGGTAAGTTGTGACTGGGATAAGTTGTGACTGGGGTAAGTTGTGATTGGGTAAGTTGTGACTGGGGTAAGTTGAGACTGGGGTAAGTTGAGACTGGGGTAAGTTGAGACTGGGGTAAGTTGAGACTGGGGTAAGTGGTGACTGGGGTAAGTTGTGACTGGGGTAAGTTGTGACTGGGATAAGTTGTGGGTGTATACTTGTGTAATATATAAAGCAGCAGGTGTAAAGATTTGATGAGGTGTTAAAGTGGATGGTATTTGGCTTGTCGAGATGCTAAGTGCAGGTGTATAAATTGCAGGTATTTAGCTGCAGGTGTATAAATTGCAGGTATTTAGCTGCAGGTGTATAAATTGCAGGTATTTAGCTGCAGGTGTATAAATTGCAGGTATTTAGCTGCAGGTGTAGATATTGCAGGTATTTAGCTGCAGGTGTAGATATTGCAGGTATTTAGCTGCAGGTGTATCAGATAGAGTCAAGCATCATCATGACCAAACTGTGGCACAAAACTGAAGTCAGTAAGTCACTCACAGTTTGATGATATCTGAACACTGTGCTATAGGACGTCACAGTAACCTCTTAACATTAACTCATGGATGCCCATTAACTCATGGATGCCCATTATTCCATGGATGCCCATTACCTCAAAGATGCCCATTATCCCATGGATGCCCATTATCTCATGGATGCCCATAAATTCATGGATGCCCATTATCCCATGGATGCCCATTATCCCATGGATGCCCATTATCCCATGGATGCCCATAATCTCATGGATGCCCATTAACTCATGGATGCCCATTATCTCATGGATGCCCATTATCTCATGGATGCCCATTATCTCATGGATGCTCTAATACTACTCTCAACTCAAGATAGCAGCATTAGAGCAGGCACAGGCCAGACTGCGCTAGAAATATGTCCCCCTTCAGAAAGAAAACCTGAAAATCAGCAATGTGAAAATATCAAACATTCAAAGAATAAGCCAAATTTGATCAACTAATGAACTAAAGAATAAAAATAAATGTATTACTGCAACTATTTTGGTCGGTATTGGAAGACTCAAAATGTTCCTTGTGAATACAGTTATGGAAATGCTCATGTTTAACCCATAAGTACAATCAGCAAACCACATATATCACTGACCAAAAACAAGTGACTGGGAAAGAGAGCCCATATTTGAGTCATGTTCCAGCCATAGCCACTCTGCCTGGACTATAATCACATTTGGTGGTCATTACAAAGACCAAGAGCTGACCTCAAGGGCCCTTTACATCTGGAGGGCATTTCAAGAGCTTCACCTAAAGGTCCTTGACATTTGTGCTAATATAAGAGGAGATAGCAGAGTCCTTCAGCAGGACTGAGGGCCAAGGTCCTGACTTCTGCCATAATGTTTCTCTCCATGGTGCCAAAGCATAATCTAATTTAGTGAGGACGCACCTTGTATATATATTTTGTGTTTGTGGCACCCAGTAAATACCAGTCCAGCGACATCTGGCAGATCTCTGCTAGACGTATTATAGGCTGTCAATATCACTGTAATCATTCTCCTTGGGCTGTTTGTTTTTTTTATATTCCGTATCTTTTATGGTGTTATGTTTTCTGATTTATTTCTATTCATCAGAATGATAAGTTTGGAAAGTAAATGAGGTAATAAAAGCTTTATGACTGCATGTTTCTGTTTATCATCTGAGTCAGGCATCTTCTTTGTTGTCATGCACATGATGTGCTTCACTCCCAAATAACCACAGTGTGTCACTCCCAAATAACCACAAATCGGACCTGAGTACCTGTAAGGAGGACCATTAACCTGACACTGCTGCACACCAGTGGGTAGACATGCCTCCCACCTCACCACCACCCAGCCACCACCCAGCCACCACCCAGCCACCACCCAGCCACCTCCCAGCCACCTCCCAGCCACCACCCAGCCTCCACCCAGCCACCTCCCAGCCACCACCCAGCCACCACCCAGCCACCACCCAGCCCCAAGCCAGCCACCACCCACCGAGCCACCTCCCAGCCACCTCCCTCCCACCACCCAGCCACCACCCAGCCACCTCCCAGCCACCACCCAGCCACCTGCCAGCCACCACCCAGCCACCTCCCAGCCACCACCCAGCCTCCACCCACTCAGCACCCAGCCACCTCCCAGCCACCACCCAGCCACCACCCAGCCCCAAGCCAGCCACCACCCACCGAGCCACCTCCCAGCCACCTCCCTCCCACCACCCAGCCACCTCCCAGCCACCACCCAGCCACCACCCAGCCACCTCCCAGCCACCTCCCACTCACCACATATCACACTACTTATCATGCAATCAATGGGCTACAAAGTGGGACATGTCACTGTGCACATGCATGTAATCACAGCAGCCAGTACTTGGTTGTGCCTGGTAAAACACACCACCAAATTGCTGGTCTGGTCAGAACACGAGTCAGCTCACGATCATCATTGACCATCACTTAAAAAGTTGTACGCTAACTGACGAGACTGCCTGTCAGCTAAGTTCACAAACCCACCTTAGTTATCATGGTTATTTCATGAATAGGCTGGGTACAAACTATTTCTGAAATAAAACCTAAATTAGTTCCAAACCTATTAAAAAATTTAACACTTTAAATTGTTAGTTTAAATTTAAATTTCAGAAGTACAGTGACGACAATGGCAAAGTTAAAGTTGCTGTAACAGATAATATGATGTAAAATTTGACAAAAGTTATTTTCCAACCATTTAGAAATGTAATCCATGTGTAAACACATCAACCACATCACTTTTTGGTTTTGATGGGTCAATATTAAGTTTTTGAAGAAAGATTCAATAGGAGAGCTGGAAAAAATATCAGTCCCATGGGTTCAAAATTTCAAATTTCCTCATGGGGAATCCTAGTGATGTCATCACCTCAGCTGCCAGGCTCCTGCTGGTGCTGGGGCTAACAGGGCATGCGTCACAGGATGTTTTGATTGCATGGCCAAGTAAACAATACACATGTGTTTCATTTTAAAATGGGAAGAAAGAAGTTATATCAAACCAAGGCAGAAAAAAATAAAGCCAAGAATGATACCAGAGTTTACCTTCAGAATTACAACATACATAAACATGGAAAAACACATGGGTGAAGGAGGTCTGTCACATGGATCCTTGTTGCCCTCCCATCATGCCTACCCCTAACCGGGGTCACATTCTTGCACTCAACATGCTAAAAATAGCTACCCTCAGCAGCTGTGTGGGGTATACCCTGGTCAGCAGCAGCAGGCCTGGCTGACCGTTATAGATGGCAGCCTGATGAAACCACATGGCTTGAGATAAACATTTGATTTCTGTGCTTGTAACATATATATTCTCACAAACAAGAATGGGGATGTGTTGTGTGGAACATGTCCAACCAATTTTGAGGTATGTAAAAAATTGCCCAGGAAATGATATTATCTGTTACAGCAACTTTAAGAGCCCAAGAAAACCCCACTGCAGGAGGGTGAAACTCTGACTGGGAAGATTACCACCCCAACAAGGCCAAAATATTGAAATCTATATCAAAAGTATGAAAGAGTTACTATAAATATGTAGTTCCAATGTGTAGAAATGTTAAAGTCTTTCAGGATTGAAGCTTAAATTTCAAGATTTCTACTTTAAGATTATATGTATGTGTTATTGTATATGAGCATACGTGTACAGGAGCCAACCCATTCCAAAGCTGTAAGGTAGTTATTGTATGCTAATGTGCAGAATAACTGGACGTAAAGAATGTTTCTTGGCAGAGGTAGTATGTGACTCTACTTCACTATGTTGAGTTTCTTTGATCAAAAGGAGATGGCTATATGTGTGGTTCTAGCAGACCTGACCTAGGTGACACTGGCCATATTGCTGTCAGATGTACGGTATGTAGACACAGCTTACCCCTGAAATACTGCTACAACCGTTAGTGTATGGATCATACTACATGTGACCTAGTTACCATGGTCTCTGTGATTCATGTGCAGATTGAGCATGATTCAAGAAATACAGGGAGGATGTGTCGTCCACAGTCAGTCTCATGAGCATCATGCTCGCCGCAATACATCAGAACATGATGAACACATTATTTTTAATTGTACTTGTTTGGAGAGATGATCTCAAGAGTCTTAACATTAAACATGATAAACAGAAATTGTTTCGCTTTACATAAATAGCACCCTTGACATTTGACACATGTCATTCCATTTTTTTTCTTTGATTGACATAAATATTTTGTGTTCTTTAACAAAAGTTGAAGTGCACCACTGGATTTGGGGTTGCACTCTTCACAGCAGGATCACCACAGTGGAGTGTGCCTGAAACATAAGCAAGGAGGCCAAGTGTGACGGCAGCAAACAGAACAATCAAGTGTACACACTCCCTGAGCACGACAAGCTTCATTGAAATCTACTTAACAAGTCAACCTTGTAAAAACGCGGCCATTCTAACCACAAAAAATCCTTTATTGATAAATCAATATGATTAATTCCACAAACATAATAAACTTGACTGTGATAACATGCCACTCACCAGGCTAACCCAGCTAACATGCCACTCACCAGGCTAACCCAGCTAACATGCCACTCACCAGGCTAACCCAGCTAACTCACCAGGCTAACCCAGCTAACATGCCACTCACCAGGCTAACCCAGCTAACATGCCACTCACCAGGCTAACCCAGCTAACATGCCACTCACCAGGCTAACCCAGCTAACATGCCACTCACCAGGCTAACCCAGCTAACATGCCACTCACCAGGCTAACCCAGCTAACATGCCACTCACCAGGCTAACCCAGCTAACATGCCACTCACCAGGCTAACCCAGCTAACATGCCACTCACCAGGCTAACCCAGCTAACATGCCACTCACCAGGCTAACCCAGCTAACATGCCACTCACCAGGCTAACCCAGCTAACTCACCAGGCTAACCCAGCTAACATGCCACTCACCAGGCTAACCCAGCTAACATGCCACTCACCAGGCTAACCCAGCTAACATGCCACTCACCAGGCTAACCCAGCTAACATGCCACTCACCAGGCTAACCCAGCTAACATGCCACTCACCAGGCTAACCCAGCTAACATGCCACTCACCAGGCTAACCCAGCTAACATGCCACTCACCAGGCTAACCCAGCTAACATGCCACTCACCAGGCTAACCCAGCTAACATGCCACTCACCAGGCTAACCCAGCTAACTCACCAGGCTAACCCAGCTAACTCACCAGGCTAACCCAGCTAACTTGTAACCCAGCTAACTCACCAGGCTAACCCAGCTAACCTGTAACCCAGCTAACCTGTAACCCAGCTAACCTGTAACCCAGCTAATCTTTTATCAAATTTGATATTGCATTCATAATTACATCAAAAATGGCACTAGGTTGTGCAAGAAACCATATGATTGGAGAAAACCTTTAAAAAATAATAGAAAACTCGGTGAATTGTTACAGTTACCAGACCATAAACTGTACAACACACACACACAAAGGGTTTGTATTTACTGACATGCCAGAACTATGACTGGGACTTGAGGTATGTTACCTTCCTGCATGACTGACAGAGAAAACTGAATATAATACCCACATTTTGGCTGCATGTATACTGTAAATGTGTCCATTGACATACATGTATTCTTACATATAAACACACTATGGTGGTGGCTCACCAGGCTCAGGGACTGGTTCAACCTATTCCAACAAACTTATTTCCATTCAAAATGTTTCCTTAAAGCTATCATGGAATGCATTTTTATTGCTATCTTTTTCTCTTAATTTTGTAAATAATTATTAACTCCTAATGGAAAGAAAGGATGTTAACATCCCCATTGTTCTGGCTAAATGACATCATTTTGTAACATTCTGTAGGGGTGAAACTCGTTGCAATGTAATCATGGTAATGACGTCAGACTGCTTGGATCATGAACATTCGACTCTAAATTGCTAAAAATTATAACCATGATTATTCAATATGCTTAGCAAAATACTGTCCATTTTTTAAAGCATATTGAATAATCATGGTTACAAATTTTAGCAATTTTGTAAACAGATGCACTTGTCTAGTAAAATAAAATGGATAGCCCTGCCAATTTAAATATAATTTAAATGCACAAGTATAAGACAAGAAAAGAAGATTTTGAGATACTGCAGTGGTGAGGCCATTTAGCTTGCTTCCAAATAACATTTAGAATTTTTGAATATGTTTTTTTATAATTTAAAAAAATGATAGAAAAAATGTCAAGATGTCATGTAGTTTTCATAGTAGCTTACTCATTTCATCGTGTTATCTTATGATTTAGTAGGAAATGTGGCTTTTATAATTATAATTTCTATATTCTTAATTTCAAAATCACTGAAATAAAACTAAACAAATGGCAAACAACACATAACATCATCTAATCTCATGAATGCAATTTCAATTCTGAACAATTTTGCTCAGATTTTACATCATTGTACCCAAGCATATCAGTAAAACATGACCTGTAATTCAGCAGATTGTGCCGAGGTCATATCATGGTACTTGGGCCAGTAATTATTATATCTGATACTGTGCAATGTTAAAGGTATGTCCCACTGTGGATACAGCACTGTGGATACAGCACCAGGTAACTAGCAACACGAACCATTACATCAACTCTATTATACTGCATCCATATCATACAACACTCTTATAATCACTTGCATAAAACAAATAACAGATTACACCCATCAATATGTGTCCTTTATTCATATTGTACCATTGATATAACCATGCAATTAGAATACAACTTTTCTTTCTGGAATATATAGGATAAGTCCATTTTGATGTCCAACATGTTGAATGTATTTTCAGTTATTATTCTCTTATGCTATTAAGCAGATATTATGGGGCATGCAATTCAATTTGATTGTGGCATGTTATTCATGTTTCCTCCATGACGGACAGAAAAGGTTCTGGATTTAACCCTCAAAATGGCAAACACAGACAGATAGCATGATCGTCACTGATGCATAGCAATGTAAGTATATGTGGACAATGTTCACATAAGTTTGGTAGATTTGATTTCACATACCTGTTGATTTCTTTCATCTGGTGTTGTTTTCAGTGCCTGGAGGAACCTTGCGTCCATTTTTGTGTTCATTTCACTCTCATTTCATGCATGGTGTTATAACCTAATATCCAATTGTAAATGACCTGTCTCACTGCTGTTCTGGTAAAATCCAAATATCCTATTCAAAATAAATATGTGGAAACATAACGTCAGTGCAATGCCAATCCTTCACAAATAGCAATATTAACATGAAAGCTTATGATCATTTGACTTATTCAGTCATTTGATTTGTTCATTATGCCAAAAACTTTTGATCATCATCAATGTAATGATTTGACCTGTCCATAAATATGATGTAACAGTATTTACCTATATATATGTAATCACAGCCAAATCTCAGTGTTAAATTCTATGGTCAGGTCTTTCCCTTGGATTTCGTTAGGACCAGCACCTTTCACATTATTACCAGACCTTGTGTTTTGTCAAAATTGCACTTTTCTCTATTATTTTCCTCACATTGCATTTAAATTCTATTTGCACATTTTAATGTGAAAATGATATACATGTATTTGGAGAAACATATTCATTCCAAAATGAGTTCAAAAGTTTGAGGTTCGTTTCTTTAAAATCAAAAATGGTGACCCATAACTTTTTAAAATATTGGAAGTACACAATATAAGTAAGTTATATTTCAAAATTTGGAACCAAATTCAACTTCCCCCTAAATCAGCTGGTTACCTGTTCTTAATCAATTTAATATACTAATGAGCAAAATATTCTCAAACATCCATCATCATAACTCTTACCCAAGTTGGTCATTATAAATCAATATTGGAAAGTGATTGTAACTGTGTTATATCAAAATTTCAAGTTGGCAACTGGCGACTAAAAGTCAAAGGCACCCAAGTACAAGTCTAAGAGGAAGTTGTGTTTATTTGGGAACTTTCACTTTTCTCAACTTCTCTGGTATGGAGAATTGAAACCTAAATTACTTATTGTAATTACTGAATTACTATTAGTGTGGTCAGAACAACTGTGGCTAATAAAATATATATATATAACAGACGATTGTTCATATTAACAATAGCGGGAAGCAGTAATCACCAAGTGTCAACATTTCAACATCATGTAAAATTCACATTTTTCAAGGTTTCATCATCCTTTGTTTATGAGTATCAACAATCAACAGTTATTGCATGTTAACACTTTGAGTTGTTAAAGAACATAGGTTTTTTGGTTCATTTTTGCATTATCAATTTCTTGGTCAATTTAACAGTGTCTGGTTCATTTTTGTGGTATCAGAATTAAATAAAGGATGGAGATGATTTTTGACAGAAAAAGGTAGATATCTTACTGATACAATTCATATCCTTCACTCTGGGATTACAACTTTCACACAAGAATATAAGAAATCTTACAAGTTGAATTCACTGTCACTGACTTCAGAGATTATGATTGATAACAAACAGTGCTCACGATCAGATGATGTATCTGATGAATAAATAAACGAAGCATCCAAGTTTGTAACAATCCAGAAGTTGATTACAATATACAGCCAGCAGGTCTTGTAAAATGCAGCGGTCCGCACTGTAAACAAGCTGTAGATTATGAGGATAGTGACTGGAATTTGTATCAAATGGGAGATATAATGTGGTAGAGGTGTATCATATTGCAAGCCTTGGAGGATAGCGGGGTGCCATGGCAACTCATCACCATCTCGCTGGTATTTCTGATATTAATTGCGATGTGGAGTCACCATGCTGGTTGGGTATACACTGGTATTGTGGGACGATCAGTTTATCGATAGATCCCTTGATCTTGGTGAATACAGTTGTGACTGATCCCAGCCATATTTTGGGAGTTGGAAACTGGAGCTGAGCTGCTCGCTACGTACGGCCGCCGCCGCCACACACATTGCACAGCTGTACTGACTGGTAACTCGGCCAGCCTTCACTCTCAACATTCCTTTACTGAATTTACGGAATTTATCGACTGGGAAAGTTCTCAAAAGTATCAAACAACCTACCTCCGATAATTGTTATTCTAAGCGTACAAAAAGTCAGTGATTTTTGTATCCAACAACGTCAAAAACACTGTATATTTCCACAAATAGCACCAACCTGTCGCCTCCTCGCTGCACTGGGGTAACCCAGTGTTTACTATGAGAACGAGGCTATCCTCATTTTCAGCGGGGGACCCCTATGTAGAATATTATTGTAGTGTCATCTGGTGGCTAGATTGAAAACGAATGTGAAGAAAAGTTTTTTTCCAATATTGACACAAGTTTGTGATGCAGCAAAGCTGAGATACTATATATGATTCACATTTTTCAAATCCTGGCCAATAACTCTCAACCGCTATGAGTAGTCATTGTTTGGAATCAGCGTGATATAAATGTCAGCTTTACTTTTATTTTTTACTTTTAATTTTAGAGGGGAAAATGAAACTAAAAATAAATTTTGCCTCACTTCACTCGGCACTACAATACTGTCAATAGGTACATTCTATCCAAAATATGTTTAGCATGTTTAGGGAGCTAGTTTTGAGGCATCAGCAACAAATGCAATTTACAACATAACGTTTATGGTGACATACAATTTGAGAGCAATAATACATGTTATACTACTGTCAGATACAATACAAAAATATAAAATACAAAAAATACAAAACACAAAATGTTTTATTCTCAGAGAGGCCTCTAGTGAGGTATGGGAGAAAGGCCTGGTGGCAATAGGATAGTTACACTCTATCCACCAGATAATCATACAATGAATTATGAAAAGTCTAACAATGTAACTAACAATACAAACACATTATAACAGGTTGGTTCAGACCGTGATTTGCAGTACATAATATGAATAATATGTGTGTAAGTGAAATGATATAACAATATATTTCCTAAATAATATGCATGGCAAGTGCTTACAAATACTGTATAGATTTGACACAGTTTAAATGGTACTAGTGTAAATGGTA
This sequence comes from Amphiduros pacificus, assembly GCA_949316495.1. Taxonomy (NCBI): domain Eukaryota; kingdom Metazoa; phylum Annelida; class Polychaeta; order Phyllodocida; family Hesionidae; genus Amphiduros; species Amphiduros pacificus. The sequence continues at coordinate 62,215,338 of OX439002.1, forward strand.
ATATTAATATTCATTTGCAGATTAGGATACACAAATAAACAAATAAACAGATATAGCCACCCTAAACAAATCTTTTGCAAATATCTTTTATGTCTTTAACAGAAACAAGATGTTCAGCTTGATCACTTTACTTAACATTTATTATTGGGTAAAACATAGACTTTTACAGTCTGAATTTCTTAACATTAACATTGATTATAATATCTCAACAATGACATTTGCTTAATAACACATATTCAACAGTTACATTATTATTTTGGGGTTGAATGCAGGTTTCAAACAATTCATATCTCTGAAAAATGTTTGAATTGGACAGTTTTAAAGTCAAAACTATATGGTAGCCAGGCAGAGAAAACGCTTTGAAGTCAATTCATAAACAGTCATATTTATTGATAATTTTATGCTCCCAATGCCTGAGCGGTGTACAGGGCCATAGTATCAAGCTCTGTCTGTGTGTGCATGGGTCTGTGGGTCTGTCTGTCAAAGCCTTGTTGACATTTTGCTCTCTTATTAGTGATCTAAGATACAGGCTTTACATTTTTACCACACATGCATCGCATGAAAGCCTTAATAGGATGACCTCAGCTATGACCTCGACTTGGTCATAGGCTTTAAATTGTAACCAAAATCCTTGATATTTTGCTATAACTTGCTCTATCTTAAAGGCACTGGCCTACTGACCTACCGATAATTAAGCTGCAGCAGTGGACATAGACTTTTGTATGGCTCTTATTATGCATATATCAGGTCTTATAACACAGTGACATTTATTCCAATTTTGCACATTTGATCTTACTTCCCAAAAGGTGCTTAGGCAATAGATTTTTTTTTTACAAAATCAGCTGTCAACCCAGGGTGCCTTTACACTGCTGCATGTCTGGAAAAATGTGTGGTGTCCAGGCACTATGTGGTCAGCACAAGGGTGGCCGTGTGGTGCCCAAATTTTATGTGATCACACTCATGGCAAATAGGACAAAACTTGGCACCCACGACTTTATAAACCAATGAAATTTACTACAATAAATGACTACATGAAATAGTTGTATTAACTATGAATTAGTGTAAATGAAGCATTGTGTCATTTTGTAAAAAAATCATAAATCTATTTACACAGATATAAGTATAAAAATTTGGATGTTTGGACCCTAGTAATAAAATGGTGGCCTAAGCAACTGAGAACACAACAAATTGAGAATGCCTGAGAGCCCCCAAAATATTTGTTTCCTTCACCCTCCCTGAATGAATAATGGTCTTTCCCTTATGCTGACAAAAAGAGAAAGGCAAAAGTCAGCAACATCGATGTTGATGAGAGTGGTTTGCTAAAGTAAAGCAAGAAAAACAAGCTCACAACTGCCTTTATTTGAGTAAATCCTATCCACACCTCAACCAGTTCAAGCAAATGAACCCATGTCATTGACAAATCCCAACTAAGTTGAGCCCAATGAGTTTAAGAATAGTTAAGCTGCCAAAAAGCCTCCACTCATTAGTAAATATGAGCGTATATCAAATAACATCTCAAACTTAATTTACACATAGTATATGCTGTTTAAATAATATTTGCTAATTTTAATTTAATGACACAGATTTGATGACAGTGAAGATTTCACATAATTTTATTTTTTATCTTGTTAATGTATTAGTTATAAAAGCAGTTCATTAAAGATACCAAGAGACTTACTTTTTCACTCAATAATTAAAGTGAGGGTCACTGCAGGGTGGAGACTGGGAACCCGGACTGGGAACCTGGTACCTACTTGCTATCCTACAAGTCCCAGCTGAGGTGTTAAACACACTCATAACTATGATTCAAAAGATCGTGGTCGAGCCAAGTTCAGTGTTCAATGCATCCCGTGAATTGCAATTACGGGATAGCAAGTGGTGATTACTGTTCAAAATGTTATGTAATTACATTTTAAGGCAGTCTGGAATGCCAATAAACTGATAAAAAATAATAATTTAAGCATTCATGAAATGAATTTTCAAGCACCTTTTCTTTGCAAAAATATAAATGTTTATAGCTAAACTTTGCAATCAAATATTATTACCATCATATTTCCCCTACATAGAGTTCTGTGCCATTTGAAAGTAGATAAATCTTCTGTTAAAATCCAAATCATCCATTGGACACTGACCAGTGCAAAAGTAGTGCAAACACCTGTTTTGTACAGTTTTGCAAATAATGTGGCACCTTCACATTGGGACATTTGTAAATATATCCTCTGACTTGACAGCTTGTAAAAGTAGAATGTAATAAAAAATAGAAATTGATAAGCATTTTAGTATATTTCATACGTTTGCCAATCAAATTGAGAGATTGATAGAGGACCTGTCATAGCTTAGATCTGTTGCATGTCTTGATCTGCACCCATTAATTCTCAAACCGTTCCTATAAGAACGTTTTCTGTCGTGTTATTTTCAACCTTCCGCAAAAATGTGATTTTGGACACAATTTTTGTGTTGTCTCAGCAACCATAGGGGCTTTATGGATGAAGAGACCATTGTCATGTGTATATCACAAAATAAATATGCATTTTTGATTGCAATATCACAAAATCACTTATTCCTGTATCACATTTTACCATGGACTAAATTTAGTCCATGATTTTACATTGTTTGCTACAGAATTGTGGTCACACATGAGAAAATCCCTTTAACCAGTTGTATACACGCTTATCTACATTCATCATTATTTCGCTCCATAAATTGATGTCAAAGATAAAGCTATAAAATTGGTCTTATGAGAATTAACAGGAATTATGAGATTTAGCTATTTTGGCAAGATACAAGTGTGTGAGGTTTTACGAGTTACAAATCCATCTAAGTTAATTTAAACGTTCGGCAAATTGAATAAAATAAAGTCCATCCTCATATAAACAGGCTACACAAGTTGAATTGATTAAATATTAGTTTTCTTCAACACTTAATAAGATGTTTCTATGTTCACCTTCGGAATATTCACTATTGAAATGATCTTTGAAGTAAGAGAGGCGGTTTACACACAGTACAGGGGATAATTTTTACAAGAAGATGATCAGTGGCTAAGGAAGACAAAGTGATAATCTACATTATGAAACAAATTGTACAATTTTTGAGCTTTGAAATCTTCCTTTTCTGTGCGTTTCTCATGCCATATATTTATATTAAACCTACATCTTTCACCTTGTGGTTGAAAGCATGAAAGGCAGATGATCAAAAGGTTCAGAGGATTAGTTCTTTATCTCCCAGAATAGGATAGAAACAAATCCTTATCAAATGAATATACTATAATAATTTATCTATAAAGGCAGTTGAGTCATTCTATATAAGTGCCACTCCAGTAGTATACAATGTCATGTCCCTAATCAATCATCTGGCATAGATCCGGTGTACATTTATATGCAGATTATGTTTGGGCATGATATGAGAAGTGACAAAAATTAAGGTAGAATCATGCAAACAACTTTCTCTACACTATTTAGACTGTATATTCCTATTTCTAAGCCAATATTATGAATGCGTGAAATCAGTTTGCTTTCAATAGCTTGGGAATATGTCAGGGATACACATTTAGCCGACTATTTCCATGTGCATCTTCCTCCCCTTTAAAACATATTAACAAGAAAGTCTTAAAAAGAAAATATTTTGTATAAGGTTTCTTTTTTGAAAATGAAATTTATATTTTCTCATCATTTTGAAAATCAGAGACATCATAGACGTCATTGACAAGCACGTGCAAACCCGCTCGGAAACTGAGATCACGAGAGTATTACTAATCGAATGCATCCGCACAAGTAACTGACGTATACATATTAGTCCTTGTCGTCTCTGATCAATATAGTACAGTATGCTATAATATAGTCTATATTATAACATATATTTATAACTGCTCTAAGAGCTGTATACAAAAACGCATATAATATCCTTTTGATGGGTGGGCATTGCTCCCAGTACCTTGCGATACATGCGGGGGTGCAGTACATTGGGCACCAGGCCTCATCTAAATGTCACTAATGTGTTGTGTTACATGTGGGGGTGTAGCCATCAGTTTGATGGGCACCAGGCCTCATCTAGCAGTCACTGAGGAGAGATCGGGACGCCAGGGGCACATAGCTAGACAACCAATGTTTTCTTTGCACTCATCCGGTTTTACACAGTGCCACCAAGTTTCTCGGAATACTGGATAAGTTAGACTATCGTGGGTTTTACATTGCCGGTCCCTGTGACCCCCAGAACAGGTGAGTCGCGTATTAGTAATTCACTAAACTTCAGTATCTAATTGTTCAAAAACTTGGAATAAAACCCGCAAACTAACGCCTGCATAAACACAATCTATAACATTTCATATATGGCAAAATCTTGACTTGAAGAGAATACCCTGATGTGTTTTGCTTAAGATCAACAATACAGCATCATGACAAACCCATATCCTTCCTTATCAAAGTTTGACTCAGGTGGTTACAGCAACTGTACAAAACCTATCATTCGGGACCTTTACTGCTACAGCAAGTCGAAACAGCGTCGACAAATATTTGGACAGCATGGATATATTGGATGTCTATGAGTTGTTTTTATAGGAAATATGAAGCTGAGTGGCGGGAATGTGCAGATCTGGCGGGTTGTCCATGCCCAGCGGTAGGCATCTGCAGTCTAAACTTCCCTCTACAAATGTATCATCTATGCTGCATTGTTATCTATGGAGGTGTGAGGGGAGAGTCGAGTTATTTCAGTTGCATCTCATTCTGTTTTTTATGATATCAGTAGAGGTATTTCCGATATTCTGGTGGATGATTTAAACCTTTAGAAATGTGTTGGTACACCTCAAACATGCTGAACTACACCAAAAGAAATAAGACATCATCCAGCCATAAAGGCCCCCCCGCAGACCTATCATATTGTAACTTGTTGTCCCCATTAACTAATTGCTATTAACCTCATAAGGAAGAAGAATGCAATACCATTAGTCAAGATTAGTCATCGGTATTTAGCTACACCCAAAATAATTTAAAGGAAAAAGGCAAGATTAGACGAACATGAAGGGACCCAGTGAGTAGAATGGCCTGCAATCAACTTCCAGTTCCAGTCACAGATCAAGAAATAACTGGCGTTCCTGTAGAATCTCTCAATCCCCAGATATTCGGAGCAGAGTTGTCCTGCCTAAGTGAAATGTGGAGTGACATGGCATCCTGCAGCATGGGATCAGGGAAGGAATGGGGTGGGCTGTAAGGGGTGATAAGAGGTGGTCACAGGGTGGGATGTAAGGGGAGAGATGAGGTGGTCAGCGGGTGGGATGTAAGGGGTGAGAAGAGGTGATCACAGGGTGGAGTGTAAGGGGTGAGATGAGGTGGCCATAGGGTGGGCTGTAGGGGGTGAGATGAGGTGGCCACACGGTGGGATGTAAGGGGTGAGATGAGGTGGCCATAGGGTGGGATATAAGGGGTGAGATAAGGTGGCCACAGGGTGGGCTGTAAGGGGTGAGATGAGAGGGCAACAGGGTGGGATGTAAGGGGTGAGATGAGGTGGCCATAGGGTGGGCTGTACGGGCTGAGATGAGGTGGCCACAGGGTGGGCTGTAAGGGGTGAGATGAGGTGGCAACAGGGTGGGATGTAAGGGGTGAGATGAGGTGGCCACAGGGTGGGCTGTAAGGGGTGAGATGAAATGGCAACAGGGTGGGATGTAAGGGTGAGATGAGGTGGCCACAGGGTGGGATGTAAGGGGTGAGATGAGGTGGTCACAGGGTGGGCTGTAAGGGGTGAGATGAGGTGGCCACAGGGTGGGCTGTAAGGGGTGAGATGAGGTGACCACAGGGTGGGCTGTAAGGGGTGAGATGAGGTGGCCACAGGGTGGGCTGTAAGGGGTGAGATGAGGTGGCCACACGGTGGGATGTAAGGCGTGAGATGAGGTGGCCACAGGGTGGGCTGTAAGGCGTGAGATGAGGTGGTCACAGGGTGGGCTGTAAGGGGTGAGATGAGGTGGCCACAGGGTGGGCTGTAAGGGGTGAGATGAGGTGGTCACAGGGTGGGCTGTAAGGGGTGAGATGAGGTGGCCACAGGGTGGGCTGTAAGGGGTGAGATGAGGTGGCCACAGGGTGGGCTGTAAGGGGTGAGATGAGGTGACCACAGGGTGGGCTGTAAGGGGTGAGATGAGATGGCAACAGGGTGGGATGTAAGGGGTGAGATGAGGTGGCCACAGGGTGGGATGTAAGGGGTGAGATGAGGTGACCACAGGGTGGGCTGTAAGGGGTGAGATGAGGTGGTCACAGGGTGGGCTGTAAGGGGTGAGATGAGGTGGTCACAGGGTGGGCTGTAAGGGGTGAGATGAGGTGGCCACAGGGTGGGATGTAAGGGGTGAGATGAGGTGGTGACAGGGTGGGCTGTAAGGGGTGAGATGAGATGGCAACAGGGTGGGATGTAAGGGGTGAGATGAGGTGGCCACAGGGTGGGCTGTAAGGGGTGAGATGAGGTGACCACAGGGTGGGCTGTAAGGGGTGAGATGAGATGGCAACAGGGTGGGATGTAAGGGGTGAGATGAGATGGCAATAGGGTGGGCTGTAAGGGGTGAGATGAGGTGACCACAGGGTGGGCTGTAAGGGGTGAGATGAGATGGCAACAGGGTGGGCTGTAAGGGGTGAGATGAGGTGGTCACAGGGTGGGCTGTAAGGGGTGAGATGAGGTGGCCACAGGGTGGGCTGTAAGGGGTGAGATGAGGTGGCAACAGGGTGGGCTGTAAGGGGTGAGATGAGGTGGCCACAGGGTGGGCTGTAAGGGGTGAGATGAGATGGCAACAGGGTGGGATGTAAGGGGTGAGATGAGGTGGCCACAGGGTGGGCTGTAAGGGGTGAGATGAGATGGCAACAGGGTGGGATGTAAGGGTGAGATGAGGTGGCCACAGGGTGGGATGTAAGGGGTGAGATGAGATGGCAACAGGGTGGGATGTAAGGGGTGAGATGAGGTGGCAACAGGGTGGGCTGTAAGGGGTGAGATGAGGTGGCAACAGGGTGGGATGTAAGGGGTGAGATGAGATGGCAACAGGGTGGGATGTAAGGGTGAGATGAGGTGGCCACAGGGTGGGATGTAAGGGTGAGATGAGGTGGCCACAGGGTGGGCTGTAAGGGGTGAGATGAGGTGGCAACAGGGTTGGCTGTAAGGGGTGAGATGAGGTGGCCACAGGGTGGGCTGTAAGGGGTGAGATGAGGTGGCCACAGGGTGGGATGTAAGGGGTGAGATGAGGTGGTGACAGGGTGGGCTGTAAGGGGTGAGATGAGGTGGCCACAGGGTGGGCTGTAAGGGGTGAGATGAGGTGGCCACAGGGTGGGCTGTAAGGGGTGAGATGAGGTGGTCACAGGGTGGGATGTAAGGGGTGAGATGAGGTGACCACAGGGTGGGATGTAAGGGGTGAGATGAGGTGGCCACAGGGTGGGATGTAAGGGGTGAGATGAGGTGGCAACAGGGTGGGCTGTAAGGGGTGAGATGAGGTGGCAACAGGGTGGGCTGTAAGGCGTGAGATGAGGTGGTCACAGGGTGGGCTGTACGGGCTGAGATGAGGTGGCCACAGGGTGGGATGTAAGGGGTGAGATGAGGCAATGGGTGTAGGGAGGACACTTAAGGTGTGAAATCAGGGAGGTTAAGTGAGGGATGGGACGTGGCAAGCAGATAAGAGGGGGCGGGCAGTCGCTGTGCTTAGGATGGAATGAGACCAGGAAGGGTATAGGGTGAGATCAGGAAGGGTATAGGGTGAGATCAGATAGGGTATAGGGTGAGATCAGGAAGGGTATAGGGTGAGATCAGGTAGGGTGTATGGTGAGATCAGGAAGGGTATAGGGTGAGATCAGGAAGGGTATAGGGTGAGACCAGGAAGGGTATAGGGTGGGTTCAGGAAGGGTATAGGGTGAGACCAGGAAGGGTATAGGTGAGATCAGATAGGGTATAGGGTGAGATCAGGAAGGATATAGGGTGAGATCAGGAAGGGTATAGGGTGAGATCAGGAAGGGTATAGGGTGAGATCAGGTAGGGTGTATGGTGAGATCAGGAAGGGTATAGGGTGAGATCAGGAAGGGTATAGGGTGAGATCAGGAAGGGTATAGGGTGAGACCAGGAAGGGTATAGGGTGAGATCAGGAAGGGTATAGGGTGAGATCAGGAAGGGTATAGGGTGAGATCAGGAAGGGTATAGGGTGAGATCAGATAGGGTATAGGGTGAGATCAGGAAGGATATAGGGTGAGATCAGGAAGGGTATAGGGTGAGATCAGGAAGGGTATAGGGTGAGATCAGGTAGGGTGTATGGTGAGATCAGGAAGGGTATTGGGTGAGTTCAGGAAGGGTATAGGGTGAGATCAGGAAGGGTATAGGGTGAGATCAGGAAGGGTATAGGGTGAGATCGGGAAGGGTATAGGGTGAGATCAGGAAGGATATAGGGTGAGATCAGGAAGGGTATTGGGTGAGTTCAGGAAGGGTATAGGGTGAGATCAGGAAGGGTATAGGGTGAGATCAGGAAGGGTATAGGGTGAGATCAGGAAGGGTATAGGGTGAGATCAGGAAGGATATAGGGTGAGATCAGGAAGGGTATAGGGTGAGATCAGGAAGGGTATAAGGTGAGATCAGGAAGGGCACAGGGTGAGATCAGGAAGGGTATAGGGTGGGATAAGGAAGGGCACTCACGTCCAAGTATATGCCACATATCCCTCAGGTTGGTGCCACATTAGCTGCTAGCTCTGAGGTCCTCGGGGCCTTAATGCTGAGGCTGAGCTCAAATAGTGCACATGCTCTGAGCCACCAGTCCTGTCAGCACCATCTTAGGCTTCAACATGTTACTCTAATTGCCGCGTATTCTTTGCATATGTGAGATTTAAAATTCGGCAACTTAGTCACCCCTTAACCTAACCCCTGGGAATACTCCTCTTTCTGGCTTCAATTTCATGTTTCATGGTTTAATAATTGCCTAATTAACTTTGTCAGAATGAAGTAGCTTTATTGGCTGCAAATAATAAGGGACGATATAGAGCAATTTGAAATTCTTTTGTTCATCAGATCGCAGAGGGTATAAATTGTTAGTCATCTGGGGAGCATGACGGGATCCCTTCCCCTACTTTTAGGTAAGCATGTTCCTCTCCTCCCCAGTCGATACAGTTCACTCATCACATACATCCTCCAAGTTCTCGCCGCATTACTGGCCCGGGACGCAAACTCCCCCTGTCATGTTTTGCAATGATGGGATACTTCGCCTTTCTACACATTCCCATTTGAATGCACTTTCAGCATCACTGGGAACACATTACTTCGACTGATACAATTAGTATGGTAAGACTGGGGTGACATATAATTGCACAGAACAATTATCGTTAGAGTATATTCTAAAAGGGCTACTTTGGCATCATAATTATATATTGGTGATACTTGACTTACAGCATCTTCCAGATAAAACATTTTACTTTTCCTCATGAGACCTGGGAGGTGCAGGATCAGGGCGGGATGATTGATACTCTTCGGCTTTATCCCACGCCGCGCCGCTTGCCCCGGGGCAGAGAGGCTGCTTTTTTACGCACCTATTTCCCGGATAAGACCGGCACAGCACGCCGTCTGCGCGTCATCCAGCGGGGGGAGAGAGGGGCACGGAGGGGCGGAGAGGGGTGCGCTTATTCTGGGGCATCCACATCATCATTGACATTTATCATAAAAACATAGAGCAGCTGTCGGGCCGCACTGTTGTTTGATATACATTATTACAGTTACATAGGAAAGGTGTTAGGGTGAGTCACATATGTGATTTGTTTAGAGCTCTGCCGGTCTAATGATGGCATAGCTTGCATGTCTCCTTCGCAAGCCAAGGTACCGAGTAATCACCATCAGGGACCAGAGGACATGCACATCCCAACTCCGACATCCTGCAAGCGCCATACTACTCCAAAACCTGATTTTGATTTTACTGCCGATTTGTATTTTCTAAAACTGGCCACGTCTCCATACCAGAATATGAGCAGGGAACCGATCACATCTCGCTCCTGGACATGAATAGAGAACAGATCTCAGATACAGATACCAGAGATGAGCAGGGAACAAACTACATCTCCGTCCTAAATGAGTAGTCTCTTAAGAGAACTGATCACATCTCCATCCCGGACGTGAGTACAGAACAGATCACAGCTCCGTCCTAAATGAGTAGTAAGAGAACTGATCACATCTCTGTCCTTAACGTGAACATGAGTAAGGAACTGATCACCTTTCTGTGCTGGACCAGAGAAGTTTGGGTGAGAAAGGAAGTGCTCTGTGTGTCCGTCCCAGACTGGAGGAAGCACGGCTGTTATAGCGTAAGCCTGTCTTTATGGTGGGCACCATGGCGCTGCATAGCTTCACACTATACACCTTTGTTATTTTACAACACTCATTTCCACTCAAAGGGCACTTCTAGTGGTCTCGCGAGAACTTAAACAAATGTCTTTCCTTCTTCATAAGCATGCGGATAACAGTGATATACTTGTCTTTGGTCTGATCTCTGATTTTTCAACAAATGTTATTTAAGCAAATACGAAGACAACATAATTTGTTTTCTACATATTTCTGGTAAAATCTAGCCTCTGCCGTATGTTCAGCTTGACCGGTGCTGGACTTCGTTTCTGATGTATTCTGGCAAAAGTTTAGATTTGAGGATTTTATTATCTTCTATCTAAATAATCACATCACATTTCAGACGTTAACACCTTTGATATATCATACATCAGGTTATGAAAATCATGTTTCAAAGAAGTCATAAACTGTTCAGAAAGTCACGTTTTGAAAATCAAGTTAACCACATCATACACTGGACCAGAACTTGAACTTACAAACTGGGGTCAAGTGTTGGTTGACTGACAACCCAGACTAATTAGAGATCCTGTGACCTGCAGTAACTCATACCTTGTCCCTCCTCATATCAACCACATGGCTAAATGTTTGTAAACATTGCCACTTTCTCAATCTTCACCATTTGTCACGCCCTCTGTCGGCTGTGTTATGTATATCATTAGGTGAAGCACAGGGAGTCTGCTGGCTATGATAATGCTGGTGTCAGACCAGGCCATTCACGGCCAGCCTCTATGATCACAAGTCTTTATATCCAGTGGTGGATGATAATCAGATTTGTTTTCAAAGATATGTACATTATATAGACCTGGTATGCACCTCATTGCAGTGGAGGAGATGGCTGAAAATCGCGACGGGATTGAGGTTTGTTGTCTTAATTACTCTGCATAGTGAGATAGAGTCACATACTACCTCTGCCAATATAGGTATGAAGTTGTGGCTATTCGTTCCGCATATTACAATTACCATACATCTGGTTGGCTCTTGTACATGTTCATGCACAATGCCACCACCAATTTCATGTGTTCAAAAGTGTTATAAAAAGGATCATTTATAATTTGGGGGTTGGGGAGAGGGAATATTGAATATACTTGACTGGAATTAAAATTATCTCATTGATATATTAGCCTTGCCCAAGACGAACAAATCAGGATTTTTCTTTTCGTCTCCCTTGAAGATTAATGGTCTACCCCATAAGTTTTTTTGTCTTGACTCATTTGGTATACATGTCACGGACATCTTAACACATGTTATACCTATACTTTCTAATCACCACAACGACACCAATTGGCCATGATACAACATGTGTAAAATATCTGACTCAGTGCCTATTGGTTGCTAAAAAGAAGCTTGTACTGGGTTTGGTCTCCTGAAATTGTCAGTTTTGGCCTATACTTGCAGCGCCTGGTATAAACCCAGGATCTGCAAAGGAGAGTACTTAGTTATATGATATAAAAATGATACCATTTGCAAATGACTAACACGAGTAACGTTATCCTTTGCATTCTTTTCAAGATCACAACAACAGCATTGTCGTGTACACAAATGACAACCGAACATAGAATGTCAAACATTACACACTATTGATGACATTTCGCGAGTTGTTACAATTCTACAGGAGGCGCTAATCACGCCAAGGGATCAAAGGTCGTCATGAATTCACTTTTATAGTTCAATGCAATATAGTTTACTGGGCGATGTGTACATGTGATAAAGGATGGTGAGCGTAAATGTCAGTACTGGGAGTGACATATGGCAGTCATACAATAGTCATTGCTCCACGATGTCACCTCATTAGCCAACACTTGCACTACATGCAAATGCAAAAATCAGTTTTGAAAGTTTCTATCAATCCATACATTATAGACTCTTCTTATTGGCTGCTCAGGTGCCGTCTCACTTCCTAATTGTAAGGGGGGGGGGGGGGGGGTATGTATGAGATAAGATGGACAGAAACCAGTGAACTACATGAGACTGGAATCAGCAGCTGGACACTGCCAATGCGCATGCGTGTCCTATCAAATCTAATGTAAACACGAGAATGGTCATTAAAGCACTGAACTTTATATATCAATTCACTAATAGCACTCGATGTATCCTCCGAGCCGACTCCTTCACCCGTCATGCAATAATCTTCACATTCTTGTTTCTGACACATTAGTGACGAACAACAACCTCTGAAACAATTATGCAACAAGACAAGATATTTCTAATTCTTAATCTATAGTATTTGGAGGAAAAAAATAAAAAATAATAGTTAAGATAGATTTTTGAGCAACTAAAATGACCAATAGATGATTGCTCTGTATATTAGCATTTTAAAACTTCCTTGTCATGATTTGTCAATATGATGTGATTTCTGCTGATAATAGATTTATATAGGCCTTCTGCTCTAGGTATTGTCCATGGTATGTTATACAAAAACTGTTACGTGTATGTCGGATATGTGAATCCATATCACCGAGCAACCTACCTTCATTGGTTTATTTGAATTCATCACGCCTCTAAAATAGCAAAACCATTTGTTTTCCACAATGATGACACTGTAGTAAAGTAAGACTACCTTTATATTACAGATTAGAAGCAGGAGAGGAAGTGGGGCGATGGATGTACATGGTTTGTGGGAGTGTTTGCTGTGGGTCTTGGTGCAGACTGTGTTGGTAGCAGCCACATCTTGCCCCCTCCTCCCGGATGCCTACCCGTGTGAATGCAACACAGTCACAATACATACAACCACGCGGATACAAGTAGACTGCACCAGGAGGCGACTCCGCACTATTCCAGACTTCTCCAGATTCAAAGCTTTACCCATAGCACATCTGAGGCTGGACCATAACGATATCACAACTGTCCCAGACAGAGTGTTTGATGAGCTTTTATTTAGGCCTCTCAATGGCATTGAGGAGGACGTGGCCGTTCTGGACCTGGGCCACAACCCGCTCATGTCCCTGCCTCCCAGCGCATTTGATGGCATCAGGGCGGACAATGGACTGGCTATCCGACTGGAGAACTGCAGCTTTAATGACGTCCCCATGGAAGCCCTCACTGGTCTCCACAGCCTCACCCACCTCCACCTCGCCAATAATTACATAGAGGTGCTACACGACAACACATTTCAAGGAATATCGAAGCTCAGCCACCTATATCTGGGCAGTAATCCTATATCATACATTGAAGGCCAGACATTTTCAGGCCTGGACCATACGCTTGAATTCCTTGATCTGAGCAGAACTCAATTAAATGTGTTCCCTGTGGATCCATTAATTCATTTAGAGAAACTGGAATATCTGTTATTTGATGGCAGTGCGATGCGGCACATCAGAGAAGGCGGAGTATACAGTGTTGACCAGGGAACATCCCTCAAAGTATTGTCCTTCCAAGGATGTCAGTTTGATGACCTGGACGGCAATATATTCCTACCGGGAACTCTTAAACTACAAGTTTTAAATTTTAAACATAATCACATTAAGGATGTCAAGTTTCTACAAGATTACAAGAGCATTGCTGGTGTAAGAACTAACATTGATGTGAAAGGAAATGATATCCTTTGTAACTGTGATTTCTATGACTTGCTAACGTCACCTGCATTTCAGGGTTTCCATTTGACTGGTCGGTGCAGTACAAGATCACGAGACTTTGACGGAGTGTCATTTTCGCAGTTCTCCTCATTAGGAAAAGAGGAATGTCGAGAAGAGGAGGAGGACCTGGAAAACTCGCCAACCCAGCAGGGTTGTCATGGCGACCACTGCTCTCAGGGCGTGTCTCATCACAAGGTCACCTTGCTAGTTACCATCGCTCTGGCCGTAGTGCTTATCATAGCGTAGCATTTTGTATTTAATAAGACCGAGGAATGTGTAAATGCAATATGGATATGTAAACTTTGTTTTGCAAATTTTATTTCTATGTTTCTAAAAATGGTGCTAGTATTGGATATTCCATATGTTGAACAGATTTAGATGATAAAGTTAATTTAAAGATAAGCAACTTCCTCATTTAGTACCCTAAGCATACTTGAGTGACCACGAGACAAACATTATTGGCCTACATTGCATATCAAATCAGATCATGACTAATGTACAGCGTTCCTGCTGCTGTAATGGTGTCTTGTTTATGAATAAAAAAACCTTATAATTTATTCTAAGCGATATCGTTCCATAATAATATGTTACTAAGTTATGATATTTAAATTGGATCGATATTACTCTTTACTTTAGGCTTCTGTAGAAATGAGCCCTAAAGTGTGAAGATTTGGAAATGTTGCAAAAGTTATAATAAAAGTGTTTATAGTTACTGTGATATCAAATGTGAGCTCTGTGATAAGAAATAGACACCACGAGGTCAAAGATGAGCGCTGCAAATTAATATGTGCAAAACATTACCCTTGGACATCTAACGCCATTAATATTGCCACCTTGGAGGCATGTTTTTATGTAACTCTTGGAATAAAGCATTAGTTGCATCATTGAGTTCTTGTTTTCACAACTAAGTTGTATAAAACCCGATAAAAATCTATGACTATTCTTGCTTGTTGTAATCTTTATATTACTGTATATTTTTTCTCAAATTTCATTATTTGTACTGGAATAAAAGAAGAATAGAAAGGTTCATGTAATGAAATAACTATAAATTATTTTTTATTATTAACGAGACACTTTTAATGTAGATGAGTCTTCTGCTTAAGTCCAAATTATCCATTGAACACTTTGTCATCAAACGTTGCACCAGTGATCAACACCAGCTTAATTAAGCATAACACAATATTCATTGTCATGTGTATTTTGATTGATTTAAACAAACCCACAAACATTTAAACAGACCCCAAATTGCCTGTGACCTCTGTGATTTCATGAAAGTTTTAAGGTTTTTCAAATGATCATATTCAAGATCATTTCATACTGATGTTATTGCTACAAAGCTATTTGGACTATATTATCACATGTCAAGTTGTATCGTAACCTCTTATTAAGAGACATTTAAGGATACGAGGTTTCTATAAGGTTTAGGTACCTTTATTGTTGGATTCTCTATCATTTCTGATTGTGGTAGAGCTTCAAAATTTGCCAACACAAATAAAATAACTGAGAATGGCAGGCTTTGCACACCCTCCTATAAGTACCCTCTGCGCTGTGGGTACCCGCATAATTGTCCTGGCTACCCCATACAGAGAATGCCTAGCTCTGTGCTAGTGCCACTTGTTGATTATTTATCTAACGGGCCTTAAACCTGAGCTCTAAGACATCCTTAATAGTTTGGCTATAGTCCTTGATAGTTCTAATATAGATTTGGACTGCATAGTCTATGTCACTCGGCAAAGTTTCTAATACGAAACAGCATAATACAAAA
This sequence comes from Amphiduros pacificus, assembly GCA_949316495.1. Taxonomy (NCBI): domain Eukaryota; kingdom Metazoa; phylum Annelida; class Polychaeta; order Phyllodocida; family Hesionidae; genus Amphiduros; species Amphiduros pacificus. The sequence goes on from OX439002.1 coordinate 62,230,992, forward strand.
CATGAGCTGTCTGCAAACGGAACGATAAGAATCTCAATCATGTGTCTATATATATTGAAACTGTACATAACCCAAAGTCATAACTACTCCAGCACCACATTTATGTCAATCTGATGTTTCAATTAGAATAAAATAGTTTGGTACAACCTAATATTTGAAGGATATGTATGATCCATATAATGCTAAGATAGTAAAGCATTTCTAGAAACTGTGAACCTGAGCTTATGCGTTTTTGAAATGTTTCTATCATTGAGTGATGGGACACTCTGCTAATAAGATTATTCTCTAGGATACTTTGTGCCCCCTGTTGGTTAATTACTCAAAATATTTGTAAGAACTACAAGGCATTGTCACACTGAGCACAGGATTAGAATAGTATTCTGTGTTGTCACATTTATTTCCATAATTCCCTCAATTGGATCACAGACTTTATGATTCTTATAAACGTGATCTTAGATTTGGGCAGAAATATGAATCAATGTTCGGCTGGGGTAAATTTGGAAACACAAAATTTAAGGATTGGCTCTCACAGAGCATAGATTTCCATGATAGTAAAATTAACGAACTCATACATGGATTAAAATGTGCTCTTCCAAGGTTGTTATTTTAGCTTTCACTCCTTTAGTTGCTTAAGACAGAAGGGAGGATTGACATAGCATTGATCACACATTTTGGCACTACCTTAGCTTTTCACATTCCCCATAATTCCTCCCTACCGAACATGGTTTCAACTGCATCCTATTGTACATACATGTAGATGTGACATCTGGTGGAAAATATTTAATTCTTAACAACATGGGTGTTACGGCCTCCTTTCATTTCAAGTCAGTGAAAGTCTATTTTCAGGTAAATATTCACACTGCACAGAGAAGATTGGGGCTGATAATAATTCTTGGTCTCATCCTAGCGAACAGGCTTACCAGATGAGTTGTGGAGTGGAAAATTTCCAAAGTTTTGCATGTTCGCTTTTGTTTGCTTTTGTGCGCTTTGAAGGAACGAATGAGATACGCACAAGTCGAAAAAAGCAAGCAGACCAGACCAAAGCGAACAACGCGGATGAACACTGACAGAACAAAAGTATTCAGGAGGAAACACGCACAAAAAGCATACAAATACGGATATACATGGACAAGACAATGTATTGCAGAGAGTATGTGCAACTGACCAATACGAACGTTTGTTTTCTGTTCCTTGTGCGTGTATTCTCCGTAACTATTCGTGTTTTCTCCGTACCTTATTGGAATAAATACAGGATTCAGCGAATATTACCGGACACATTCAGAACACAGTCAGGATGAGATACGAACAAAGCGTTCGCATTCGTGACGCAATCAGCACATGCAGCGAAGACAGTGCGAACTGGCAATTCGCATCTCCTCCGCACAAAATTTTCAACATGTTGAAAAAGTTTTGCAGACCAAAGCGTACATACCTATACTGCTCCGAACCCTAAATGCAACACTTTAAAATGAGATACGAAGGAAGTTGCGTTTGAGTTGCGAAGTCTTCCGAGCTCATTTTGACCACCTAAGTTTTCCTATCTGCTTTCATCCGCTTGGCCTGTTCCCATCAGTGAGACCACCACTACAGGAATGGCATGTAAATGGGCATAGATGATTTAAAAATGGATGGGTCCTCCAGTAATCCAGGTGTAACTCAATTACATGGAACAAAAGTAATCAAAAGCGATGCAAAGGATAGCTAAATCCAGAAGTAAATAAATACACAATATATTAAAACATCCAACAGCTAACACTAGCTATATTAAATATGGATATTAGCTTTAGCTAATGTTAGCTATATTAGAAATGTAAATATGCTAAAGAATCATTATATTTGTATTTTGAATTTCATAGATGAAAGGAGATTCCCACATTTCACACCTCTACAAATTCCTCTGACGTCCCCGGCTACAACCGCCACAGTGCTGTATCACTATAACCACTCAGACATATTTTTTGTAAAAGAAAAATTATATTTATAGAGCCTTTATGATTTCTTTTCATTTTGAACCAGTTGTGATGGCATTTTCAGTAGATCGTAGTTATACCCAGCTTCCTTCTTAAATATCAGATCATAATCAGTCATAAAGAACATCTAAAATAAAGATAACTTTTAATCTGACAATGGTTATTAAAAAAAGAAATACGATCTTGGAATACAAACACTATTTTAAACCACCCGTAGAGTTTTTTATTAACACATATTTCAACATGCCCACTTGGGCTAGAATTCCTCACTTCTTCTCTTTGAAACAGTCTTGGGGGTTTTCTTACAGGTCATCATTTGTATGAAATCTTTCCTGAAATTTCTATTCGCTAAACAATAAATGTAAAAGTTGATGCAGTTATTGGTGACGTATAATTTATTTGTAGCATGATAAGCCAAAATGTAATTAGCATATGCTCTTGCAGAACTTGAATTGTCCTTGAATGTGTAAATCACATAACGCAAAAATTGGGGCAGTGTCAAGATCAGGAATGCGAAGGACAATGTAATCAGCATTATAGCCAGTTGATTATCCAGATTCCTCGGCTTCAGCAAAGCAGCACCGGAAGAGCTGCTTCTATTTCCGGTCTCAGATTGAGCGGCAGTGTTCCCGACAGGGGCTGTTCCGGGGCTGTCCAGAGATTGGTAGGAAAGGACACTCAAGCTATCCACGTTGATGTGTTTGTATGATCCAGTGTCACTTATATTATCACTCTGTAGGGGGTAATCACTCTGTAGGGGGTAATCACTCTGTAGGGGGTAATCACTCTGTAGGGGGTAATCACTCTGTAGGGGGTAATCTTCAGTTTTCGGAATGGCTGTCAAAGGGATGCCTTTGTCGGAATTATAAGAATCCGTAGAAATAGTTGTTACGTTGCTTCTTATTGTGTTGAATTTTACTTCATCAATATTGTCCTCATCAAAAGTAAAATTATATATAGCATTTGCATGGGTGTTGTATAGTCTGAGATCATCAGATGAATCATATGATGTGAATGTGTTAGATGATTCCACGCTTCTATTTACCTCCGTACCAAACCTCTGTAGCCAATTAGTTCTTCTTTTCATTTTACGGATTATCAGTACACTTAATACCAAAACAATTACAAATGGTATTATTGAGAAGAGGATCACATTAATCCAGGAATATACATGGGATAAAATGTCTGGTTTCCCAAAGGCACTACAGATAGTGGAGTTAAACATGTCCGTGGTTGCAAGATGGGGTATATTATATACACACGTCAGCACCCATATTCCTGCAATTATCTTGCCGGCTCGGGACGTATTGTTCCATTCTCTGAAGCGGAATGGGTGGCATATTGCCAGGTACCTGTTGACAGCGACACACACGATGAAGGAGATGCTGGCGGTGGACGCCCAGTGGAAGCAGTAGGTGAGGATGCTGCAGTGAGTGTCTCCCAGCTTGGACAGAGCGTCGGCCGCCACCAGCACGTCCACGGCCCACACCAGCGTCAGCGAGTCCGACACGGCCAGCGACACCATGTACCAGCACCACGCCATGCGCCTACTTCTCTTCCTCGTCATCACCAGAAAAGTTAAGATATTGCCGATAAATCCAAACAATGCCACAATGGGCAGATATATAACTTGTATGTAGATGGCTATGTGGTAGCTGAGGTACTCCCGGGCTTCCTCCTCCAGGGATAGGTTCACCGTCTGATTCTGCCAACCCATGACATAGGACTCAACTCTATAAAATACACATCTATGCCAGGCCCAAAAGTCCCAATAAGATCATTGATATTTCCAATAAAAGGTTACCAACTATACTTGGGTTCTCATGATTTCCATACATATATAAATAGTAGCGGTATCCCTGACACTACAATCCAATGTGATTAAGTTGAAAAGGTGAGCTCCAACATTATCACAATGTCGCTGCACTAATCCTAGATGTCAATTCTCACAATTACACCGAAGTGATACGGCAATATCAGAACTAAAACAATTGTATGTGCTGATATGTGTAATAGTTCTGATATGAGACTTAGTGAAACAATCACGTATCACACATGATAACCGGTGTCCTATATGTATATGTAAGGTACATGCATACAGAGAAAGTGCCTTCTGCAAACCTTTAATCTTATCTGTTTTACTTGATGACGCTTCCAGCAATTGTGTTTGATTGATATATACCAGCCTAAGGGTCCCTAATAGGTCCAACATTCACAGATCTATTATCGGCCTCTGCATGTTTTTATAAAGCTATTAACTGTTTTCAGGAATGCAAATGTAATCTTTTTTACTTCCTTGATAAGAGAAAAAAGATCAGTATGCCAAAGTGGATGAGATCAACTACACTCTAAAAAATAAATGTGTAAATTGACACACATATAAATCGCTTTTTTCGTAATAAAAAAAAAACACAACTTGTGCGTCAAATAAATCATATTTTGTGTTTTGCAAGTATGTTAAATAACATACTTTAGATATGTAAATTGACACACATGTAAAACACTTTTTTTGTAATAAAAATGACACACTTTTTGTGTGTCAAATAAATCACATTTTGTGTTTTGCAAGTATGTTAAATGACATACTTTATATATGTAAATTGACACACATGTAAAACACTTTTTTGTTATAAAAATGACACACTTTATGTGGGTCATATAAATCACAATATGTGATTTGCAAATGTGTTGCATAAAACATTGAAAATAATTACAGAAAGCACATCTTGTGTATGAAATAAAATATATACTGTACACATGATGTTCTTCCTATGAATCACTGTCAATGCACTGAAATAAATTAGATAGACATAAAATTTGATGTAAAGATTAATATATTTATTCAAAATTACATTTTTTTTTAAACAAATCATTCTGTCAGCATTTCCAATTCATTCCTGTTATGCTGTATACAAAATTTCTAATATATCATTGATAATAAATACAAAAAGTGCACTGGCTGCAAACATTGAAAAATAATTACAATAGCCACTTTATATGAACTCCATTCACTCTTTCACATTTTACAAACAAATTAACTCCATTCACTCTTTTACTTCTTTACAAAAGACATAAAATGTCTAAAACAAAAGACAAAAGACATAAAACTAGCACACACAAAATATAATTGTTAAGCTATTTTTTTTCATTTCAAGGTGCCGAGATGATCACTTGATCTGCCTCTGTAAAAAAGAAAAGGCATTTTACAAGCTAGTAATAATGACAATTGTTCAATTTTGGTGAGCAAGGTGTCTTTGCTTGGAAAGAAAGACTAAAAGTTTTTTATAAGAATTAAATGTTTCCTTTGTATTTGTGATTATAACATTTCACCCTCACTACACAAATCACTCTACAGACTTATTAACTGATTTTAATGTCAATAATTTTTCAACATGTTTCTTACTGTGGGATCCAAATGCTAAGCCTCAGTTGATGATGTACCAAGTTCTGTCCAGATGACCAGTTGTTACCTCTGCTTCTGCAAAGAAGTAATTAAACATTAATTTGGTAGTCTATAATTATAAGAGTTTAGGAGTAAATGAACAACAATGAGAGTTCTATCACATATTCTAAGGACTAAGATTAAGACCACAAAATAGATTTTATGAGCAAAATGCGCACTCACAAAATTGACCAAACAATTTAAACAGGGTTCTGAAAAAAATCTCTTTTCTCTGTAAAATTACCAACCGATTTCAAAACTTTTTGGACCAAAATGACCAACAAGGAGAGCTCTATCACATATTATAAGGCCAAATATTCGGACATAATATGAAAGCCACAAAAAAAGTTTTTGTGAGCAAAGTACGCACTTGCAAATTTAAACTTGCGATTTTAACAGTGTTCAGGAAAAGTCAATTTTCTCAGCAAATTACCAACCGATTTCAAAACTTTTTGGACCTAAATGACCAGCAAGGATTGCTCTATTACATATTACAATACCAAATATTCGGACATAATATGGAAGCCACAAAAAAAGATTTTGTGAGTAAAACGCGCACTTGCAAATTTAAACTTGCTATTTCAACAGTGTTCAGGAAAAGTTGATTTTCTCAGTCAATTACCAACCGATTTCAAAAATTTTTAGACAAAAATGACCTGCAAAGATGGCTCTATCACATATAATAAGGCCAAATATTCGGACCTAATATGAAAGCCACAAAAAAAGGTTTTGTGAGCAAAGTACGCACTTGCAAATTTAAACTTGCGATTTTAACAGTGTTCAGAAAAAGTCCATTTTCTCAGCAAATTACCAACCGATTTCAAATCTTTTTGGACCAAAATGACCAGAAAGGATTGCTCTATCACATATTATAAGGCCAAATATTCGGACCTAATATGAAAGCCACGAAAAAACTTTTTGTGAGCAAAACGCGCACTCGCAAATTTGAATTTTCTCAGTCAATTACCAACCGATTTTAAAACTGTTTGGACCAAAATGACCTACTAGGATAGCTCTATCACATACTATAAGGCCAAACATTCGGACCTCATATCAAAGCCACAAAAAAAGATTCCGTGAGCAAATTCCGCACTCCCAAATTTGACCTTATGATTTCAACAGGGCTCAGAAAAAGTTAAATATCTCAGTGAGGATTTTGATACCCTTTACATTCAAATCATCATCTAACCCATCTCTAAAGCATATATCAAAAAGGGTTCAGGAAGAGTCAATACACAAGAATGATAACTGATGTCCTTGACTTATTCACAATGATGAGCGCCCCCTACACAATAGCCATCATGCTTGAGTGCATCAGTACTGAGACTGACCAAAGTTTCCTAATTTCCCAAACAGTTTACTAAATGTCCACACTAAACTTTACCTAACACTATCACAGTTTCCTAGTACATTGTGCAATATTATGCCATACTCACCCAGTTCATGAAGACATCTTGGTGCTGTGTTTGGTGGTGAACTTCTGCATGATTGTGTCAGTTGGACTCCCCCAGATTTAAACTGCTGCGGCTGAGGTCACGTGACTGGCAAGCTGTCAATCAAGATGTGCTCTGCACATGCCAGGTCAGTGTGACCCCTCCAATAGGGTGGGTGGCAGGATCTACTGACACACACCTGTTGGCAGGATCAACCAACACACACCTGCTGACACTGTCACTGTGTGTGTGTAGCTGACATATGATTTAAAAATATTTAATTATCTTAATTTTTTTTAGTTTCTTCCTAATTTTAATTTACAATGATCCCTTTTAGGTTACAGTGATCAAATTTTTATAACACAAATTAGCAAATAACAAAGCAATACCATATTTCATAACATCTTTTATAATAACAAGATTACACAAAAATTCATTCAAATTGACAATTTGACATAATACAGCTTTTGTATTCTTTTTCATACCCCAATTTAATTTTAATTGAAAATATTAGCACTTTTGGTTATTTCATTAAAGGTATATAGATATAACAAGCTGCAATTTTACAATATTCGTGATCCAACTAATAATTTTGTCACAACAATCTTTTTTAAAAGTTCATGGATGTTCAATGTTGCCATTTTGTCTGAAAGATATTGCAGGTGCTTTGATATTGGAAGTGTTTGTTTCAAAATCCAGACTAAGAGGTGAACACACTTCCCATGTTTCAATTGCATAAACAACAGAAAGACAAAATCACAGGATGTGTGTTCTGTGTTTGTATATATTGGTCAGGCAGCAGGACAGAACACAAAGACTGCATTATTACAGAAAACACAACTTATGTGTCAGACTACATAATCTCCAGAAAACAGACAGTTTTTGCTTTGAACACAGGATATGCCTTTTGTTGACACACTTTACATGATTTGTGAATTCATATGTGAATCAAAGAAGCATTATTTGTGTGTTAGTAATGTACTTTATTTGCAACATGACACACTTCAAAAACATTTTTGGTGTTTCGCATATTTTGTAATGTGTCAAATAACATACCAAATGTGGGTAAAACACATTTAACACATATTTCATGTTTTGGTAAATTATTTAATGTGTGTCTGACACAAATTCAGTGAGTCATATAACACATCATTTTTTAGAGTGTATGAGATAGCTTTTATCTTATGAGAATGAAATTGTTATTTTGTACTATCTTTTCTTGTAATTTATATTTATATCATTCTTATCTGCCCCTGCAAACCTCACCTTTAGCATGGTCTTCAATGGGTTTCAGAAGGTCCCAGTGGTATTTTAGTAAGATCTTTTGTATAATGTAAGTTCTAACCTGTCCATTTCACAAGCTAACTAGCCTGATGTTTTCAACAGAGTGATATTGTGTCAGTCTTTAAACCTATTTGTATCATATCATGTTAGGCCTACACTACTGATTTGAATGTGAATGTGTAGCATAGTTCATTTCATTCTGAGATAAAACCAGAAGTGACAATATCTCTCATAATAGTACATTTACAGAAATGATTTAAATACGTCTGAAATCATAACAAAATGAATACAGTCATTCATGTTACGAAAAGATATCACTGAAATGTTGCCTTGAAACTGATTGACTGATGTGTCATCTCCCTTGGCTGCCTTATTTGAAACATGAAAAGTGATCATCATTCTTGAGCAAGGATATCTGGAGAGGCCAACAAAGGGGATTCTAAATAGTTAAAGTGAGAACAATAAAGTGTATGAAGTGTGATATGTTGTACACCCAAACATGACAATAATCCACCTGGGCCCCCAGTGGTTTTGGTCAAGATCAAGCTAATTGCTTTTCTGTGTAAAGTTTGTTTCTCTGGTTGACCTGGATAGATCGCTCAGTCCTCCTCTGCATGGCGTGGTAGAGTCTAATACTACCCTGGATCATTTTTCATGATTAAAAGAATATTTCTTTTCTTGAGGTATAAGGACGTTTGACGAATTAATATACAAAATTATATGTTTGTCTCTTTGAAGGTAATAAATATTTCCAATCAAGAAAAGTGCAGAAATATTTCAGAGTGTCTATCTGCTTGCATAATCATATCTACCTGTGTCAGCTGTCTTTTTAGATTTGGAAATGAATGCTTGTCATTGCTATGACTGTGATTTGAAATGTGAGCTGGTGTCATGTTGAGAACACTTGCTTGCTGAGGTGGGGCGTGTGGCCACTTTCACATGTCTTAAAATAGTGGCCAAAACACCACACTGTCCACCAGAGTAATACCTCTGGCCAACCCATATTAGTATTACTCTGATACTACTTGTCATGCACTGTCAGACTTATTAAATGATGTGATACATTCGATAACATCCTTTGCTCTCTAATATTACTCTCACTTGTATTCCTTGCTGAGATCAGTCACTCTGAAATGACTGAGATCAGTCATTTCAGATCTTGTCACAAGACTATTACACCAAATCAATGTTATTGATACAATAATGTTTGAGTCGTTTGATGTGATTTTAAAGCCAATTCTGTGTACTCACGCAGTTCCGTGATAGGGTATCTGAAAAGCTAAGATAATGTAACAAGAAAGTTTTTTAAAAAAAGAATTTGTATACAGTTTCCTTTTTGAAAATGGTATTTATATTTTCTCATCATTTTGAAGTTGCCGTAAATGTAGAGTACAGTGACTGGCAACTGTCTGAAACTGGCAGTTGAAACTCAGACATTTTTAACTCAGTCAAACATATAGCATACCTTTCTTTTGGGCGTAAAGTTATTAATTTTCATATATTCTACATTTGCCAAAAAATATTCAAATTCTATGTTTATTTATGCAGTTGAGGTGTCCACCAGTCTGTGACACTGATAGGCAGGTTTGAGATCTGCAGGCCCCTCAGAAGAACATATAGCTCCAAAATTATGTGTTATAATACCCACCACTAATTGCACTTGAGCTGAATGTTGTGTCTCACATGTCATCTTGTAATTCCACTGTTTTTCAAAATGTTAAATGTGTTTATTTGTTTTCATGCACAAGAGAGAGTCCCAACCACTCTCTTAGTATTAACCTATATAAAAGTAAGTGATATCGCCCTGGCTGCCTGTGGTGGAGGTTGAGAGACATGTGTGACCTAATTCCCAAACCTTAACCCTGTATCTGCCCCTTGAAGTGTTGAAATTCAAAACTGCTATAAATTTGTCACATGTACACTGTCACAACACTGCAACTAGGGGCGGCTCCAGGATTTTTTAAGCTGGGGGAGGGAGGGGGGGGGGGGCTCAAATGTGCTAAAGTAAGTGGCTCCAGTCCCATAAAGTAAGCGGCTCCAGTCCCATAAAGTAAGGGGCTCCAGTTCCCAAAAGCTCCCTAGCCACAGACCCCTCCTGGATCCGCCACTGGCTAAACATGTGGACTGTGTGACGCAAAATATTTACACATTGGCCCTCGTCGCCTCCGTTCACTTATAGTATACTATAGGTCTCTCAGAACAGAGCCTTTCTTATAACATAGACTTCATTCTTGGTCTTAGACCCTGTATACAAAAAATGTGTGATGAATGCAATGTCAAATTTCCCTTCTCTCATGTACAACTAAAGGGATGAAAGCTGAAATCACACCTTTGGATGAGAACATTTTTAGTCCACATAAAGTTATTAATTTTACTTTCACGAGCATGAAGTGTGGATATTTCTGATCTGTGTCATCCAAACATTTAATTCAGTGTTTCAAAACTTAGCCTTGCCTTACATTGATTAAAGATTCTGCCCAAATCTGAGATCACTTGTACAAAAATCAGAAAAGTCTGTGATCTAGTTGAGGGAATCAATAGTGTCCCAGAGAATACTATAGTCCTTTGCTCAGTAGGGCGTGACAATGTTTTGTCCTTCTATGCAAATATTATGAGTAATTAAACACCGGGGGGCACCAAATTGTAAATTTCTAAGAGAATAGTATTATTAACAGGATGTTTCATCACTCAATCGCACAACTCCTTGAAAAAAATGGGTTTCAGACTTTCATTTCTTTCATTTTGATTTCCTAACTTATTTTTTGCTATTACAAAATCACAACTACGACAGGGTTCCAGTCCAACTATACTTGTGACAACTGGCTCAAGGGCATATGCATTGAAATGTCTAATGCTGAAGATGAATTTCAGGTGTTGGCTGGCTGAATGTTTAGCAAATTGTCTGATGTGGGTCAAAACACTGGCAACACCTTGTGGTTGGCATGCATGCCCAATATCTAGTATCTTCAGTTAATCATTCATGAGATATTGCTTGCACAGTAATATAAAGATCAAAGTTACAGCATCAAGATCAAAGCTCAAATCTGTACAAGATATAGATCAACACTATGTTGAGCACCATATACAACAGATATGAAGTATAAGAGATGTTGCATGTAAAGAATGTTTTAATTCAAGGTCAATGTGTCAAGGTCAAAGGTCACTTGACTAAAAAAAAGTATCACAAGGCACAGCTATGACCTAAGACATTTCTGTATACCAAGTTTAAATTTCCTCTTATAAGTGGTTGCTGAGATATGCTCCGTACAAAATTTGTGACCTTGAGGTCACTGCACTTAGGCATATGGTGACATCACTAAGATTTGAATCTGAATCCTTACCTCTATATCTACCTCTATATAAAATATGAAACATATACGACTGGTAGTTTTGGAGAAGATTTTTTAATGCTGACGGGCAGACGGATGGACAGACATTTTCCCCACTCCTTAAGCTCTGCAACTTCAGGACGTCAGCAGAGCTAAAAGCATAAGGTAAAGTTTTCACTTTCTAAAAACGCTTTGATATGTATGGATTGTGTCCTTTGAATTTTAGGATGCCCTAAGTTTATATATAGTAATACTATATACAGACACATGGCTGTGATCAAACCTATTCTTATCATTTGGTTTGCAGACATCTCATGCTCAAAGTATCCATCAGTTATATTTTTCAAACTAGTTACACACCCAGCCAATAGATGTCGCATACGTATCTTGTGTGCCAAAAGTTGAAAGTGAATGATCGTGAAATGGATGGCTGCACCCCAGGTAAAGTGTACACAGTGAGCCACACTTTGCCTTCACTGGGTCACAGGAATAAATACGTTAGAGCGGATCCTAAGCACATCCCTCTTGATATGTCCCCCACCAGCATCGGGAGAGGACGATCAGCTTGTATGCCAAGTAACACACACGGGATCACCACTATCTATTGGGGAATGGAAGGTAAGTCTGACTTCTGCTGACATATAAAGTGAAATTATGTCAGATTCCAGAGGGGTAAGATTTATCCCGGTGACTCACCATGGCGTGTGTGTCTAACCTGACATATGCTATACACTTCCCAATATAACTGGCCCCTCATTTGTGGAGGAGACCTTCATTTCTTACCTAAACGGCAAATGGTTGTTTTATAAAGCTGATGACATGATGTAACATACGAGTGTACGGAATACGGGACATATCTGGTGTATGGCTTGTGGGTGTGAAGGAGCAGTCAGTCATCCATGCTCAAGTCATCTTAGACATTACCTGCTATCTCAGATGTAAAAATCATGTCACTACCGGTACCTGAATACACAAGTACTTTTCCTTAGAGCCATATCCATTGTGGTCCATGTTTCAGGCATTTGGCGACGGTTCGAGGCGATATAGATGGCTAAACAGATCTTCGGCATAGTGGTCCTTTTATGCGCTTTGCATCACTCACTTTTAACAGGTAACGTAACAGGTTTTACTGGACTAAATCTCGTACACTTATTATTTGAGCTTTTCGTGGGGTGTTGCTACACAATGTCGTTGTTTGTATTGCAGTGAGTGAATGTGATGTTGGAGAATATTTGAGTGAATCTTCTGGAAGATGCGAGATGTGTCCTTTAGGGCATTACAAGTCGAATCCTGGAAACGAGGCTTGCTCTGCGTGCGCAGACGACGATCCATCACTGACAACCACAGCAGAGGGCGCTGCCAACCAGTCTCAATGCATTCATGTTAGCGTCATATCTAGTCGCATATAGAATATCATTGAGATAAATATAAAATGAAGTTGTTGTACATATTTCTTTCTTCGTGTTTCTATAGAAATTGATATTTGAAATTGACTTTCTCGAGCAGGTGACGCTGATAACGGGGTTGGAACCCGGCTATGGCCCAATGGCTGGCGGGACTCACGTCACCATCACACTAACCACTAGTTCACAACTTATTCCGTCCGTATCTATAGCCTCCATTGCCTGTCCGATTCAAAGGTATGAGCTCTTATCAGAAATATCGTATTTTAGCTGTGCTGGCTTACGCAGGTAGGATTGTGCAGTGAGAGTGAGACATTTTCTGCCGTTCTGTCTTTCCGCCAAACTCGATCTCCTCCTGTGAAACTGCTTGTCGATTTTTTTTTTTTGCAAACCGTTTTCGTTTTTATAATACAATGGCAAATTGTTTCTCACAAGCATACATGTAGACCTGGAACATACAGTGCCTCAGTCTGTTCATTTAAGCCTCAGTATAAGCCTGCTATAGAGAAGGAAAATGGTGGTGATGGAGTCATATATGTGTTCAATGCAACACAATATTATACTTGTCACATTATTTTTTTCTCGACCTACAAAGTTTGATAGATTACAGAAGCTGTTAATACACAAGGAAATGTCCACAAACCTTACAATAAAGCAATGCGCCACACAGCTTTTAAGCTTTTGGCTTATGTCTTTATTTTTTATTAAACCTGAATCATATTTGGTAATATTGCATTGAAATAATTTAATTGTGTTTTTATCTTATTAGTGTTAACGAGATGAAGCTGACTTGCGTGACTGGGCCTTCTCACCTGCAAAGGTCAGCACAGGTCAAGGTCACGTATAGTGATGGCGCAGAGGTCTTGTCTCCATCCAACTTCACCTACATGCCCAACCCTGTAGTAAGCGCCGTCCACAGGAATAAAACCATTATCAGGTCTGCTATTAGAATATCAATAGATTTCTTAAATATCATCGAAATCTGTATATGAACACATTACATTATACTTATTCGCCCTATTTTGTCAAACAAATTAGGGTAGAACTATTTTAGATCTTCAATAGTTAGTGAAGAGGTCTGTTATATATCATAAACAAATACACCTTATTGATAATGCCTGTTTTTATTCCCAAAGTGGGGGTCTCCTGATGAACATATATGGGTATTATTTAACTTCGGTGGCGTCACCTATATTAAGAATCACGAGGATTTACAAGGAAGACATCAGTGTCATTGAAGTGGTAAGTTATATTAATTTGTTGGCAGCAAATTATAATTTCTTTAATATAAGTCTGAGAACATATGCATGACTTATATATTATACCAATTCTTTTCTGAAGATATATCGTTGTCAATTAAGGAAGCCGACGATGTGTTTTGTTTACAGCCTTGCAAGGTGTTCAGCTCCGCAGTGATCCCCTGCGTCCTGCCACCCCTGTATGATGGATTCTACCATCCTCGCCTTCTACCCTCAAACTCTCGCAGGAAACGAGATATAGGAGAAGTCATCTTCAATGATAAAGACACACATTTCTATGCCGGGATCATATTTGATGGAGAACGGAGCTATACGAACTTCAGTAGTATTATTCCAGAGTTTAGGGAGCTGGAAGTGCATGGCGACCCTGTCATCGATAAGTTTGAAGGAAATGTGCTGACGTACGACCCAAGTGGGTCAAACAGAGACATCTATATATGGGCATGTAAACAATATCATTATAACAGAGATATCTATATATGGGCATGTAAACAATATCATTATAACAGAGACATCTATATATGACATATGGGCATGTAAACAATATCATTATAGCAGAGACATCTATATATGGGCATGTAAACAATATCATTATAACAGAGACATCTATATATGGGCATGTAAACAATATCATTATAACAGAGACATCTATATATTGGCATGTAAACAATATCATTATAACAGAGACATCTATATATGGGCATGTAAACAATATCATTGTCACGATGTCACCTCTTGTCCACCCATCGCGTCAACATCACTGAGAAAGCAAAAAAAAATTGGAAAATAACAATAATGATAACAATAATAACAACAAATAAACAGAATAAAAATATAATTAGGCACAGGACAAAACATATCAATTAAGAGCTCCCCAAAACAAAACACTACTTTTACTGAATTAAAGTTCTATGATTTTTATATTTCTTTTTCAGGGAAATTATCTTAACTCTGTGCTGATGCCATCAGATATTGTTGTGACTGTTGGTAAGGGCTTTTGCACGTTAACATCAAATCTTACGACGAATAATTTCATGTGCCAGCCACCGCCGACCAAGCCAGAATTGGAAGAAGAGGACTATGGAGCGGGCGAGTCCCCCAGAGTCAGAGTGAGTAGTCTCAGACCCTGGAGCAGTCCCCCAGAGTCAGAGTGAGTAGTCTCAGACCCTGGACCAGTCCCCCAGAGTCAGAGTGAGTAGTCTCAGACCCTGGACCAGTCCCCCAGAGTCAGAGTGAGTAGTCTCAGACCCTGGACCAGTCCCCCAGAGTCAGAGTGAGTAGTCTCAGACCCTGGACCAGTCCCCCAGAGTCAGAGTGAGTAGTCTCAAAACCTGGACCAGTCCCCCAGAGTCAGAGTGAGTAGTCTCAAAACCTGGACCAGTCCCCCAGAGTCAGAGTGAGTAGTCTCAGACCCTGGACCAGTCCCCCAGAGTCAGAGTGAGTAGTCTCAGACCCTGGACCAGTCCCCCAGAGTCAGAGTGAGTAGTCTCAAACCCTGGACCAGTCCCCCAGAGTCAGAGTGAGTAGTCTCAGACCCTGGACCAGTCCCCCAGAGTCAGAGTGAGTAGTCTCAAAACCTGGACCAGTCCCCCAGAGTCAGAGTGAGTAGTCTCAGACCCTGGACCAGTCCCCCAGAGTCAGAGTGAGTAGTCTCAGACCCTGGACCAGTCCCCCAGAGTCAGAGTGAGTAGTCTCAGACCCTGGACCAGTCCCCTAGAGTCAGAGTGAGTAGTCTCAGACCCTGGACCAGTCCCCCAGAGTCAGAGTGAGTAGTCTCAAACCCTGGACCAGTCCCCCAGAGTCAGAGTGAGTAGTCTCAGACCCTGGACCAGTCCCCCAGAGTCAGAGTGAGTAGTCTCAGACCCTGGACCAGTCCCCCAGAGTCAGAGTGAGTAGTCTCAGACCCTGGACCAGTCCCCCAGAGTCAGAGTGAGTAGTCTCAGACCCTGGACCAGTCCCCCAGAGTCAGAGTGAGTAGTCTCAGACCCTGGACCAGTCCCCTAGAGTCAGAGTGAGTAGTCTCAGACCCTGGACCAGTCCCCCAGAGTCAGAGTGAGTAGTCTCAAACCCTGGACCAGTCCCCCAGAGTCAGAGTGAGTAGTCTCAGACCCTGGACCAGTCCCCCAGAGTCAGAGTGAGTAGTCTCAGACCCTGGACCAGTCCCCCAGAGTCAGAGTGAGTAGTCTCAGACCCTGGACCAGTCCCCCAGAGTCAGAGTGAGTAGTCTCAGACCCTGGACCAGTCCCCTAGAGTCAGAGTGAGTAGTCTCAGACCCTGGACCAGTCCCCTAGAGTCAGAGTGAGTAGTCTCAGACCCTGGACCAGTCCCCCAGAGTCAGAGTGAGTAGTCTCAAAACCTGGACCAGTCCCCCAGAGTCTGAGTTAGATTCTAATCTATTGATTTGTAAACTGAAATGTGAATTTCACTATTTTCAGAGGTAATCCTTATCTTTATCATATGTATAACCACTTGACAGATCTTAACCACATGGCTTTTGAAAGTAGTCTCCCGGTTAAATTCTAAGAGTTGCGAGAGGTGATAGTTTACGTCAGAGTAATGGGAGACAGTGTGGTTCACCTGACCGTTCCCTCTGTTGATAGGTTGGCATCCTACTGGGCCGAGCTACATGGCTGGCGTTTGATTGAGTTCATCTATGCCGACTTTTTGCTGTTTTGCTGCTTTGAATCATCTTTGGCGTTGAATTGTTTTTTTTATTATGCAAATTTGCTGATAAAAATATCATCTTGATAAGTAAGAACATAAAATAATCTAAGTCAAGAATGAATTAAACAGGATCTAAATGTTTGAACTTTGGGTGATCATTTTGTTGATAATTGATAGGTTCATATTGGACTAAGACTGAAGCATGTGGTGGGTTACCTTGACTACACGTCTGGGGGTTCCGGGATGCTGGGGGAGGCCCTGGGCGCCGTGTTCGGAGTGGTAGGAGCTGGGATCGTCCTGGTTTGTCTGATCACGTGCTGGGTGAGGCGATGCCGCATGGCTAACAAAGACAAACACGCCGGCCTTGAGAGCAGAGCCGACGGTCCACCAAACCTCTACACCCGGGGGGCTGGAGGGGAGACGGATGGCGGGTACCTGGCACCCACCCCCTCCCCTGGACAGACCCCGGCAGCAACCATCAGCACCATGTCTTCCCTGCCATCTCACCCCAGCACCATGTCCTCGAGAAGTCATCATTCCGGTTCCTCAGTCAGTCAGCCTATATTTGGTCATGTCTCAGGTCGCCCCTCTATCATAACCCTCGGCCAAGGTCGGCCTTCTGTGATAACATTAAACAGTCAAGGCAGACCCTCTATCTCCGCCACGAGTCAAGGCAGACCTTCTATCTCCGCCACGAGTCAAGGCAGACCTTCCATCTCTGCCCTGAGTCAAGGCAGACCTTCTGTGACCACCCTAGCTTCCCTTCCGAGGTCAGTCAGTCAGAGCACGACCCCGCCCTCTTCCCCCGGCGTCACTCCATCAACTCCGGCTACAGAACCCAACACACCCAACATGCTCAACAATGTCGCCTACCAGGTCCTTCCCAGATTCGGGTAACTAGGTTTTCATATATTTATGTCCACAAATTAATTATTATAGAGAAAAGTCCTTTAATGAAGTAGTGAATTATACTTTGGCTATTTCAATGACATGGGTGTGGTAGTTGATAGTTTACCTTGAAAATCTCGATGAAACTTCACCATTGGTAATCGACTTTTAAATTTGATTTTTATTATGCTCGACAGGCCAGCAGAAATGATTTTATCGCAATGACTATTTCTTGAATAAATGAAAACAAGATCAAATAGAAAATTATTTTTGTTATCTAATTGTTATCGCGCTGTATACGATTATCGCTTCGAATAATGTGGTGACTCACGAGGATATGTTTTCTTATCATAAAAGCTTCCTACTGAAAAATAAATCTGTATCTTCCTTAAAACAGATAAAAGGTCAGAAATGTTCAAGATTGGATGTATATTTGTTTGCAGCTTCACAGTTCTAGAAGTGCTGGACACTGTAGGGGAAGACTTGAAAATGACCGTGGAAGAGTGTCTCATTGAGGGCTCCAGACTGGAGATAGGTGCCACGCTGGGCAAAGGTAGGTCAGCCAACCATAAAGGTACAGCATATATTAGCAGAAGACCTTAACTCAACTAGCCAACCACCCATACATGTACAGCATATATTAGCAGAAGACCTTACTCAACTAGCCAACCACCCATACATGTACAGCATATATTAGCAGAAGACCTTAACTCAACTAGCCAACCACCCATACATGTACAGCATATATTAGCAGAAGACCTTACTCAACTAGCCAACCACCCATACATGTACAGCATATATTAGCAGAAGACCTTACTTAACTAGCCAACCACCCATACATGTACAGCATATATTAGCAGAAGACCTTAACTCAACTAGCCAACCACCCATAAAGGTACAGCATATATTAGCAGAAGACCTTACTCAACTAGCCAACCACCCATACATGTACAGCATATATTAGCAGAAGACCATACTCAACTAGCCAACCACCCATACATGTACAGCATATATTAGCAGAAGACCTTAACTCAACTAGCCAACCACCCATACATGTACAGCATATATTAGCAAAAGACCTTAACTCAACTAGCCAACCACCCATACATGTACAGCATATATTAGCAGAAGACCTTAACTCAACTAGCCAACCACCCATACATGTACAGCACATATTAGCAGAAGACCTTAACTCAACTAGCCAACCACCCATACATGTACAGCATATATTAGCAGAAGACCTTACTCAACTAGCCAACCACCCATACATGTACAGCATATATTAGCAGAAGACCTTAACTCAACTAGCCAACCACCCATACATGTACAGCTTATATTAGCAGAAGACCTTACTCAACTAGCCAACCACCCATACATGTACAGCACATATTAGCAGAAGACCTTAACTCAACTAGCCAACCACCCATACATGTACAGCATATATTAGCAGAAGACCTTACTCAACTAGCCAACCACCCATACATGTACAGCATATATTAGCAGAAGACCTTAACTCAACTAGCCAACCACCCATACATGTACAGCATATATTAGCAGAAGACCTTAACTCAACTAGCCAACCACCCATACATGTACAGCATATATTAGCAGAAGACCTTAACTCAACTAGCCAACCACCCATACATGTACAGCATATATTAGCAGAAGACCTTAACTCAACTAGCCAACCACCCATACATGTACAGCATATATTAGCAGAAGACCTTACTCAACTAGCCAACCACCCATACATGTACAGCATATATTAGCAGAAGACCTTACTCAACTAGCCAACCACCCATACATGTACAGCATATATTAGCAGAAGACCTTAACTCAACTAGCCAACCACCCATACATGTACAGCATATATTAGCAGAAGACCTTACTCAACTAGCCAACCACCCATACATGTACAGCATATATTAGCAGAAGACCTTAACTCAACTAGCCAACCACCCATACATGTACAGCATATATTAGCAGAAGACCTTACTCAACTAGCCAACCACCCATACTTGTACAGCATATATTATCAGAAGACCTTACTCAACTAGCCAACCACCCATACATGTACAGCATATATTAGCAGAAGACCTTAACTCAACTAGCCAACCACCCATACATGTACAGCATATATTAGCAGAAGACCTTAACTCAACTAGCCAACCACCCATACATGTACAGCATATATTAGCAGAAGACCTTAACTCAACTAGCCAACCACCCATACATGTACAGCATATATTAGCAGAAGACCTTACTCAACTAGCCAACCACCCATACATGTACAGCATATATTAGCAGAAGACCTTAACTCAACTAGCCAACCACCCATACATGTACAGCATATATTAGCAGAAGACCTTAACTCAACTAGCCAACCACCCATACATGTACAGCACATATTAGCAGAAGACCTTACTCAACTAGCCAACCACCCATACATGTACAGCATATATTAGCAGAAGACCTTAACTCAACTAGCCAACCACCCATACATGTACAGCACATATTATCAGAAGACCTTAACTCAACTAGCCAACCACCCATACATGTACAGCATATATTAGCAGAAGACCTTACTCAACTAGCCAACCACCCATACATGTACAGCATATATTAGCAGAAGACCTTACTCAACTAGCCAACCACCCATACATGTACAGCATATATTAGCAGAAGACCTTAACTCAACTAGCCAACCACCCATACATGTACAGCATATATTAGCAGAAGACCTTACTCAACTAGCCAACCACCCATACATGTACAGCATATATTAGCAGAAGACCTTAACTCAACTAGCCAACCACCCATACATGTACAGCATATATTAGCAGAAGACCTTACTCAACTAGCCAACCACCCATACTTGTACAGCATATATTATCAGAAGACCTTACTCAACTAGCCAACCACCCATACATGTACAGCATATATTAGCAGAAGACCTTAACTCAACTAGCCAACCACCCATACATGTACAGCATATATTAGCAGAAGACCTTAACTCAACTAGCCAACCACCCATACATGTACAGCATATATTAGCAGAAGACCTTAACTCAACTAGCCAACCACCCATACATGTACAGCATATATTAGCAGAAGACCTTAACTCAACTAGCCAACCACCCATACATGTACAGCATATATTATCACAAGACCTTAACTCAACTAGCCAACCACCCATACATGTACAGCATATATTAGCAGAAGACCTTACTCAACTAGCCAACCACCCATACATGTACAGCATATATTAGCAGAAGACCTTAACTCAACTAGCCAACCACCCATACATGTACAGCATATATTAGCAGAAGACCTTAACTCAACTAGCCAACCACCCATACATGTACAGCATATATTAGCAGAAGACCTTAACTCAACTAGCCAACCACCCATACATGTACAGCACATATTAGCAGAAGACCTTAACTCAACTAGCCAACCACCCATACATGTACAGCATATATTAGCAGAAGACCTTACTCAACTAGCCAACCACCCATACATGTACAGCATATATTAGCAGAAGACCTTAACTCAACTAGCCAACCACCCATACATGTACAGCTTATATTAGCAGAAGACCTTACTCAACTAGCCAACCACCCATACATGTACAGCACATATTAGCAGAAGACCTTAACTCAACTAGCCAACCACCCATACATGTACAGCATATATTAGCAGAAGACCTTACTCAACTAGCCAACCACCCATACATGTACAGCAAATATTAGCAGAAGACCTTAACTCAACTAGCCAACCACCCATACATGTACAGCTTATATTAGCAGAAGACCTTACTCAACTAGCCAACCACCCATACATGTACAGCATATATTAGCAGAAGACCTTAACTCAACTAGCCAACCACCCATACATGCACAGCATATATTAGCAGAAGACCTTAACTCAACTAGCCAACCACCCATACATGTACAGCATATATTAGCAGAAGACCTTAACTCAACTAGCCAACCACCCATACATGTACAGCACATATTAGCAGAAGACCTTAACTCAACTAGCCAACCACCCATACATGTACAGCATATATTAGCAGAAGACCTTACTCAACTAGCCAACCACCCATACATGTACAGCATATATTAGCAGAAGACCTTACTCAACTAGCCAACCACCCATACATGTACAACATATATTAGCAGAAGACCTTACTCAACTAGCCAACCACCCATACATGTACAGCATATATTAGCAGAAGACCTTAACTCAACTAGCCAACCACCCATACATGTACAGCATATATTAGCAGAAGACCTTAACTCAACTAGCCAACCACCCATACATGTACAGCATATATTAGCAGAAGACCTTACTCAACTAGCCAACCACCCATACATGTACAGCTTATATTAGCAGAAGACCTTACTCAACTAGCCAACCACCCATACATGTACAGCATATATTAGCAGAAGACCTTACTCAACTAGCCAACCACCCATACATGTACAGCATATATTAGCAGAAGACCTTACTCAACTAGCCAACCACCCATACATGTACAGCATATATTAGCAGAAGACCTTAACTCAACTAGCCAACCACCCATACATGTACAGCATATATTAGCAGAAGACCTTACTCAACTAGCCAACCACCCATACATGTACAGCATATATTAGCAGAAGACCTTAACTCAACTAGCCAACCACCCATACATGTACAGCATATATTATCACAAGACCTTACTCAACTAGCCAACCACCCATACATGTACAGCATATATTATCACAAGACCTTACTCAACTAGCCAACCACCCATACATGTACAGCATATATTATCAGAAGACCTTACTCAACTAGCCAACCACCCATACATGTACAGCATATATTATCACAAGACCTTACTCAACTAGCCAACCACCCATACATGTACAGTATATATAAGCAGAAGACCTTACTCAACTAGATTATTTAACATTTTATTTGAGCAATATTATAACTTATTTAGTTATCTTACTGTCATTCTGTATGCAATGGTCAAAATATTTCTAAATATATTCATTGCAGCATCTTTACTTGTGGCTTAATTTTTATAGGTTTTTTCGGAAAGGTGTATAAAGGTATGCTAAAGGATGAGAATGGAAATAATGGAAAAACTGTAGCTGTGAAGACAGCACAAGGTAACAGTTCTATTCATCGTTATAACTCGTAATAGAGATACACTAACTAATAACAAACTGAACACTGGGTCAACGAACCCGTCACCTTTGCCCCAGTCACACACCGGCAATATTTATAGAATTAATATGAATTAGTACACCATCTGTTCGTGTTAAACCATGTCTCTTATCATGCTGAGATGTTTTACATCGAACCACGATGATAAATAACAAATCACTCCGAGCCAGTAATAACCATACTCGAACTGTAACAAATTACAATGAACGATAATGAGTTTCAATGAATGTTTTTAAACATTTCGTGTTGGCGAATCTTTTGAACCTTTGATCACCAGTTCACAGAGACTACTTAATACGAACTGCATGGAGACGACTGGAGACTTAATACGAACTGCATGGAGACGACTGGAGACTTAATACGAACTGCATAGAGACTACTGGCAACTTAATACGAACTGCATGGAGACTACTGGCAACTTCATACGAACTGCATGGAGACTACTGGCAACCTAATACGAACTGCATGGAGACTACTGGCAACTTCATATGAACTGCATGGAGACTACTGGCAACTTAATAGGAACTGCATGGAGACTACTGGCAACTTCATACGAACTGCATGGAGACTACTGGCAACCTAATACGAACTGCATGGAGACTACTGGCAACTTAATACGAACTGCATGGAGACTACTGGCAACTTAATAGGAACTGCATGGAGACTACTGGCAACTCAATAGGAACTGTATGAAGACTACTGGAGACTTTATACGAACTGCGTGGAGACTACTGGAGACTTAATACGAACTGCATGGAGACTACTGAGACTTAATACGAACTGCGTGGAGACTACTGGAGACTTAATACGAACTGCATGGAGACTACTGGCAACTTAATACGAACTGCATGGAGACTACTGGATACTTAATACGAACTGTATGAAGACGACTGGAGACTTAATACGAACTGTATGAAGACGACTGGAGACTTAATACGAACTGCGTTGCCGATTTGTTAAGACTTATTCCCCACTGTGTGACTTCCACTTCTCAATGTATTTTTCTGTATCATTTCTACGGTGTTATTTTCACTTCTTCCTACTCGAGATTACAGTATTTGACAACCGTGCATCAGATTGTTTGTATAAAAAAATGAATAACAAATTGAGATAAAGAAAATTGAACCTAATGATGCAAAAAATGTAGAGGGACGAAAATGCCAAAGACAGGAATGAAGGTTGCAAAGTGGAATGGCATAAATAAAGGTTAAGGCAATGTCAAACTCAGGCAGATTAATACGTTCCCTGTCACATAACCATGGAGGCACATATACCGTAGGTAACTGGAATATAATATATGAGACAGGCTTGTCATTGAGTTTTGGAGAATCTGTTGAGGAACAATGTTTGTTTTGTGTGGCCGGCAGGTAAGCAGGGCACGATGCATGACGTCACTTCCTTCCTGGAGGAGGCAGTGATGATGAAAGACTTCGACCATGAGAATGTGCTGTCACTACTTGGAGTGGTCCTAGATGACAGCAAACCATATGTTATATTGCCATACATGGAGAATGGAGATCTCAAAACATACATTTCTCATCCATCCAGGGTAAAATACCATATAGTTTCACTTCTCTATTCTTTATTAGGGAGAGGGGATGATTAACTGTCTGAATGTCATTAATAATTCACAATTTACAAAAAAAGAAAAGAATTAATCAACTACAATATCTTAAATTCATCACTTGTTATAACAAGTGTTTTCTTTTTGCAGAGGATAACAGTGAGGGAATTGATAGGGTTTGGGCTGCAGGTGTCCAAAGGAATGTCTTACCTTGCGTCTCAGAAGTTTGTGCACAGAGACCTGGCCACCAGGAACTGCATGTAAGTACTGCCAACATCGCATTGAATTGTCCTCTCCACTTGATTAGCATTTTTCAGTATCATTTTTAAAATGTTCAAAAGTCAATTTAATGTAATACATAATTATAAAAAAGATATATCAGATATCACAAAGAGATTGGAATGAAAGTGAATCAAGGCATCTTGAATGTGGAGGATGATCTTTATTTGTGTTTCCTGTATGTAGGGTGGATAAGTCGACGCTGGTGAAGATAGCTGACTTTGGGTTGTCGCGGGATATATACAAGTCGGATTATTACCGGGTGGAGACGAAGCACCGTCCACTTCCGGTCAAGTGGATGGCCATAGAGAGTCTGACAGAAGGGGTCTTCTCCACCAAGACTGATGTGGTACTCATGTGCTCATTTAGTAGAATTTACTATCTCAACTTAAATATCTTATAGCTATATCAAAATGTTTGTTGCAAAAGGTCCTAATGAGACATCTTGACATCGTCACTATATGATTTTTCACTTAATGACACACAATATATGGCAAATTATACTTGTATTCCATGATTCATTCTGATAATTGCTACATATGACTCATTCTGATATTTGTTGTCCATGACTCATTCTGATACTTGCTATTCATGACTCATTCTGATACTTGCTACATATGACTCATTCTGATACTTGCTACCCATGACTCATTCTGATACTTGCTACATATGACTCATTCTGATACTTGCTACCCATGACTCATTCTGATAATTGCTACCCATGACTCATTCTGATATTTGCTACATATGACTCATTCTGATACTTGCTACCCATGACTCATTCTGAAACTTGCTACCCATGACTCATTCTGATATTTGTTGTCCATGACTCATTCTGATACTTGCTATTCATGACTCATTCTGATACTTGCTACATATGACTCATTCTGATACTTGCTACCCATGACTCATTCTGATACTTGCTACATATGACTCATTCTGATACTTGCTACCCATGACTCATTCTGATAATTGCTACCCATGACTCATTCTGATATTTGCTACCCATGACTCATTCTGATACTTGCTACATATGACTCATTCTGATACTTGCTACCCATGACTCATTCTGAAACTTGCTACCCATGACTCATTCTGATACTTGCTACATTTGACTCATTCTGATACTTGCTATCCCTGACTCATTCTGATACTTTTTGTTCTTGATACAGTGGTCGTTTGGAGTATTACTATGGGAACTGATGACGAGGGGCTGTTCTCCTTACGCCGATATTGACAGC
Organism: Amphiduros pacificus; assembly: GCA_949316495.1. Taxonomy (NCBI): domain Eukaryota; kingdom Metazoa; phylum Annelida; class Polychaeta; order Phyllodocida; family Hesionidae; genus Amphiduros; species Amphiduros pacificus. Next base: position 62,256,968 of record OX439002.1, read on the forward strand.
TTTAAGATCAAGGCATACCTGAGCAGCGGGCGGAGACTCTCCCAGCCCGAACACGCCCCCGATGAAATGTGCGTACCACAAAATAACGCTCAATCTAATCACTTATATTTGTGTCATTTTTAAAACATAAACATGCACAAAAACACACACACACATACACATACATATACATATATGTGTGTGTATCATATTAGATACACTAATATGTGAAAGTTTGGTTTTGTTTGATGCAGATATACAGTAATGAAGAGCTGTTGGTTGGAGACGGCGGAGGAGAGGCCCTCCTTCCAGATACTGTATGAAAAGTTACAAGATACCTTAGATGAAAGATCGTCTGTACCCGAATATCTCCAGATCATTGACACATAGCATACGAGCTGTATCTCCATCGTAAATAGGCGATCACTACCGGAGTCTGCAATTCACTCATAGTTTTATTTTACTCTACACATCACTATTTATTAGCATCTCGATATCATGAAATGCACATCGTTAACAGAGCATCAAACTGAGGAAAATCCAAACCACGGGGTGCTATATTTTAGTCTGGCGAGGATAAAAGGTTATAAAATGTCGAATTCATAATACAATTGTTATATCTTCAATATTTTATGCTCCACACACATTTGAGTGACTTACTGTAATAACTACTTCTGTGTGGATCCAGGGGGCGCCACTGCATGATAAGATATTCGTGTATTCTGTGTGGATCCAGGGGGCGCCATTGCCTGATTAGATATTCGTGTATTCTGTGTGGATCCAGGGGGCGCCACTGCATGATTAGATATTCGTGTATTCTGTGTGGATCCAGGGGGCGCCACTGCATGATTAGATATTCATGTATTCTGTGTGGATCCAGGGGCGCCACTGCCTGATTAGATATTCGTGTATTCTGTGCGGATCCAGGGGGCGCCACTGCATGATTAGATATTCGTGTATTCTGTGTGGATCCAGGGGGCGCCACTGCATGATTAGATATTCGTGTATTCTGTGTGGATCCAGGGGGCGCCACTGCCTGATTAGATATTCGTGTATTCTGTGCGGATCCAGGGGGCGCCACTGCCTGATTAGATATTCGTGTATTCTGTGTGGATCCAGGGGGCGCCACTACCTGATTAGATATTCGTGTATTCTGTGTGGATCCAGGGGGCGCCACTGCATGATTAGACATACCTGTATTCTGTGCGGATCCAGGGGGCGCCACTGCATGATTAGATATACGTGTATTCTGTGTCCACTGCAATATTATGTGATAATTCTTCAACTTACATATAATAGAACTGAATTGCTCATTTTATGTCTGTCCACTAACTGTTTCCTTTTTCCCTCGATTTACGTTACCTCAGCTGAAATATGTTGATTCAAATATAGATTGATTTGAGAAAATATTTATTCAAAATACATCAATTATGTAATTTCTGTTATTGTGTCTTTTCTAACAGTTACATATTTAGAAAGGAACAAGTAATGTGTTCTTGCAGCCTCACTCAACCTTCAATTAAAATAACATAGATACAGGTCTGGAGGAGCGTTGGAGGGTGCCGGAGTATAACATGTAAACTAATCCATGACGTCACACTATTCCGGACGCTCACAACATGCCCGACACTAGATCGCAACATAGCCCGCTGAAATCTGAGCCATATCGTATTAATGGCGCGATTTAAAAAGTTGTTTTCGTTTTTCTCTGTATATCAACTATCGCATCCAAATATTCAACGAGATTTTTGCCTTATTCTAACACAGAAATATGCCCCAGTATAAGATAACTCAACCAGGAGTGATCAAGACTTGTCCTTACAATAGGCACACATTGATTGTACCATAGGATTCACATGACCATGATCCAGACTCTTTATTTCCATGCAATTTTAATGCATTTTCTGAAGAAAAAAACACCAAGAAATCGTTAAATAAAAGAATCACCCGGATTCGTTCAGAATTGGCTCCGAAAAGTTGTAGGTGGTGGTGGGGCTTGCCTGCCGACTTTGCTAGAAAAAAATCCATCGGCCGGGCATCTTTACTAAAATCGGCATACATGTGACTGGGGTATTTGTTGCGATTACTGTCCGGCACAGTGCAGGGCTCTCCCAGCGGAGATAATCAGTGTACTGATTTAATCTAAAACTCATTAATTCTATTCTACACATAACTGTAGTATTTTAAATGATCTCTCTTTGTAAATTTTAATGTAATATTTGTTATCGCATCTATAAATATTAATTCATCTTGTAATCTTTGTAAATATAGTAAATATATAATTAACGATTAAATTTTAATTATTATATAATTATATACCAAGTGTATCACAGATTATTTATTTATTTGTTTCAAAAACCCATTGTACTGTGTAGTTAAATAAATAAAAGAATATTTGTATATACAACAACACATGTCTGATTTGTCCAACCATTTTAACATGGGCATGGAATAAAATGAGTATTGTTTTCATGACTAAAATCTGTTAATTAGCTGTGTATTTTTGACATCTGGAACTCAATTTATATGCATCAGCATTTTACATTTCTACTAACATTCTCTAAATATCGCCCTTTCTAATATATTCCTAAAGTGTCAATGAGGACTCTCCTTTTCCCACGGCCTCACAGCTGAACAAAATATGGCTTGTTAATTGTATTTGCTGGATTAATTGGAGTCAGTGAGGTACGTGTCTTCAATGTTTCCAAATTTGATGGGTTTCATGAACATGCTGAGGATGCCTAGACCCTGTCCCTCGGCGTAGTCCCGGGCCTTCCTCCTCAACAGAGCTATGCTGCTGTTCCTTCTCTCCTCCTCCGTACCGGAAATGGGCACAAACGTCATGATTTCCTGTGATATAAAAACCAAACTGTAGATGTTTTTATAAGAACAACAATATATATATATATATAATCAGAATCAAAATTATAACTCAAATTGCAAGATACTCTGTTACATAGCACTGATTAGCTCAATATATTTCATCTTATCTGGTGTGATATTGGTGGGGGTAAACTAGGTGGCAGCACTGATTAGCTCAATATGTTTCATCTTACCTGGTGTGATATTGGTGGGGGTAAACTAGGTGGCAGCACTGATTAGCTCAATATATTTCATCTTATCTGGTGTGATATTGGTGGGGGTAAACTAGGTGGCAGCACTGATTAGCTCAATATGTTTCATCTTACCTGGTGTGATATTGGTGGCGGTAAACTAGGTGGCAGCACTGGTATCAGGGGAGCCTTCCCAATAGATACGTCGTCATTAGTTGATGACGGTCGGTCTGCTGGGTGGGTGCACGTTTTCCTGTATTTCTCTTGTTTTCTCCATTTTGCCCGCCTATTTTGAAACCAAACCTTGGGAAGAGAGGAAAATAAAGACATCGTAATACGTGTTGAATACAAATGTGAAGGATATTTGTGGACCCCAATGTGCATGGATCAGTGATGGCTTTTTAGAATATTTTGTGCGCACTGGTAGAGTGACATTAAGTTGCAGCTGGTTGCACCATTTTCTGCTGCAAATGTTGAACATAAATATGATCAGAATTTATGTAATTATGGGTAAATGCTTGGTTTTACATAACTCAACGATGAAGTCTCATGGATCAATGAGATAATTGGATTGGGTCTGCTTAATTGAAAACATATTTGCTAGGGAAACTTTTATTTAGTTCAGTTAAATTTAGCTAATTTGCTGAATATTCTATGGTATGTTATACTCAGTGAACTGTGTCTAAGGACCCTGGCCAATTTGTTTTACAGCATTACACCAAAGACTGGTGCACTATGAGACCACTGTATTGTTTTGATTTTTAAACAAACTTTGTATTTTGACATTTTACAGGGCAATAAGTTACAAATATCCAATTTTGTCCTGTTATTTCTGTTATAATGTTGCTCACACTGACTTCAAATTCTTCAAACAGCTGTAAAATTGGTTCTAATTGTTATTTTTTGGTGTTCTGGATTTTTGTGAACCAAAGCAGCATGATTATAAATTTATTTTGTCAAAGTATATGTTGCTTCGTTGATTTTGCTGCTGAAGGTCAAACACACGTCATCTTAGGGTCAATCTATTTTAAACAAGACAAGTTACGGTAGGTTTGCATGCACGATGAATTGATAAAATAGTCCTGTGACTTGATGAGGTTGGATTCCTTGAGTTTAGCGAATAGGGATCTATCTCTGTGATTTATTCAATAAATACTTTAGCAATAGATTATGATTGCAAAGCACTTGATAATAAATGATATATCATAGTTGTGTTCTAGAGACATAGAAATTGGCAGAGCTATCTGTCAAAGAGTCTGCACATAATGTGAAATATCACCTATGACAATATGTGATCAATTGAAAATAACCACAGAGAGGATGGAGGGCTTTTAGCAGTTTCACCTGATGTTTGCTCCATGACTTTTGATCACATCATTTGACTATTTGTAGAAGAGCTTTGAGACACGGTCGGGAAAAAGGTGAAGAGCTTTCATCTGCGCTCATTGACATTCCATGAAATGCCATTTGTGCAAAACGATTTGCTGTGTTGACCTAGAATCGGGTTTCCCAACTCCCTCCTCGCTGGTTTGTGAAATGTGGAGATTTGTACAGATGTGTCGTTCCCTTAATAGACGGGTTGGTGAGGTGTACAGGATATCATGCAATGATACGTTTATGGCAACTTTGCGGGTAAGCTGGCTGGCAGCTGGCACTGGGACGTGTTGGCGGAGGGCACACACGTGCTGTTTGCTGTTTGGCCGGAAGGTGGTGGGGCTCGACGGGACGTGTTGACATTGTCCCAATGATACACTCACTCACACATTATAATGCACACTGGCCTGCCCCAGTGCTTGCCAATAACCTCCAGCCTATCTCTGTCAGCAGATCAATTGATTAGCTGCTTTATTAAACATAATTAAGACGCATTGACATGTGCTCATCTAGGCATAATTTCTATATCAAGATTGGGAACAAATTAATACATTATTTACTAGTTACAACATTTTTCCATATTCTATTTATTCTTATTATTCTTTTAAAAAACCCAACATTATAGGGTTGCTCTGATATTTGAGGCACTTACTGTATTTTATTTTTGTCACTGGCGCACAATAAAGACATTTGAGGAATAGCAGTTGTATTTTGTTCTTGCAGCAATGATAATTCGTGTAAACTAGCACTTTTTTGTTTGCCGCAGAAATATAGTGATGCGTTCTCAGATTTATTCACTGGAAAACCTCAATAGTATTGGGATTGGCTGTGAGGAAAATGTCTCCATGCTTCAAGTCGATCCAAAGGAACGTCCCAAAGTTGTGTTGAAATATTCTTAGTTTCTTTAATGGAGGAAACCTGAAGACCCCCTACCCCATATAAACGATGTATATCGTGATAATACTAAGGACTGGAGTGATAAAATTCGTTGCAATCATCATCACATGACCATCTTTATATTTATATCTTTTATGATTGCTTTTTAATCCGTCAGTTGGAAATCACTTGGAAATTTCAATGTTGTTTCTGATTATTATTGGTTCCTATTTACAAATATTATGTGTAAACTATTTTCAGACGTGTTTAATGATAACAGCAAGCTAAAGATTACATTTGAAAATGTTTTTTTTTAGATTTGCTCTGATCGAATGAATCCCTTTTTCATCCATTGTATGTCTCCAGCGTTGTAACTTCAGCTCCAAAACCAGTGTGCAAGCCTCACATTGAGCATAAACGAGCGAGTTTCTGGGCATTTTTTGTAATTGGTTCCAAAGTATCAACAAGTTGTGTGGCATATCTATTCTCATCTACATCTAAAATCGTATTCCAAGAGGAAATCTAAATATGATGATTAACAATCAAATGACAGCTTAGTTGAACAGCATCTGGCATGGGCATTTTAACAATTTGTCAAACAATGAAATGGATTTTGGCATATGGAACCATTCAAATTCCGCTTTGGTGCTCTTATTCTATGATCTGATTGGCTGGTCACATTTGACATCACTACAATTACATTGGATAATCTTTGCTAGCCTACTCCTCGTGTGCGGCTTTCTTATTTTAACTTTAAAACAATGCAGTAACAATTCTTATATTTTAATATAATAGGATTAAACATAACTAGTTGGCATATTTGTTCATTCAGAGGGAGAGGGTGAAATTCTGAAAAGTGAAATAGGACAAAAATAAACTGCTCTTTTGGAAAGAAAAAAATCTATCATGGCATAAAGCAAAAAACAGTGTCACTAAAATCTTGAAATAAACTTGAAAAAGAAATTACATCCCAAACAGGGCCAATGGGGGTCCAATGGGGTCTGGATGAATATTAATGCGCGGTGACCTTCTAAATTACTCTACTGAGATCAAATGCACAACTGAAAAAACTCAAATGTGTCCACCATTGCAAAAACACAGAAATATAGAATTTCAAATTTATAAAGTTTACAAAATTTATCCATAATTTGGTGTGATTAAATTTCCTCTTGTGATTCGCACGGAAAGTGAACAGATATTATTCGTTATTGTAGCTTTAAAATATGAAAAGTATGAAGAGAACGATCCAGAAAAAAACAACATGTCCAGAATTTTGTTCCACTCATGGACATTTCGTATCGAAAAGAATGCCTCGTAGGACTTGTATTTCACATTGAAATATTCATCTCAACATTTAAGATACCCAAGGATATAAATTGTTTGTATATTTATTACACCTTGATCGCAGCGATAACTAAAACAAGATGGCGGTATGTTATCGTCGAAAGGCCTCTTTATATTCTGATGTATATGAGTTATTTACTTCATGACGGGACGTCCATTTGTCGTTCATTTGTTCTTTCAAATTTATTCATTTGTTCAAGAATATAAAGGCATGGTTCGCACAAGATAGAAATGCCAGAAGGAAATCGGCAAACCGGAACATCTTGTCCACATTGACAGGTTTTCAGCTAGAGTTTTTATTCCACGTTAAATCTTTAATACCAAAACTTCCCAGTATATATATATATATATATATATATATATATATATATATATATATATATATATATATATATATATATATATATATATATATATATATATATATATATTACGCTTTGAGTAGCAAGTTGTTCCTACTGACCTGGACTCGGGCCTCCGTCAGCTGGAGTCTGAGAGCTAGAGCCTCTCGCATGAAGATGTCCGGGTAGTGAGTGGTCTGGAAGGCACGCTCCAACTCATCTATCTGCCACGAAGAGAAGTTAGTTCTCATTCTCATTCGTCTACTGCGACGCTGACTCAACCCATCACCTGTCCAACATAATTCAGACTCAGACAATATCCTTCTCGTGAGACATCCTATAAGTTATCATTATAGCTCAGTGTACAACCTTTTCATGCAATAGCAGGTCTGGTTGAAATCTGTCCCCAGGACTCAATGCCCTATTCCTCTCCAAGATTGATTTCATTTGCATTGTCACTCAGACACGACAACCCAAACCACAGCTCAATAACACAAACTACACCTTCTGGCAAAACATCCAACGAGATGTCATTCTATGATATAAACTAAAACTGTTACCTCCTCGTGAAACATCCAGCAAGATGTAACTTATTTTCTAAGGTAGCAATGATCACTGGCATCAAATGTCCATTTAGAAAGATATAGACTGTACTAAGGTAGTTACCCTGGGTTTGGACATTGTCTGTACTTGTATCTTTGAGTAGCAATGAGCGCTCTCCTCCACTACTATAGATATAGACTGTACTAAGGTAGTTACCCTGGGTTTGGATATGGTCTGGACTTGTATCTTTGAGTAGCAATGAGTGCTCTCCTTCCATACTATAGATATAGACTGTACTAAGGTAGTTACCCTGGGTTTGGACATTGTCTGTACTTGTATCTTTGAGTAGCAATGAGCGCTCTCCTTCCATACTATAGATATAGACTGTACTAAGGTAGTTACCCTGGGTGTAGACATGGTCTGTACTTGTATCTTTGAGTAGCAATGAGTGCTCTCCTTCCATACTATAGATATAGACTGTACTAAGGTAGTTACCCTGGGTTTGGACATTGTCTGTACTTGTATCTTTGAGTAGCAATGAGCGCTCTCCTTCCATACTATAGATATAGACTGTACTAAGGTAGTTACCCTGGGTTTGGATATGGTCTGTACTTGTATCTTTTAGTAGCAATGAGCGCTCTCCTCCCATACTATAGATATAGACTGTGCTAAGGTAGTTACCCTGGGTTTGGATATGGTCTGGACTTGTATCTTTGAGTAGCAATGAGTGCTCTCCTTCCATACTATAGATATAGACTGTACTAAGGTAGTTACCCTGGATTTGGACATGGTCTGGACTTGTATCTTTGAGTAGCAATGAGCGCTCTCCTTCCATACTATAGATATAGACTGTACTAAGGTAGTTACCCTGGATTTGGACATGGTCTGGACTTGTATCTTTGAGTAGCAATGAGCGCTCTCCTCCCATACTATAGATATAGACTGTGCTAAGGTAGTTACCCTGGGTTTGGACATGGTCTGGACTTGTATCTTTGAGTAGCAATGAGCGCTCTCCTCCAATACTATAGATATAGACTGTGCTAAGGTAGTTACCCTGGGTTTGGACATGGTCTGGACTTGTATCTTTGAGTAGCAATGAGCGCTCTCCTCCAATACTATAGATATAGACTGTGCTAAGGTAGTTACCCTGGGTTTGGACATGGTCTGGACTTGTATCTTTGAGTAGCAATGAGCGCTCTCCTCCCATACTATAGATATAGACTGTACTAAGGTAGTTACCCTGGGTTTGGACATGGTCTGGACTTGTATCTTTGAGTAGCAATGAGCGCTCTCCTCCCATACTATAGATATAGACTGTGCTAAGGTAGTTACCCTGGGTTTGGATATGGTCTGGACTTGTATCTTTGAGTAGCAATGAGTGCTCTCCTCCCATACTATAGATATAGACTGTGCTAAGGTAGTTACCCTGGGCTTGGACATGGTCTGTACTTGTATCTTTGAGTAGCAATGAGCGCTCTCCTCCCATACTATAGATATAGACTGTGCTAAGGTAGTTACCCTGGGTTTGGACATGGTCTGGACTTGTATCTTTGAGTAGCAATGAGTGCTCTCCTCCCATACTATAGATATAGACTGTGCTAAGGTAGTTACCCTGGGTTTGGACATGGTCTGTACTTGTATCTTTGAGTAGCAATGAGTGCTCTCCTCCCATACTATAGATATAGACTGTGCTAAGGTAGTTACCCTGGGTTTGGACATGGTCTGGACTTGTATCTTTGAGTAGCAATGAGTGCTCTCCTCCCATACTATAGATATAGACTGTGCTAAGGTAGTTACCCTGGGTTTGGACATGGTCTGGACTTGTATCTTTGAGTAGCAATGAGTGCTCTCCTCCCATACTATAGATATAGACTGTGCTAAGGTAGTTACCCTGGGTTTGGACATGGTCTGGACTTGTATCTTTGAGTAGCAATGAGCGCTCTCCTCCAATACTATAGATATAGACTGTGCTAAGGTAGTTACCCTGGGTTTGGACATGGTCTGGACTTGTATCTTTGAGTAGCAATGAGCGCTCTCCTCCCATACTATAGATATAGACTGTGCTAAGGTAGTTACCCTGGGTTTGGATATGGTCTGGACTTGTATCTTTGAGTAGCAATGAGTGCTCTCCTCCCATACTATAGATATAGACTGTGCTAAGGTAGTTACCCTGGGCTTGGACATGGTCTGGACTTGTATCTTTTAGTAGCAATGAGCACTCTCCTTCGATACTATATATATATAGACTGTGCTAAGGTAGTTACCCTGGGTTTGGATATGGTCTGGACTTGTATCTTTGAGTAGCAATGAGCGCTCTCCTCCCATACTATAGATATAGACTGTGCTAAGGTAGTTACCCTGGGTTTGGACATTGTCTGTACTTGTATCTTTGAGTAGCAATGAGCGCTCTCCTCCACTACTATAGATATAGACTGTACTAAGGTAGTTACCCTGGGTTTGGACATGGTCTGGACTTGTATCTTTGAGTAGCAATGAGCGCTCTCCTCCAATACTATAGATATAGACTGTGCTAAGGTAGTTACCCTGGGTTTGGATATGGTCTGTACTTGTATCTTTGAGTAGCAATGAGCGCTCTCCTCCCATACTATAGATATAGACTGTACTAAGGTAGTTACCCTGGGTTTGGACATTGTCTGTACTTGTATCTTTGAGTAGCAATGAGCGCTCTCCTTCCATACTATAGATATAGACTGTACTAAGGTAGTTACCCTGGGTTTGGACATGGTCTGGACTTGTATCTTTGAGTAGCAATGAGCGCTCTCCTCCAATACTATAGATATAGACTGTACTAAGGTAGTTACCCTGGGTTTGGACATGGTCTGGACTTGTATCTTTGAGTAGCAATGAGCGCTCTCCTCCAATACTATAGATATAGACTGTACTAAGGTAGTTACCCTGGGTTTGGACATGGTCTGGACTTGTATCTTTGAGTAGCAATGAGCGCTCTCCTCCACTACTATAGATATAGACTGTACTAAGGTAGTTACCCTGGGTTTGGACATGGTCTGGACTTGTATCTTTGAGTAGCAATGAGCGCTCTCCTCCACTACTATAGATATAGACTGTACTAAGGTAGTTACCCTGGGCTTGGACATGGTCTGTACTTGTATCTTTGAGTAGCAATGAGCGCTCTCCTCCAATACTATAGATATAGACTGTGCTAAGGTAGTTACCCTGGGTTTGGATATGGTCTGTACTTGTATCTTTGAGTAGCAATGAGCGCTCTCCTCCCATACTATAGATATAGACTGTACTAAGGTAGTTATCCTTGGTTTGGACATGGTCTGGACTTGTATCTTTGAGTAGCAATGAGCGCTCTCCTTCCATACTATAGATATAGACTGTACTAAGGTAGTTACCCTGGGTTTGGACATTGTCTGTACTTGTATCTTTGAGTAGCAATGAGCGCTCTCCTCCACTACTATAGATATAGACTGTACTAAGGTAGTTACCCTGGGTTTGGATATGGTCTGTACTTGTATCTTTGAGTAGCAATGAGCGCTCTCCTCCCATACTTATTTAGATAGATATAGACTGTACTAAGGTAGTTACCCTGGGCTTGGACATGGTCTGTACTTGTATTTTTGAGTAGCAATGAGCGCTCTCCTTCCATACTATAGATATAGACTGTACTAAGGTAGTTACCCTGGGCTTGGACATTGTCTGTACTTGTATCTTTGAGTAGCAATGAGCGCTCTCCTCCCATACTATAGATATAGACTGTACTAAGGTAGTTACCCTGGGCTTGGACATTGTCTGTACTTGTATCTTTGAGTAGCAATGAGCGCTCTCCTCCCATACTATAGATATAGACTGTACTAAGGTAGTTACCCTGGGTTTGGACATTGTCTGTACTTGTATCTTTGAGTAGCAATGAGCGCTCTCCTCCACTACTATAGATATAGACTGTACTAAGGTAGTTACCCTGGGTTTGGACATTGTCTGTACTTGTATCTTTGAGTAGCAATGAGCGCTCTCCTCCAATACTATAGATATAGACTGTGCTAAGGTAGTTACCCTGGGTTTGGACATTGTCTGTACTTGTATCTTTGAGTAGCAATGAGCGCTCTCCTCCACTACTATAGATATAGACTGTACTAAGGTAGTTACCCTGGGTTTGGACATTGTCTGGACTTGTATCTTTGAGTAGCAATGAGCGCTCTCCTCCAATACTATAGATATAGACTGTACTAAGGTAGTTACCCTGGGTTTGGACATTGTCTGTACTTGTATCTTTGAGTAGCAATGAGCGCTCTCCTCCACTACTATAGATATAGACTGTACTAAGGTAGTTACCCTGGGTTTGGACATGGTCTGTACTTGTATCTTTGAGTAGCAATGAGCGCTCTCCTCCACTACTATAGATATAGACTGTACTAAGGTAGTTACCCTGGGTTTGGACATTGTCTGTACTTGTATCTTTGAGTAGCAATGAGCGCTCTCCTCCACTACTATAGATATAGACTGTACTAAGGTAGTTACCCTGGGTTTGGACATTGTCTGGACTTGTATCTTTGAGTAGCAATGAGCGCTCTCCTCCAATACTATAGATATAGACTGTACTAAGGTAGTTACCCTGGGTTTGGACATTGTCTGTACTTGTATCTTTGAGTAGCAATGAGCGCTCTCCTCCACTACTATAGATATAGACTGTACTAAGGTAGTTACCCTGGGTTTGGACATTGTCTGTACTTGTATCTTTGAGTAGCAATGAGCGCTCTCCTCCACTACTATAGATATAGACTGTACTAAGGTAGTTACCCTGGGTTTGGACATTGTCTGGACTTGTATCTTTGAGTAGCAATGAGCGCTCTCCTCCAATACTATAGATATAGACTGTACTAAGGTAGTTACCCTGGGTTTGGACATTGTCTGTACTTGTATCTTTGAGTAGCAATGAGCGCTCTCCTCCACTACTATAGATATAGACTGTACTAAGGTAGTTACCCTGGGTTTGGACATTGTCTGGACTTGTATCTTTGAGTAGCAATGAGCGCTCTCCTCCAATACTATAGATATAGACTGTGCTAAGGTAGTTACCCTGGGTTTGGACATGGTCTGGACTTGTATCTTTGAGTAGCAATGAGCGCTCTCCTCCAATACTATAGATATAGACTGTACTAAGGTAGTTACCCTGGGTTTGGACATGGTCTGGACTTGTATCTTTGAGTAGCAATGAGCGCTCTCCTCCAATACTATAGATATAGACTGTGCTAAGGTAGTTACCCTGGGTTTGGACATTGTCTGTACTTGTATCTTTGAGTAGCAATGAGCGCTCTCCTCCAATACTATAGATATAGACTGTACTAAGGTAGTTACCCTGGGTTTGGACATTGTCTGTACTTGTATCTTTGAGTAGCAATGAGCGCTCTCCTCCACTACTATAGATATAGACTGTACTAAGGTAGTTACCCTGGGTTTGGACATTGTCTGTACTTGTATCTTTGAGTAGCAATGAGCGCTCTCCTCCAATACTATAGATATAGACTGTGCTAAGGTAGTTACCCTGGGTTTGGACATGGTCTGGACTTGTATCTTTGAGTAGCAATGAGCGCTCTCCTTCCATACTATAGATATAGACTGTGCTAAGGTAGTTACCCTGGGTTTGGACATGGTCTGTACTTGTATCTTTGAGTAGCAATGAGCGCTCTCCTCCCATACTATAGATATAGACTGTGCTAAGGTAGTTACCCTGGGTTTGGACATGGTCTGTACTTGTATCTTTGAGTAGCAATGAGCGCTCTCCTTCCATACTATAGATATAGACTGTACTAAGGTAGTTACCCTGGGTGTAGACATGGTCTGTACTTGTATCTTTGAGTAGCAATGAGTGCTCTCCTCCCATACTATAGATATAGACTGTACTAAGATAGTTACCATGGGTTTGGACATGGTCTGTACTTGTATCTTTGAGTAGCAATGAGCGCTCTCCTCCCATACTATAGATATAGACTGTACTAAGGTAGTTACCCTGGGTTTGGACATTGTCTGTACTTGTATCTTTGAGTAGCAATGAGCGCTCTCCTCTGAGCATCTCTCCTATCACCTCGCTCCTCATCACCTCATTAATCACCTCCTCGTCGACAGCTTCCTCTCTCATCACGTGACCATCCTTCACTTGATCCGTCTCCCCAAGATCTCCTTCTATAATTCCGTCTTTAGCTGTTTTCCTCATATCCCCCATTCGTTCATCAGTTTTATTTTCTTCTTTGTCTGAATTTGGGGTTTCCATTAGTATTCTATCAATGCCAAATGCCAGTAAACTGCTGTGTGTCATATTGTGTATGGTGCAAATCACCTTCCAATTATTCCAGAGGAAGTTAACAGGAAAGAAATTATTGTATCTCTTTTACAATTACCTGTTCCATCTCGCTTTTATTGTCAGTTAAACAAAGCCGGTCAATATCTCTGTAATAAATTAGAGCTTATCACCAATCATCAATGGTGTCCCAGCGGTCTGATCAAATTATGGAATCATGGTATTTGAGGCCTCTTACATGCCCCATAATGCAATGAAATATTAAGATCTCATCAACATAATCAAGTCATGTATGAGCAGTTCGGATTGAACTTTTCCATTCATATATGGGCATGTTATAAGTGGGCGCAGAGAAAGATTTCAGTGAAATGTCCAGAAAAGATACTACACTTTGTTTAAGGACATTACAAGATGCGATAATCCTGAGATTTAAGATTAGGTGAATAATCCGATCGGATTCTCTAATTTGAGCAATTTAGTGATGTCAACTTCACAAGTATCACAAGAACCTTTGAGATATGTTACTGGGGCATTTTGATTGTTTTTTTTACTAAGGTACTGAAAAAGTGGCAATGTTAGAATCGCTTATGATTCTAGGCTAGTCATTTGTGAAGGCTTGGTGTGTGATTGACTGGGGTGGGCTGGGCGTGTATGATCAGCGGGCTCACTAGAAAGAGTGAGGGGGGGGCACTCCCAACACATGTCTGTTCTCAACACTTCACAGCCTGATATCGCTTAATACAATCACACTCTGTACCTAATGGCAATTACAAGATTTGGTTTATCACTGGAGGTGAGAAACTGGATTCATGTGTACCCCTTGTTCTTAAATACTTCATCTATCAAGTTATATGCCTTAATTTATTTAATTGATTATTTAATCATGCGAATCTGGCAATTTTGGAAATAAATAATGTCAAATAATTAATATTTGTAACGGCTATTTTGAATGCTGAATGAATCAAATTAGTTAGCAACCATCATGTACAAGCCGCGCCTGGTGTCACTGAGGCCGGGCTGGAAGCGGCGCGCCCCCTCGTGTTCAGTATTGATGGCACTTCATCATCCGTTATCAGTTTCATGAGCACAGAATAAGACAGTGGGAAATCCGTTCCGTTTACACACCTGCCGTGGCCATTATAGCCTCTGATCACTTAAGTGATTGTTTTAGTGGAGTCAAATTAAATTTGGTCTCCCCTTTGTCAAACATAAAACGTGAAATTGGATTAGGTGATCGGAACAGGTCCCCAATACAATCTACATCAGTAAATCTTGGAAACCAAACGAAACAGGTCTTGATTGCAGCAACGCTAGAAGAACACTTTGAATAATTCATTGGTCTGATCCCGAAATTGGATATAGCCATTAAACGATTCATGACAGGCTGTGAAGGCCGTGTCGTTCATCATCATTGGGCAATATAATTGCAATAAACTGTGTTTTCTCTGTGGTGTTAGGTTAGACCTGCGAGCAGGTAGACACCTGTGCGATGTGGTAACGTTCACATACTTGTGTAAGCGGATAGGGCCTGTTGCTGCGAAACTAGTTACCTTTCTTCTTTCCTAAGATGCACCTTATACATTCTTAGTATCCTGTTTGTTTAGCAAAAACACATTTGCAATTTAGTGATCAAATGAAATTAAACATTTTTTTCCTCTCATCAACTAATATTTGACAAAACTGTACTATTTAAGTTCAAAGTAAAAAAAGAATATGCTAATTGTTAATGGAAAACTCAGCACTGTCCAATATCTCTCACTCTGGTACCACAGATAAAATTGACAATTTAACGCAGGAAACTTGGATGGCTGATATATTGACGAGGGAAAGCGACTGAAAATACTGAATTCAAACCAATCATATCACTGTCATGACTTCCACTACCAATTTCGGTGCCTTTAGTAACTTTTATAAACTATATCGCAGAGGCACATATGTTAATCCTCCTAATCCATGATAAGATCCCTGACAATATCCCAGGGGAATATACTTTACATTGGAATGTGTGGTATATTCACTAGCCAGGGAGTCATGTTGTCATTCGTTCGACTCCCAAAGGAAAGCAGAATAAGAAATAAAAGATTACACATTACACGAGACAATTAGCCGGGGCAATATTTTGATAATGAAATGACATAGTATTGAAAGATGACAAATGATCCATTGGTTTGTACCAAATAGAACTGTATATCTAATATTGCTTATATTACCTTATATTGCTTATTTTACTGTTATTTAATCCTGTATAAAACCTGAAATATTTTAGGCCTAAAAAGGAAATCAGGATGATTTAACCCCGAGCGATGGCGCCATCGACCAACTGATGACAATCTGTATTGATCGGGGAGATGAAATGCTTTCTGTCTCCTCTACTTTATCCAAGGCAAGGTTTCTTTTCCTTTACAAAACAAAGGTTTAACACGTAGATGATGTCATGAAACAAAAGAATTAAGCAAATGCGTGAAAATATATTTGTGAGAAAATCAGCAAATAAATCATGTGAATTGGATCCAATCCCAAGCTGGTTGCTGCAGGATCTCATAGACGACCTCTTGCCAATAATTAAAGTCATCATTAATAAATCATTACTAGATTCTGAGGTATATGAAAATATGAAAATTGCAATGATAAAACCTCTTCTTAAAAAGCTTGGATTAGAATTAATTGAAAAAAAACTACAGACCGGTCTCTAATTTGAGTTACATCTCTAAACTAACTGGGAGGGCAGTATCTGAACAATTGATATCACACCTGATAACAAATTAGACTAAGTGATAAATATCAGTCAGCATGTAAACCATGTAATACCATAGCACGGAAACAGCTTTGCTGAGAGTACAGAACGCTATTCTGCTTAATCTCAATAGAAGGAACTCAGGTATTTTACTCTTATTAGACCTATCAGCTGCGTTTGACACAATTGATCATAAACTACTTTTCAATAGACTTGGATCCAGGTGTAATGTAACGGGTCACGCACTCACTTGGATAAAGTCATACCTCTCTAACAGGAAACAGTACGTCAAAATAGGACTCTCAAGGTCGGCACTGAAACCCATTAAGTATGGAGTCCCCCAAGGCAGACATCTTAGCACGTTATGGGACGGAAGAGGCTCTTGTTTTTAGCGCGAAAATGATTGTTATTAACTCGCATTGAAATATTAATATATTGCGCAATAATGGATGGTTTTGTTCTGTTCTCGACCTGCAAAGCGTAATTTGTGATAATATTATGTACTAGAAATCCAAAATTCGCGAAAATAAAACGGTGCGAACCTAGCGCGATATAAATTTTATTATTATTATTATTATTATTATTATTATTATTATTATTATTATTATTATTATTATTATTATTATTATTATTATTATTATTATTATTATTATTATTATTATTATTATTATTATTATTATTATTATTACAAGTGAGCCGACAATAATATGAAATGAAACGTCATAGTGAAATAGTGACCATATATTGCATTTGACAAAGTGAAATAGTGACCATATATTGGAATTGACAAAGTGAAATAGTGACCATATATTGACAAAGTGAAATAGTCCTAAGGAATACATAATTTTATATATTAAGGTAAGATAATTTATCCTGGAGTGAAGTCGTCTTGACGTGTGAACAAGGTAAACAGAGTTGCGTGAGGCTATGAGATGCACATTTCTTTCCACTGTACATCATATAAACAAATGACCACAGTTTCGTCAATAATTGAAATAGAAAGATAATTTAACCTGGAGTGAAGTCATCTTGACGTTGCGAGCAAAGTAATTACAGTTGGGTGAAACTACGAGATGCACATTTCTTTCCACTGTACATCGTATAAACCAATGATCACAGTTTCGTCAATAATTGAAATAGAAAGATAACTTAAACTGGAGTGAAGTCATCTTGACGTTGCAAGCAAAGTAAACACAGCATAGTAACGTCATATAGGAATGTGTCATAATGACGTCAGACAGTGTTGTCATAGTGACGTCAAACTTGGAAGTGTCAACATAGTAACGTCATGGTAACATCATAAATTATGTTAATATGATCATGCAGAATACTGCTGTTACCTTTTTGTAAGTACCTCCCTCTGTACTGCTTGAAATACCAGTTTTTGGCTATTTTGACTAATAATAAAAGGAATTTATTCTGTGTCCCCTCAACCTTTCTTAATATTTGATCTTTTTCTTTCCAATGAGCCCAAGATCAAGCCGATCGGTGCAGTGGATGCCGAGTATGAATTAATTAATGACTCTATCATTATTATTATTATTATTATTATTATTATTATTATTATTATTATTATTATTATTATTATTATTATTATTATTATTATTATTATTATTATTATTATTATTATTATTATTATTATTATTATTATTATTATTATTATTATTATTATTATTATTATTATCATTATCATTATCATTATCATTATCATTATCATTATCATTATCATCATCATCATCATCATCATCATCATCATCATCATCATCATCATCATCATCATCATCATCATCATCATCATTATTATTATTATTATTATTATTATTATTGAATGAGTGAATGAGTGTGCATCACAAACACTCTGCATCATAGTCAGAGTGCTGATGGGTGCCTATGACGCAGAGTGCTGATGGGTACCTGTGATGCAGTGCTGATGGGTGTCTATGATGCAGAGTGCTGATGGGTGCCTATGATGCAGAGTGCTGATGTGTGCCTGTGATGCAGTGTGCTGATGGGTGCCTATGATGCAGAGTGCTGATGGGTACCTATGATGCAGAATGCTGATGGGTACCTATGATGCAGGGTGCTGATGGGTGCCTATGATGCAGGGTGCTGATGGGTGCCTGTGATGCAGAGTGCTGATGGGTACCTATGATGCAGAGTGCTGATGGGTGCCTGTGATGCAGAGTGATGATGGGTGGCTATGATGCAGAGTGCTGATGGGTGCCTATGATGCAGAGTGCTGATGGGTGTCTATGATGCAGAGTGCTGATGGGTGCCTATGATGCATAGTGCTGATTGGTGCCTATGATGCAGAGTGCTGATGGGTGCCTATGATGCAGAGTGCTGATGGGTGCTTATGATGCATAGTGCTGATGGGTACCTATGATGCAGAGTGCTGATGGGTGCCTATGATGCAAAGTGCTGATGGGTGCTTATGATGCAAAGTGCTGATGGGGGCCTGTGATGCAGAGTGCTGATGGGTGCCTATGATGCAAAGTGCTGATGGGTACCTGTGATGCAGAGTGCTGATGGGTACCTATGATGCAGAGTGCTGATGGGTGCCTGTGATGCAGAGTGCTGATGGGTGTCTGTGATGCAGAGTGCTGATGAGTACCTGTGATGCAGGGTGCTGATGGGTGACTGTGATGCAGAGTGCTGATGGGTGCCTGTGATGCAGAGTGCTGATGGGTGCCTATGATGCAGAGTGCTGATGGGAACCTGTGATGCAGAGTGCTGATGGGTGCCTATGATGCAGAGTGCTGATGGGTGACTATGATGCAGAGTGCTGATGGGTGTCTATGATGCAGAGTGCTGATGGGTGCCTATGATGCAGAGTGCTGATGGGTGCCTGTGATGCAGAATGCTGATGGGTACCTGTGATGCAGAGTGCTGATGGGTACCTATGATGCAGAGTGCTGATGGGTACCTGTGATGCAGAGTGCTGATGGGTGAATATGATGCAGAGTGCTGATGGGTGCCTGTGATGCAGAGTGCTGATGGATGCCTATGATGCAGAGTGCTGATGGGAACCTGTGATGCAGAGTGCTGATGGGTGCCTATGATGCAGAGTGCTGATGGGTGACTATGATGCAGAGTGCTGATGGGTGTCTATGATGCAGAGTGCTGATGGGTGCCTATGATGCAGAGTGCTGATGGGTGCCTGTGATGCAGAATGCTGATGGGTACCTGTGATGCAGAGTGCTGATGGGTGCCTATGATGCAGAGTGCTGATGGGTGCCTATGATGCAGAGTGCTGATGGGTGCCTATGATGCAGAGTGCTGATGGGTGCCTATGATGCAGAGTGCTGATGGGTGCTTATGATGCATAGTGCTGATGGGTACCTATGATGCAGAGTGCTGATGGGTGCCTATGATGCAAAGTGCTGATGGGTGCTTATGATGCAAAGTGCTGATGGGGGCCTATGATGCAGAGTGCTGATGGGTGCCTGTGATGCAGAGTGCTGATGGGTGCCTATGATGCAGAGTGCTGATGGGTGCCTGTGATGCAGAATGCTGATGGGTACCTGTGATGCAGAGTGCTGATGGGTGCCTATGATGCAGAGTGCTGATGGGTGCCTATGATGCAGAGTGCTGATGGGTGCCTATGATGCAGAGTGCTGATGGGTGCCTGTGATGCAGAGTGCTGATGGGTGCCTATGATGCAGAGTGCTGATGGGTGCTTATGATGCAAAGTGCTGATGGGTGCCTATGATGCAGAGTGCTGATGGGTGCCTGTGATGCAGAATGCTGATGGGTACCTGTGATGCAGAGTGCTGATGGGTGCCTATGATGCAGAGTGCTGATGGGTGCCTGTGATGCAGAGTGCTGATAGGTGCCTGTGATGCAGACTTCCCTCCCTTTTGCCTTCTAATCGCTTGATTACAATCTTCTGATATAATATGTATGATCAATATTAATATTCATGGTGATATCTTAATTTTACATATAACTCAGTGTATATCATCCATAAGCTAATGATATTCAGTGGAACTTCATCCATAACCAATAATATAAAAAACCGTACAGGTAATTTATTACGAATAATGTATCTTGACTAGACATGTTTGAGTATTTTGTAATCGATAACATGCACACAATAAATTAAAACAATCTCTTCTCTGACATGCAATAAACATCTGCAAGAAATTTGTGTCCATTGCGTCACAAATGTCATATAATTAGTCTTCAGCCTGAGCAATAAGAACTTATTTATGATAAAGGCCAGGCCTGCAACAAGCATTGCTCACATTAAATGTCATATGTTAATTCTTATGAAAATAAAACATCTTTACACGGGTCCACAGAAGGCTCACTGCAAGTCAATTTGTTCTCAATGAGGAATAGAGGATTTGTTAAACATGTTTGATATGTCATTCATGTTTGATTGTTCAAAGGCTCATCATTGAGAAGAGTTCCCCTTTCACACCCCTCCACATTTTGAGGATAATCACACGATGATTTCGCCGGATCAAAAGCCAGTCCTGCCGCGCACTGGAATTCATACCGAATGGGGCCAGCGCAGAAGTAGAAGATGCTGCAATCCTTGCTGTCCCGGAGATAGCCATTTGGTGGGCATTTACGAGACCAAAGAGACCCTGCAATAACAACCAAAACTCACATATCCATCGGTCCTGGTTTACTTTTGCCATATTCATCATCAAAATAGACCTTAAATCCACTGTTTCCAGAAACACCATGCACTATCAATCCTAATTAACTCATGACTAAGGTAGAACTTGTTCAGATTTCACCAAACTATTTTCATCTCTTTTCTACATCAAACATACTCTGCATTACATACGTAGTATTCCATTACTAACTGTGCAGTCATTGCGTTATATTTGATAGGTCTACCATTCTGAATTTGGAATTCCCCAAGTTATCAATACTTGCCTTGCTCACAAAATATCATCAAATCTGAATTGACTAACATCAGGTTATAAACTGTAATCAGGTGTCTGGCACATAAACTGACCACTCAGTACAAATCTATTTATATTCTTTCACCAAGAGGACTGCCAGATATTTATGAATACTGATGACCAATCTTGTGCGCAGCTTTATACCTTTGGAGGTAGGGACTGATGTGAGATAGAAGTCCTGTTATAGAGGGTACAAACACAAGAAAACATTACGTGTTTTTCCCTTAAGCCAACATACCTGACAGAAAGAGGAAAGTCTCAGGTAAGGGTACCAGCAGTAGAGATTAAAAATATGAGCTAGCGTCCTGCTGGGAACACTTGCTTGCTGAGATTAGTACTCAGATTAGTGGGGTGTGTGGTCACTTTCGCACGTCAAAAATAGTGGGCAAATCACTGAACACACATCTGAGCATTATAACTACACGTTTCTTTAATCAATTTGTGGTTTATTTGACAATTTTTGAATTTCCTTCAAATATAGAAATTCTAATTCTATATTGTTAATAGTGTTTAAACAACTGTGAAACTAGAGAACTATTTTAGAGGCATTGACACCATTTCCAAGAGGTGATCTTTGCACATGAGTACATGTATTGTTGGTTGATCTCACTGGACAACAGAGAAATGCACATACAGGTGGCATGTGACCTGTTGATTTCCATCATGTCAGTGACTGATATGGTCAAATATTGAATCCACATTTTGAAGATCTTGAATATTGTTTTGGAATATATAATATACCAATCTGATTGAATGTATTCAAGAATGAGCATTGTTTGCAGGCATGTTTTAATGGTTGATGAATTGTAACAACATCGTTTGCTAATAAAGATATTTTATTTTATTTTTGTATTTTCTCATTTTGCAAAAAAATTTAAAAAAAATAAAGAAAAAAGAAAAATAAAACATTTTATGTGTTCTGACTTTCATTTTGCTCTAAAAAGATCCCAACATGAAGATTTCACCTTTGTTTTGTATAAAGTCATTTTATTTTATAATTTCTATCAAAACAAAAAATGTTCCAATGCGGTATGTTCTGATGTGCATGTTATGAAAGTTCAAAATGAAGATTTCAATTTCGGCATGGATAAAAAAAAAGTACTTGTTCCTCGGGGAATCGAAAGCCCAGACCTTTAGCATGGGAGACATGGGAGTCTTACCCACTGAGCCATGCTGAACAGTATGAGTTGACCTTCTCACTGGTACATCACACAAATAATCAACATCTTTATCACTTTGTCAAGTTAGTTTATAAAGGGATATTCAGTTATTTCACAAAAAAGCCAAGGTTGATATTTATAGAGTAAAATATTCCAAAAATATGTTTGTCTAAGATTATATCAATAGTAATACAAATAGATCAAAAGAAACAGATATCTGTAACCCATTCTCATTTAAATCTAACCATTTTCTAGTTGATTCTCTGTGGGTAGGTATATAAGGTTGGCATGTAATAATCTATATTAAATATGAGGCGTGCCAAATAATATCCAGATACATTTTATATATCTAACTTGAACTCATAAAACAGAGAAGTGTAATAAGCCAAAGAAAATCAGTTACTGGAATGGTGCACATTTTTCTGGAGAAGTCACATGGAAAGTAGTCCAGTAGGATGTTAGTTTCATAGGGAGTTAATGTGTTGATATGTACTCAATGAGTGTTGATATGTACTCAAGATGGCCGAATGTTGGTTGGGAAAGTGTTTGATTTTTCTTAAGGGGAGTACACATCATGTATATTTTTTCACAGCAGCATCGTTTTGCCATTGTTTATGAGTTTGCGCGATCAGGTGAAAGTGGGTCAGTCTATACATAGGAGTGACAACAATGATCATAGAGAACCGCATAAGCTTTCAGCCTCTCAAAGTATGTGCTCGTGCAAGGATACTGATGCGTATGCTAATTTGAGTGTGTCTTATAATGTCCATACACATGTATATTTAAGGGTATTTATGGGTCTTTTCTATTAGTGACCCCTTGATGGAAATTAGCACATTTACAATGTCAAAATACATTCCCTGTTAAAATAATAATATTAATGACATTAATTAGTGTTTAAACACTACAATATTTGAATTATAAGATATGATTACAAGAATATTTCTTTCAAAATAATATTTTGTCCTTATTTTCCTTAATGATAGTTTTGATGAGAAATGATGGAGACAAGCATAATATTAGGTCTGCAGATTACACAACAGGAATAGACTTGGCGTGTATATGTCATTTCATTGGGAGGAAAATTCACTGTGATCCTAGGGAGACAGATTTTCTCATTTTCATTTGCATAATTTAGAAATAAAAAGGATGTTTTGCAAGTAGAATGTGAAAGGAGGTGAACAAATTCATATTTTTGAAATGGTCAAGTGGGTACTTTGCCTCTATTTTTCTCTTAATATTCTCTTATAAAAAGGAAAATCTGTTTCCCTAGGATCTGAGTAAATATTTTAAGATCACTTTTACAAAGTTGTTTGGAAATCTACTTTTTCTCTTTAACATTTTGATATGATAAAAGAAATTTGGAACAGTGACATATCACTATGCCACTTTCTATGAGTTTAAATGATATGAAGCTTTCCATATATCAATTAAATTTCCATTGTGGTTTTCAAATAATAAATCAATAGTTTTATTACAAAAATAAATATTACAAAATATCCTTCCATGACTAGTTCCCTTTATTGAAAAGTGAACTGCTCAACTATCAAGTTGAGCAGTTTTCCTGTACCTTTTTGAAAACGTTCTATTTTGGGGTAAAAAGAAAGTAGTTCCCTCAGAAAATCTGCCACCATAGGACACTCCCTACCAACACCCATAAATACGCTTAAGAGACCAAACAAATAAATCAGGAATATCCAACCTTCAGAGGCAGTTGGGGTTGTGAACTGTGTAAACAACAGCTTTTACTTTATATATGTCTTGAGACAAGCCAAAGATTTTGTCAGATAAAATTGTAATTTGTGTATTATGATTGAGGCCAAAAGTGAGTTAAGACATCAAAATACATTCTGGGAGTTTGATATTTATATATAAAGTTTTGGTTTGTTGAAAAATGTGACATTCCAAATGGACTTCACCTCATCTTTATTATGTATGGACGTTTGACATGGCTTATACAATTTGGCTGCATCTGAACTCAATGATGCGAAAGGCTATGCATCAATTTGCTTATGGACGTCATTACAGACAGCGGTATTGTGGTATACAGAATGACACTGTATACGGAAGACAATATATGAGACAATATTAGAGACAATACCATGGTTATGTGGTTATGATGATGCAGGCCAGGATGATATGCATGTCTGTGATGCCACAGGCTAATTGCCAATCAAAGATGAGCATGAGAGATCAACCTTGATATGGATCCAGCATGTGCCTACATAAGCAGGTTGCAGCCACAACCTGGGTGCTACTTCAGCCTGGGAGTTCTTAGCTTGCGGTCCTTCATCTACAGACAAGAGGTTGGCTCATTGCCCACGCTAAGACCGGAGAGTTTCATTGCAGTCAGCATCCGTCTAGCCATCATCATGCCATGCCTTACCTAGTCTGACTCTATGTATGTGTTGTGTCAACCCAATAAAGACGACTATTGTACACTGTCCATACTGAGTCTGCAGTTCTCTTTGATCCCCATATGAGATAGGCAGCTAGGTATTGGCCAGCAAATCACAGCCAGAGAGTTTCCCTATAGGTCTATGGGGTTACCCCAACTTTCACCAGGTATACCAAACATAGCTAACAATATGCATACATGGTGTGTGAAAAAAAAATCAACGCGCTGTATGACACACTGGACTTATGGAAACACAGCCTCAACAATACACACATTCTGAAAAATGTGGTTCTCTATGGCAACAATCTGGAAGCTCCACAATGCAGTGGTGCTTCAGACGTCAGATGATTTTTCTCTCTTTGTGTTTCCATGATGTGTTCCAGGACATTACAGATTAACCCACCGATCTATATTCAGAGACATTATGACTGGGAAAGATGGTGACATGGGTCAAAACTGCAACAGTCAATCACTGGAGGTCAAGTTCATTTTGAAGGAAACTTCAACATGATGGGCATTGAGTGGTGTTTTTGAAAACAGTGGATTTCAAGTCTATTTTGACAATAAATATGGCAATAAAAACTGTCCAATCTAAATAGAAATCATTTTCAACTAATGCTTACCTCTGGGTTGCTCCAATGGGCGTTGATATCCAGTGGTCTTAGCTTCCCGGTCCTTATCCCACACTCCACCATCCTGCCTATCTCTCTGCCACCCTCCACCATCCTGCCTATCTCTCTGCCACCCTCCACCATCCTGCCTATCTCTCTGCCACCCTCCATTATCCTGGCCATCTATTTCCCAGCCTCTGCTATTCTGGCTATCACTTTTCCAATTTCTGTTATTCTGGCTATTTCTTTCCCAATTTCTGTTCTCCTGGCTATCTCTTTCATTACCTCTGCTATTCTTCACATCTGTTTCCAAACCTGTGCTACCCTTGCTATCTGTCTTCCAGTCTTGACTACTCTGCATGTCCCTCTCCCCATATCCCATGTTTTGTTTGTTTCTGTCCTTGTATTTATCTGTTTGGGAATCCCCATTGATGTCTTCTCTGAAGTTGCCTTGTGTCTTTGGTGCGGGTGGTTCACCGTCTGGTAATTCCACCCTGGTTGTCAGCCAGGAATCATCTTCTACTCCATACCACTTCTCCTCCTGTTTGGGCTTTTCTTTGTATGTATTAACGTTCTCACTGGAATCCTCTAAAGTATCATAGATATGTGGATCATATCACAAACCACTATCTTCTTACAATATATTGTTTGCTGAGCATATTTACAGCAAGTACAAAACTTAACATCGAAATTCTATCGATATTCAAACTCTTGTTTTATCTTTTTCATTTTTACATATTTTTCTGATAGGTTCTAGCAAGTTTATGAGTTAGAGGGGGTATACTTGCCAAAGACCTGTAACTTGGGTGCATCTGTAATCTGTTTTTTGGGATCACATCCTGGCACCCTTTGTGGCATATCGCAAAGATACTTTGCTTTGTTGAAAACTAGACCCTTGGGGCAGTATATTACTCTGAGTTCTGAGTAGATACACTGGTAGAACCTGGAGCAATCCCCCGGGTCTGGAAAGATGCTTTGATGCTCACATTTAGTCGCCTCTGAAATTGTAAAATTGGTCCAAGTTAACCAAGAAAACATAAATAACTATATACTATCAGATAAATGATGGACTACTGTATATTTGAGATACTGTACTTTATTTCTTTTATAATCGTTCTATTGCTGGATTACTGAGGTGAGACCTTACCCATGGCTGAGTGATTGAGCCTTACCTGTGGGTGGGGGATTGGGAGGCATGACCTTACCTGTGGGTGGGGGATTGGGAGGCATGACCTTACCTGTGGGTGGGGGATTGGAAGGTGTGGCCTTACCTGTGGGTGGGGGATTGGGAGGTGTGGCCTATCCTGTGGGTGGAGGATTGGGTGGCGTGACCTTACCTGTGGGTAGGGGACTGGGAGGCGTGACCGTGGCGTGACCTTACCTGTGGGTGGGGGACTGGGTGGCATGACCTTACCTGTGGGTGGAGGATTGGGTGGCGTGACCTTACCTGTGGGTGAGGGATTGGGTGGCATGACCTTACCTGTGGGTGGGGGACTGGGTGGCATGACCTTACCTGTGGGTGAGGGATTGGGTGGCATGACCTTACCTGTGGGTGGGGGATTGGGAGGCATGACCTTACCTGTGGGTGGGGGATTGGGAGGTGTGGCCTATCCTGTGGGTGCGGGATTGGGTGGCGTGACCTTACCTGTGGGTTGGAGATTGGGTGGCGTGACCTTACCTGTGGGTGGGGGATAGGGTGGCATGACCTTACCTGTGGGTGGGGGATTGGGTGGCGTGACCTTACCTGTGGGTAGGGGACTGGGAGGCGTGACCGTGGCGTGACCTTACCTGTGGGTGGAGGATTGGGTGGCATGACCTTACCTGTGGGTGAGGGATTGGGTGGCATGACCTTACCTGTGGGTGGAGGATTGGGTGGCGTGACCTTACCTGTGGGTGAGGGATTGGGTGGCGTGACCTTACCTGTGGGTGGGGGATTGGGTGGCATGACCTTACCTGTGGGTGGAGGATTGGGTGGTATGACCTTACCTGTGGGTGGAGGATTGGGTGGCGTGACCTTACCTGTGGGTGGAGGATTGGGTGGCATGACCTTACCTGTGGGTGGAGGATTGGGTGGCGTTACCTTACCTGTGGGTGGAGGATTGGGTGGCGTGACCTTACCTGTGGGTGGGGGATTGGGAGGCATGACCTTACCTGTGGGTGGAGGATTGGGTGGCATGACCTTACCTGTGGGTGGGGGATTGGGAGGCATGACCTTACCTGTGGGTGGGGGATTGGGTGGCGTGACCTTACCTGTGGGTGAGGGATTGGGTGGCGTGACCTTACCTGTGGGTGGGGGACTGGGTGGCATGACCTTACCTGTGGGTGGAGGATTGGGAGGCATGACCTTACCTGTGGGTGGGGGATTGGGTGGCATGACCTTACCTGTGGGTGGGGGATTGGGAGGCATGACCTTACCTGTGGGTCGGGGATTGGGTGGCGTGACCTTACCTGTGGGTGGAGGATTGGGTGGCGTGACCTTACCTGTGGGTGGAGGATCGGGTGGCATGACCTTACCTGTGGGTGAGGGATTCGTGGCATGACCTTACCTGTGGGTGGAGGATTGGGTGGCATGACCTTACCTGTGGGTGGAGGATTGGGTGGCATGACCTTACCTGTGGGTGGAGGATTGGGTGGCGTGACCTTACCTGTGGGTGGAGGATTGGGTGGCATGACCTTATCTGTGGGTGGGGGATTGTGTGGCGTGACCTTACCTGTGGGTGGGGGATTGGGTGGCATGACCTTACCTGTGGGTGGGGGATTGGGAGGCATGACCTTACCTGTGGGTGGGGGATTGGGTGGCATGACCTTACCTGTGGGTGAGGGATTGGGTGGCATGACCTTACCTGTGGGTGGAGGATTGGGTGGCGTGACCTTACCTGTGGATGGGGGATTGGGTGGTATGACCTTATCTGTGGGTGGGGGATTGTGTGGCGTGACCTTACCTGTTGGTGAGGGATTGGGTGGCATGACCTTACCTGTGGGTGGGGGATTGGGTGGCATGACCTTACCTGTGGGTGGGGGATTGGGTGGCATGACCTTACCTTTGGTTGGAGGATTGGGTGGCATAACCTTACCTGTGGGTGGAGGATTGGGTGGCATGACCTTACCTGTGGGTGGAGGATTGGGTGGCATGACCTTACCTGTGGGTGGGGGATTGGGTAGCATGACCTTACCTTTGGTTGGAGGATTGGGTGGCATAACCTTACCTGTGGGTGGGGGATTGGGTGGCATGACCTTACCTGTGGGTGGGGGATTGGGTGGCATGACCTTACCTGTGGGTGGGGGATTGGGAGGCATGACCTTACCTGTGGGTGGGGGATTGGGAGGCATGACCTTACCTGTGGGTGAGGGATTGGGTGGCATGACCTTACCTGTGGGTGGAGGATTGGGTGGCATGACCTTACCTGTGGGTGGGGGATTGGGAGGCATGACCTTACCTGTGGGTGGAGGATTGGGTGGCATGACCTTTCCTGTGGGTGGGGGATTGGGTGGCATGACCTTACCTGTGGGTGGGGGATTGGGTGGCATGACCTTACCTGTGGGTGGGGGATTGGGAGGCATGACCTTACCTGTGGGTGGGGGATTGGGAGGCATGACCTTACCTGTGGGTGAGGGATTGGGTGGCATGACCTTACCTGTGGGTGGAGGATTGGGTGGCATGACCTTACCTGTGGGTGGGGGATTGGGAGGCATGACCTTACCTGTGGGTGGAGGATTGGGTGGCATGACCTTACCTGTGGGTGGGGGATTGGGTGGCATGACCTTACCTGTGGGTGGGGGATTGGGTGGCATGACCTTACCTGTGGGTGGGGGATTGGGAGGCATGACCTTACCTGTGGGTGAGGGATTGGGTGGCATGACCTTACCTGTGGGTGGGGGATTGGGTGGCATGACCTTACCTGTGGGTGGAGGATTGGGTGGTATGACCTTACCTGTGGGTGGTGGATTGGGTGGTATGACCTTACCTGTGGGTGGGGGATTGGGTGGTATGACCTTACCTGTGGGTGGGGGTTGGGTGGCGTGACCTTACCTGTGGTTGGGGGATTGGGTGGCGTGACCTTACCTGTGGGTGGGGGGTTGGGTGGAGTATCCTGACTCTCGCCCAGCATTCCATTGGGCCCCTCCTTTATGTTAGGACCCCGGGTGTCCGAGGCACCATAAACTACCTCCATCTCACCTTCTCCAAGGTCACTCACTGCTTCAGCATTTTCTTTGAGAAGATCAGGGGAATCATTGGGCCCACTTTCAAACCTGATGTCAAATATTCCGGATTTACGGGTCTCAACCCACGTGGCCTTGGGTTCCTTATCAAGGATAACGCAGCCTGGATTGTTCGATTTGTGGTCACATATTTGGGAGAGTGAGTTAAAGTAGGAGCCGTCAGGGCAGTCTATCACCCACATTCGAGGCCCACTACACTCATAAAACTGCTGGCAGTTGTCCACCTTTGGAAACAAACCATCATGCGGACACCTGAATACATCTGCAGAGACAACAACAGAAATATAAACACAACCATAAAGTGAAACAAGACTGAATGGAAAGTATCAAAACCATCCATGAGAATTCAGTGATAGTTTGCAGAGTAAGCCAATGTTTGAGGCATTGAAAAAGTAATAATGAGGAAGCAATGTTATTTGAAAGCAGATGAGTGTGATTACCAAGAAGACTGCTTGGACTGAATATCCTCTGAGTTGTGCTGGCTGGCAGTGTATCCTCTCTACTCGTCCCATCAAGCTGATTGTTACCCCGGTCAGACTGCTCCAACCCAGCTGGCTTGGCTGATTCTGAAAGCATTTGTTTCGTTTTCTCTGATATGGTGTCCCAGATTGTTTTTGATTTTCCTTGCTTCTGGCCACCACGTGTTTGATCGCGCTGTTTGGTGATGTTACGAGACAGTTCTGAAGTGTGCCATCTTGATTTGTCAAGCTCACGAGCTCTGTCTAATGTGTCTTGTTGCACTTTGGTGTCCTCTTGTGTCCTCTCCTCGGATATTACCGGTGATTCCTGCACGTATGTGTAACACTCAGGTACATTGAATATGTGATCACACATTTCTATACGTACATTGAATACCAGGGTTTCACTGCAAGTTCTTTCAAATGAAGCGTTATTGTAACATTCATAGAATTTCTGACAGTTATACGGATGTCTGAAGTAGCCGTCACGTGGGCACGTGAAGCCTGGCTCATTCGGTCGGCCTCTGCCATCATGGACCTCATATTGCATATAGGACGTGTCCTCAGAGTCATATTCTGAAATGTCAAATTCATCCTGTTCTCTCGCATTGTTTTTAGCATTTCTGCTTTGATCTTCACCAATATTTCTCGGGTTATCTTGTGCCTCAATTTCCTTGATCTCTTGCTCTTCAATGACGTAGGAATTGTCTTCACGATGACTATGTTGACTGTTACTCGCCTCGTGTCCCGGGTCTTCTCTGCCTTCAGGTCGGCATGATGGGATGTTCAGTTTGAAGTCACAGGTCTGCAGATCGGCACGATACCCCAGCCCGTCAGCACAGCGCACCCTCCTCCGGTGACCGCCGTGACACTCGTAGAACAAAGTGCAATCACTCGGGTGAGGATAAAAACCATCCACAATGCAACTAAACGTTCCTACAACATTGGAAAGAGGAAAATATAATGATGAGGGTCTTTTATTTAATGTTACTTTAAATGAACAGAAGGAGAGGATTCTGGTGGCAGTAATGATAGCTATGTTACCGGGCAGGGACGGTGACTGGGTATCGGTGCTATTGGTATACTCTGCTCTCTGATCTCCTCGTATTTCCCGCACCGCCAGGGGGCTGTCCATCATTGGCACCGCCAGGGGGCTGTCCATCATTGGCAGCGAATCAGAACTGGCCATCGAGGAGGGGGTGTATACTACCAAATAAAGAATGCATTAACAATATATGAAAAATGGCCTCAAAAGGTTGAATTTTTATGTGAAATCAGCTGAATATAACGAGTTCATTCCGTTTATCACCTTCGTCTATGTAGCAGTTGGTGACTCTGTGCCTGAGATCACATACTCTCCTCTCAATGTCAAACACAGAACCAATAGGACAGTACAGATCACGCCTCCTCTGACCTTTACATTCGTAGAATCTGCTGCAGTCCGACCTATCTCTTATAAGACCATCCTGGGCAGAACAGTCGAGTTCCCAATGGTCTACAAATCAATATAAAACCAGCATCTAAATAGGACATGAAGATGATTCTGCTAATCGATGTTTGACAATTACTTTAACATCTAAATTCAAAAATGGAATAAGGTAACAGACATGACGTCTTACTTTGAAGTAGAGGTACACTATTCTTGCATAGAGGCACTTTGTCGGCGGTCTCACAGTAGCCTTTAGCCACATTGAACACGAGCTCCTCAGGACAGCGGAACTGGTAGCGATTCCCATCAGCACCACAAATATAAAACACTCGGCAATCCCGGGCATCCGGCTGATAACCATCCGAACGGCAACCTGAAATACCAAACCACAGTGCATGTCAAACTGGTCATAAGGAATAACTATATCAGGAAACTTTGGACAACGATTGATCAGAACTGGTGTCTACCTTGGTTTATCTTGTTGGCACTCTTGGCATCCTGGTTTCGTACCCATCTGAGCTCTTTGCCTTCAGGCACCTCCACGCTATCTTGGTATGAATTAGCTTCTGTTGAAGGCACTGTTGTGACCTCGGGATCGATAAGGAAGGTTCTCACAGTGTCAGTCTCCGGGCTTTCAGTTATTCGTTCATTTAGTCTACTGTCAGCTGATAACGAGCCCTCTAATTCTCCCTCCATACCTTCAAACCTTTGACGGATTCGACGTCGTGGTACTTTGGTGGAAATCAAGGAATCTCGCGTTCTTATTCCGGACACTTCAGTGACTAATTCATTGGTGTCGTCATTCGGCGTATCTATAGTTGGAGTGGGTCTCGTGGTTACTCTGGCACTCAGGAAGGAATGACCAAAACTATTGGTGGCGCATTCTGGAACCATATAGGGCCAGTCGCAGATCTCTGTCAGAGCGTTAAATACAAGGCCTCCATTACACGAGATATGATAGGGAAGTCCATTGGCACACTGGTAGAACTTATTACAATCCATATCATCTGCAAAGTATCCGTCTCTTGGGCATGTGAATGGTTCTGAAATGTATTATACAACATTGATAGTAGATAAGAAACATGATATGTTATAGTCTTAAAAATCTAAACCAAAGTAGAATAATGGGAAGAGAACCTATAAGAAAGATATACAGATCATACCGGGTGGATAGCCGGCTACTCCTCTCCGCCTGGACATGAGATCTGTCTGGGTGGGCTCTGGCATAGCCGCTATGGCCATATCGGCAGATGATGCGCCAGTCTCGGGTGCACTGTCACTGTTGATGTTGTTATTCATGTCATCTTCTGGTTCCTCCATATTGACTCTGGTGTCTGTACCACCACCATCATCACGGTTGGCATTCTCCTCAGGGTTATCTTGTTCAGACTGCCCCCTATCGCCTCTGGAGTCACCTCCATCCCCTGTTGTCTCTGGCGTCTCCATGCCTCTCTTACCAGTCCCCGGCACTGCTGCTCTAGGCGGGTATTTCCTCCGTGATCGTGAAGGGTCAGAGGTCGGCTTAGCATAGGGATCCTCGCTGTCTGTTGTCTCAGACAAATCATTTCTTGATATTGAATTACGATTTTCTAAAGCCACCTTCGTTTTCTTTTTTAGAAGTCTTTGCTTGGTTTTATCTATTCCTTCTCCTCTTCTTGTGGATTGCCGTTTCCGTCCTCTCCTCCTTTGTTCCCTCAGTTCACTGCTCTCGGCGTTTTGTCGATCTTCAAATCTGCTTGAATCTTGATTGGAATCTGGAAATTCTCCTCGGAAGACGTTATTCAGAGCATTATTGAGTTGTCCCGGTGCTGGGTTCATGTCATAATGATTGCACTCCGGAACACGATCCGGGAAGTCACACGAAGACGTCCTCTCATCAAAAACCAGACCATCTGGGCAGCTGAAGAAGTGTTTGACCCTGGCGGCGCAGCGGTAGAACTTGTTACAGTCACTCATATCACGGTAGTAACCGTCTCTCTTACAGACAAAGTTTGCTGCACGGACAATCAAAAGAAAGGATTCAAGGCATAATCATACACATAACAGAAAATCATGTCATAAGACTTTGTGATAAAACGCAAAAACTGCAAAGGAATATATGGATGCAAAGTATTTTCTACGAACATATTTGTTGCATACTTGGGGGGTCCTCAAGTATAGTTGAGAGACCTGCGCATTCCTCTACAGTGTTGGGGGACACGCAGCTAGAGACAGCTGGGTCGAATACTGCCCCTGGTCCGCAGTAAAAATGGTACAACCTCCCTCCAGAGCATTGGTAATAGTACCTGCAGTCCTCCGGGTCTGCCACGGCACGGTTAAAACTACACGACCTGTCTGAACCTTGAACGTCT
The DNA here is from genome assembly GCA_949316495.1 of Amphiduros pacificus. Taxonomy (NCBI): domain Eukaryota; kingdom Metazoa; phylum Annelida; class Polychaeta; order Phyllodocida; family Hesionidae; genus Amphiduros; species Amphiduros pacificus. Next base: position 62,291,042 of record OX439002.1, read on the forward strand.
GCAATAAGAGCCATGCATGAATATATAATTCAGTGTGATGATAAAGCCTGAGTGAAATCACAAATTCTTAAGACGATAACAAATTGGAATCATTTTTATGTTTAAAAGCTGATGATTTCTAGACCCACAGCATGGTGCTCAATGCTACACACCGTTGGCCTGGTCCAATTCGTTGGCGTTTTTCCTAACCCGTATATGAGGTTGGTTTCTGCTGGAGGGTGGCTGGTCCTGGAGTCTGCTGGAGGGTGGCTGGGCCTGGAGTCTGCTGGAGGGTGGCTGGTCCTGGAGTCTGCTGGAGGGTGGCTGGTCCTGGAGTCTGCTGGAGGGTGGCTGGGCCTGGAGTCTGCTGGAGGGTGGCTGGTCCTGGAGTCTGCTGGAGGGTGGCTGGTCCTGGAGTCTGCTGGAGGGTGGCTGGTCCTGGAGTCTGCTGGAGGGTGGCTGGGCCTGGAGTCTGCTGGAGGGTGGCTGGTCCTGGAGTCTGCTGGAGGGTGGCTGGTCCTGGAGTCTGCTGGAGGGTGGCTGGGCCTGGAGTCTGCTGGAGGGTGGCTGGTCCTGGAGTCTGCTGGAGGGTGGCTGGTCCTGGAGTCTGCTGGAGAGTGGCTGGTCCTTGAGTCCGGAGGGTGGCTGGTCCTGGAGTCTGCTGGAGGGTGGCTGGGCCTGGAGTCTGCTGGAGGGTGGCTGGTCCTGGAGTCTGCTGGAGGGTGGCTGGGCCTGGAGTCTGCTGGAGGGTGGCTGGTCCTGGAGTCTGCTGGAGAGTGGCTGGTCCTTGAGTCCGGAGGGTGGCTGGTCCTGGAGTCTGCTGGAGGGTGGCTGGTCCTGGAGTCTGCTGGAGAGTGGCTGGTCCTTGAGTCCGGAGGGTGGCTTGTCCTGGAGTCTGCTGGAGGGTGGCTGGTCCTTGAGTCCGGAGGGTGGCTGGTCCTGGAGTCTGCTGGAGGGTGGCTGGTCCTTGAGTCCGGAGGGTGGCTGGTCCTGGAGTCTGCTGGAGGGTGGCTGGGCCTGGAGTCTGCTGGAGAGTGGCTGGTCCTTGAGTCCGGAGGGTGGCTGGTCCTGGAGTCTGCTGGAGGGTGGCTGGGCCTGGAGTCTGCTGGAGGGTGGCTGGTCCTGGAGTCTGCTGGAGGGTGGCTGGGCCTGGAGTCTGCTGGAGGGTGGCTGGTCCTGGAGTCTGCTGGAGAGTGGCTGGTCCTTGAGTCCGGAGGGTGGCTGGTCCTGGAGTCTGCTGGAGGGTGGCTGGTCCTGGAGTCTGCTGGAGAGTGGCTGGTCCTTGAGTCCGGAGGGTGGCTGGTCCTGGAGTCTGCTGGAGGGTGGCTGGTCCTTGAGTCCGGAGGGTGGCTGGTCCTGGAGTCTGCTGGAGGGTGGCTGGTCCTGGAGTCTGCTGGAGGGTGGCTGGTCCTGGAGTCTGCTGGAGGGTGGCTGGTCCTGCAGGGATGTAGGCATCACAGTCCGGGAAGGCTGCTGGCTCAACACACTCTGAACCCCACTTCCCATCGGAATTGAGACAATAATTGATATTGCATTTACTCCTCCTGTGGAGTGCGGTATGTCACTTGATTCATTACTGAATACTTGTGCTGCCTGAAGAGGTGATTGATCCCGAGGAGATGAAGGCATTTGATTGGCTGCTTTAAATCTAGAGTCGAAGAACTCGACCTGTTCTTGAGACTGACTGCTTAAGGAGGGATATATGTCATATTTCGCAGGTGTTATTTTCCCTGAATCACCTGATGTTAATCCGGGTGAATGCAGTGACGCTGGCCTTGGGGACATTTCAGGGACATCCGCATGCTGCCGTATAGAGGAGGTCTCGTTTCCGGTTTTGTCGGTGATAATTTTTTTTGGGTTGTCTGATTTACTAAACGTGGTTGGATCGGAATTGTCATTTTCTTTCTTGTGTTTGTTTGTCAAGTCAAATGTCTTCACATTTTCCAGTGTCTTTTTCACTTTAGCCATCCAGTTTGATTTGATTGTATTGTGTAGCTTTGGCTTATATTCAGGTATCAAGACATTTCTTAGATTTGTGGATATCACCTTACCTCTTGTAGTTTTCTTTTCCTCCATTAATTTTCTCTTCATCATATTTATAATCATCGATGGGGTTTGAGATATTTGTGTTTCTGGCGACCCAGGGGATGTACCTAAACCTTTCAGCTTTTCCGTGGACCGGGTTCTATTGAAGGAATCATCATATAAGGGCGGCACTTCCGGCGTTGTGTCACCACCCGATGCGTCTTTGTCCCCAAGTGAGATTAATACTTTCTGTCTGAATCCGTTAGCTGGATCTCTAGTATCACTATTATTTGCAGCCACATGTTGTGAATACAGCACATCCTTAAGGGCGTTGATGAGGGGAAATCGGCGCTTTCCACAAATCCCGCTGAAATCATCCATGTCCAGGGACCACACCGCAGCCCCTCCCAGACCTACCGCTCTTATAAATAAACCCTACATAGACAACGTAATACAAAAGTTAATGCCAATATTGTATTATCAAAACTATGGACAAATACAATACACTTAAAATTCAATAAAAATGTGAAATGTTCTCCACCCACCTTTATTTTCATACTTCCCTCGTCTTCATATGTTATCCACTGGTCTCCCCTGGATGCTATGGAAACTCCACTCTCCTGACTCCATCTTACATTCCAGCTGTTTCCAACCATCGTACATGACTGTATTAAAATAGCAGGCACAACGTCTGTATATACATATGTTATCAATCTTTATTTGGATATATTCTTTTATTTGCTTATAGTGGTTTTCTATGACATTGTGCCCCTGTAAAGGCTATGTCAGTTTTTCTGTCTGTGTCCTTTGAGTAGCTCTCTTACTTATATAGCTGTCTGTCAAATACATAACTTTCTCTAAAACGTATAGCTGTCTTTCAGCTACGCAGGATTTAGTCTACTCTTGGTGTCTGTCTCAATTGAGCAACATTCTCTCTTTTATAATTATCTCACCTGTGTAAGGTGTATCTATTTCACCTGTGTAAGGTGTATCTATCTCACCTGTGCAGTGTGGCTCACAGGCCAATGGATCTGTCCCATTAATGAAGCTGTCTCCTACTTGTGCTGCTATCTTTCACTTAATTAGCTGTCAGTTTATTTTTCTCTTTGTTGCATTATCTCTCAACTTTTCATCACCTGCATAGTTGTATCCCACTAAACATGAACATGGTGAGGTGAATCTGTCTTAGTTGTGCAGCTGTTTGTCTTACCTGCTTAGCAATTTGGTATAAAACTTTGCCAGACCTCAGATAGTGAAAGAAACACATTCTCTTATTCGGTCAGATATTTGATGGTAATGAACAAAATCCTTTTACATAAATGTAGGCATATTTTTGGCAGTATTTGTATTTCAAATGGGCAAGAAACATGTTATTTATAGAATATGCACTGTGCCACACATCAGATAAACCAATAAAAATGAAACTGAAGAAAAAAACAGGGAGAGCATCATCAAAGTCTACCAGAGGGCAGCGTGATAAAACAAAGACGAGACGGAGCAATCTCCCAGGGGCACCCATACCTCATACAGCAGTCTTATTTACAACTCTCCGCGCACATGTGATAATTGGCTAAAATATATAGAGTCATGCATCAATGAATGGAAAGTAAAACTTCTGATATTTGATAATGAAAACCTTAATTTCCTCTGATCGTATGCATGCATGGATTGGCCGATTGATAGTTTTTTCGAAGTGATATATTAACGACATGCCAAATTCAAAATATTTTGTATCTATATATCAAGAATTGAGACTGAAATGACCTTGTAGAATGGCAGGATATGCACGCGGTCTGGGTATTGCTGGGTTGTTGTTTGAGTTGAGCTGGTGTCATGTCTGTATCTGATGGAATGGTGTCCCCCAAAGGCACCCACAGTGACCACTAGCTTCCGCCTGGGTACGGCCCCCATCAGTCCCTCCACGCTCCACTTCTATGTAGGGCAAGAACACTTTCAATTAGTCTTTCAAACGTTTTCTTTTGAAATGTCTACATTTTGGATCAATATTAATCTCTATCTAATAAAATGTTTTAATCAGAAAAGAATCGGTACTCACGGAATTAAATAAGCCGTTGCGTGAATGTATGGACGGTGCAATGGCGTCGATGTCTGCCCAGTCTCTCTTCCAGTTACTATTTTGCTCATCCGCCGCGATAATGAAGTCTACAGACCTTATAATTCCAATATAAGCAAATATGTGAATTATAAGAATTTATAATCCTTCGCAACAGCTCAGCATTTTCTGTAAAGGCTTCTACTAATATAAGCAACATATTCAAATTTCAAAGTTGACTTTAGAAGTAAAAAACATAATGAGATTGACCTGTTTAAAAGAGAAGCTATAATGTGTTGTTTAAAGCGATGTTATTTACACACTCAGATAGTAGATCTTTCATTAAATGTATTAAATTATTCTTCACATTCAGGTTCTCTATAATGTTTTATTATATTTAGTCTGTTCTTATTTTTGTAGATTTCTGTTCTAATTTTGTAAAAAAAAAACAATTTTGAGATGTTTCTATGAATCAACTTGCAGGAATTGCAAAGTTGTTGCCATAATTAGGGAAATGATATTTATCACGTTCAAACAGATTCTCATATTACTGTGCCATGCATATCCGATCTGTGATAAAATATTCTGAAAGATTGAAACGACACAGTACAAGATATCTGTTAAAATCATTATTCACTGTCATCTAACACTTACAGACTCAATAGATTTACTTACTTAACCATACTTTTGATGCAGCTGTTTTGATGAAGAATCCGTGTATTAGAGGCGAGGGTGACAAACTGCAATAGGGATTGAGCTTCTTGCCTTTCTCTCTTGTCTTTGTGGAAATATTGCTTCAGTACCTGGAATAAGACATTATTTAAACAAGTTTATTGTTCAAATGTGTGGGTGCTGGCTGCCACTTCTAATGAAGTCGCATTAGAGTTATATTTTTGGGGGATGGTGGCGCCGAACCGAAATGTACACAGAAATCGTGACGTTTACACATCAGCCCTCGTCGTCTCTGATCAATTAGTATACAATATGTTACAATATAGTTTTTATTATCACATATTTTTATTACTACTTTAAGAGCTGTATCCAAAAATACTTGTATTGCTCACTCTCACTAACCTTTATAAATTTACAGAAGAATACAACATCGTCTTTTCCATTTCCACCGTATTGTTCCCGCAACACCACATTTAAACCATCAAATTTGTACTTATGGAGAAAATACATGATGTTGTCAATGAGGCGCCATCTGGAGTGCTGCTTGGACACTACTTCAGACAGACTCGAGGGCGACCAGTCGTCCAGTGTGAGAATCACCTTCAACTTTGGATTGATATACTTCAGATCCAAAACCTCCTCGTAGAGGCCTGCCAACAAAGCTTGATTATTAAATTATTGTACATTTATGTAATATTTGTTCAAATTAAATGAATTAAACTTTCTACCTGATTAACAATCGAATAAAGGAAATATAAAGCACCTCTATACTGAGATCGGACTCCTGTTAGTATCAGACGCATTAATATTAACAACACTTATCATATACCATTTCTTATACCACATATCACTTCCCTCATCACATGAACAAAGGAGAAAATCTATTCCGGGTATTTGGGTCTGGATTTTATTCATGGCCAGATATAGATAGCAAATTAGATTGATAGGCTAAAAAAGACAATAATCGAAATTTTGCAATCATGGTTAATTCAGATAAGATAAATCATAAGATTATATATATGTTTGTGTACCTTTGGCGTTTCTTGTAGAGAGTTCTTGCCATCTGATTGGTTTGAGCCTGAGAGACGCCGCGTCCAGCTTGGCGTAGGAATACATCAGATGGGAGCAGAGCCAAGGATCTATATCTCTGGCAGTGAAACGATTCGCCCCTTCTCGTATTGGAGACCAATTTGTAAAATAACATGCGGTCACAAAGTCTCCTACAAACGAATAGAATCTGGTTTATAACTGAACACACAAGTTATTTTATTGGTACACTACCACTACTTTTCCTCGTCACGCTGAGGTCATCCACCATTTAATTGATTTAATCCAACAACCAAACCCACATGGTTAGGTGCGCCACCTGGCTCTTGCGGCTGGCTTTAAACTTTCCATTCCTGTATTGCTATAATCCATACAATAGATTGTGATGTCTCTTCAATTTTAGGAATAAAATCAACTCTATTCTAACGTAGCAATATCGTTGAATACTTGAATTTATTAAAGTGATTTGTTGATAGCAAACAGAGGAATTCCGGTTAGCAATTGAGGTGTGGGCTGACACGTTCAATGCACAGGTTGATTTGACCCAATATTATGCATCGCATTACAACCTTACAAGAAAGGTGTGGATTGAGGTGAATACTAGTATGATCTTGAACCCAGGGCATCCTGTAAGTGTGTTATATCTTAGAAACAGCGAAACTTACCTGCAGTTGGGCATGTTATGCTGTACAAGATTAAGATGTAAATGAGAGGGGGGTTATGTTTCTGTACAGCTCTCATTATAATGTACTCATGATAATCATAATCCTTAGGAATTGTGTCATTTCTTCCCAGACATGGAGATCCTGTGTGTTTGTATTTGTATATCAGTATTATGTTGCTGTTAAGCTGTATGTGTGGTCTTTTAAGTTCACCATCACATTATGTCTACGCCTGAACAAGATTTCTAAATGCATTGAGCAAAGTATTTATCAAATGATTTGCAGTAAACAATATAAATAATACTGTGTTATTATGTGCAGCTGGTTGCAGACACTACCTTCTCAACAGATGTCCCAATAATAACCTCATTAAAAATAATAGTCCACCGCAATTTGTCCTATGTCTAAGTGTCACCTTTTTTCATTTCATGATATATATATATATATATATATATATATATATATATATATATATATATATATATATATATATATATATATATATATATATATATATATATATATATATATATGTATTTCAGATAAGATTTAGTCATTTTCTTAAGAGGCGTACAGTGGGCGCCATCTTATTGTAATAGGGGTTTTAATTCTGATTTTGGATGCTATCGGGGAGAAATGTTTCAATTTGTGTATATCTAGCAATGTCTGTATGAGAATGAATATGAAGTTGGGATATTTATAACAAGATATTTCATATATTACTCCTAATAATGTGGCATAATGAAGATGTCAAGCTTGACATGCCATTTATTGTGAAGATCTCATTATCTGCGTTTGGTTCTTTTCTGAATGAGATAATTTGACACTTGAAGTGTGTTTGTAGATTATCCCACTGTGTTAATCAGGCTAAATCAGAGCGGAGAACCACACTCAGGTGATCCAGTGGAGACAGCCAGCTTGTGTCAGATGTCACACGTACACCTGTAACAAAATGGTGACTTCACTTGTTTTGCTACCAGGTGTCGCTCCCTCAAGGCAAGATGCCCCCTGGTCACGTGACGCCTTGTCATTTGTTGGCTCTGAGTGTACAGGAAGAATTGAGTACAAACAATTTAAAGAAGAATATACGAATCTGAATTCTGCACCTGTGTGTGTGTGTGTGTGTGTGTTATTCTTTCACCAATCAGTATACATCCTGATGTTTATAGTCATGTCATGCGGCAGATCCCGAACTCAAATTAGTGGCAGGGACTGATGTGAGAGAGACATCCTGTTTTGGAGGTTAGAAAAATATAAGTATGATATTTACATATGGTGTAACATTAAAATCATATCGTACTAGATTCTGATGTATAAATTATGAAACCCATGTATTTCATTTAACCATACCTTTACTCTGCATTATTTCGATAGTATTGCTTGTCGTTCAGTTTTCTTCCTACCTCTGCAGTCATTGCCCGGTTTTTGATCGCATTCTAAGTTTGGAATTCCCCTAGTCATAAACACTCGTTTTGCTTACCAGAGAAAAACATCCAATCCGGAATGACCCACGTCAGGTTGGGATCGGGTGTCTGACCTATAAACTGACCAATCAGTACAGCTGTCAGAACAAAACAGAATTTAATCCCAGCCATTCAGTTCACAGCCAGATTTTGTTTTTAAAATGAATACTGACGACTTGCGGTCGATTCTGTGCGCAACTTTATACCTTTGGTGGCAGGGACTGATATGATAGAGAAGTCCTGGAGCGTACCTTATCCTATTCGTTATATAGGATGGTGTGATACATACCACTCTCCCAGGTAACACAACGTAGACACAACGTTATGAGCAACGTTATGTAACACATCACTAGAAATGGTGGACATTAAATATGAAATGGGAAGTACAAAACTTCCTATTGCAGTGGGTACATGGTGTCACTTTCAACCAGCGTAAAAGGCACAAAAAATAGAACATATTCATGAAATAATTTAGCACCTTTCTCTTATTGAAGAAAAAAATAAAATATATGAAAATTTGCCGAAAGATATCAGCTTTTCAATGAGTTAATCCATTTGTATCAACATATATTACATTTCTTGTCACCTGATGTTTTTCTTTTGCAAATTTACCACATTTCCACATACTTTGAGAGATTATTATCATTTTTTATGTACCATTATATATGATTAGAGCAACTTATTGGGGGTTATTTTCTGAAAACACATATATCATATATGTATGGAATTTTAAAAGATTGCATTGGATCCATTAAAAATACGTCAATTTTATCAAATTTGCCACATGCTCTTTAGAGACAGGGCATGGCTGGTTGGTCATTTTGCCAGACACAGATGAAGTGACGATACATGAAGTGAACTATGAAATGGCATCATGCCAAATGTCATAACTGTTTTTGGTCCTATGTAATGGGCCTTGGCTTTAGAAGATGTCATTCTTAAATTAACGTTATCATGGTACAGAAGACTCTCGTGACTGAATGAATAATAATGAGTGGTGAATGTAAATGTAGATTAGTACCATAAGCGCTAAGCAAGTGAACAGAGTGATGGCTGGTGATGCTGGGTAGATATATAAAAACTTGCAGGTGAGAGTTTTCTGCATTTCATGTTGAAGGCATACCACTCTGTGCTCGCAAGGTTGATGTCATTATTCCTCTCTCAGACAATGCTTAAATGATATCAAATGTCTGATGCCATAGAATGAATCTGGGTATTATTTTGCTGTGAATTACAGAAAGAATGAGTAAAAGCTACTTTGGCACTAATCAGAATGTCACTTTCAAAAACAATTAAGATATAAAAATGTGATATGACAATATGTGCACAGACAGGTTGGTGCCCCATGTTTATTCTCAGAGCATTATAGCTATTTATCTGATTAGAACACCTTACCCATCGCAAAACGAATCTGTCACGGGCAAAAGGATATATCCGTTTCTTATAGGATAAATATAATTTTTTACCCATATCACAAAACCGTATACTGGTCGATACGTGTAGGACGAAAAAACGTCAAATATCAAATATGCAATATCAAAAGAACTTCACGGTCGTCGAATTCGTTCAGAATTGGCTCAGAGCAATTGTATGACGTCATATTACACGGCTGTCCAGCACCGTTCAGAGTTCTCCCACCCCTGATTCATATATTTGTTTGATATTCACATATGGTCTGGCCTATACATGATAACAAATGTACATGACAGACTGTTTTCATGTGTAAATCTGATGTTGTATTAAGCCATTGTATATGTGGGCATCGTTTACAGACAGTCTCACATATGTTTCGATGAATGTATCGCTGCAAATAAACTGTTCATGTTCTCTCATGGGCATCATTGGTTTTTTTCAGTTAAAACAAAATGTCTTGGTCTGATACAGGCCTTGTCCCAAATCTTAAGTGGCTGAGAGAGCTTGAAAGAACCTTGTTTAAGAGGCATATCTTTGGCATGAAGATGTAAACCTTTTGCCCTTGAACTCAGTGTACACCTCTCAATGTTCATGTGGTATCCCTGTCCCCTCCACGCATGGGATATCTGCACCCTCCACGCATGGGATATCTGCACCCACCTTTCCCAAGAAACTAAACACATCATTGTGAGTTGCCCTGTAGGTGGGGTATGCTGGTGGCTGTCTTGGGCCGCCAGAGGGGTGCAGTATTTATCAAGCAAGTCGGCCTTGTTATTGTTTGCATGGTTTGTGATATTTGTGCCAAATACTTGTCAACTGTGAAATAAGATATTCGTTATTAATAACGATGTAGTTAATGATGGTTATAAAGATTCCTGAAGGTATCATTACGTGGGCTGTCCCTGCCATCAGTGTCTGGCGCACACAGGAATGCAGGAAGACTACGCTGGAGCTCTGCCTGTAGAGATTTCTTCAGGAATCTGCACGTCTCTCTGTGATACTATACGTGTTTACATCTCACAGATATAGAAAACAGTTGTTGTGCTCCTCACTGGAGAGTACACTCCGTGTTCCAGGGATCCATGACATTCACCACATACATTCAGCTGGAGCAGCAAGGGTTTAATCCGCAGGATAATCTTAGGCCTCAGTAGCAGCAGATTATATCTTTACAGCTTATCATGGGCAGCTACGAAGAAATTAAGATGAAATGTCTGAGCGAGAGGAAACTGTGGGTGGATCCCGAGTTCGGAGCCAATGCAGCCTCCATACACCCCACCCTTCACTTCCCGGAGAACTGGATCTGGAAGAGGCCAAAGGTAAAGACAAACACCTAAACCACCGCTGGCGCTCTGTGGCTATCGGGAATTATTCTCTATGTAAAACATTAGCATGGTCAACTACTTTAAAAACGAGAATAATGCATGTAGATTTAGATTGTGGCAATGTTATGTTGTGGTGTGTGTTGGGAGGTGTTGTGGGGTAAGTATATGTAGGTAGCTGGCTGTCAGCTGGCTGTCTGCTGGCTCTATCCTCTGCCTCTGTCTGGGTCTCTGTAAACATTTCATGTCAGCCCCACTGTCTTGGAACCTCTCCAAACTTCTATAACTTTTCCAACCATTGGGAACGAAACAATCAGACAATTTACCTTTTTTGTCTCTAAACTTACTGATGTTATGATGTATTTTTTTTAAAGTCATAGTTAATGAGAATTTGCTAAGCAATAAAAACCTGAGTAAGGTAATGGTGATTGGGCAGTCCTTCAAAACGTTCAACATTCCTGAGATATCTCGTGAATACAACATTACCTTACGCTTGGAATCAACTCATGATAAGCACCAACACTTATTACCAGAACTAGCCACTTGCCATTGGTTCAATATTAATTTATTATTAAATAAATCTTCCAAGTTTTGACACAATTTGTCATAATTCACCTTTATCACAATTCTTTAGCCTCATGTTTTCTTGCAAAAGTAGATTGCTTTGACCGAATTTTTGAAAAGGTTTACTGTACATGGGTTTACTGTACATGGGTTTACTGTACATGGGTTTACTGTACATGGGTTTACTGTACATGGGTTTACTGTACATGGGTTTACTGTACATGGGTTTACTGTACATGGGTTTACTGTACATGGGTTTACTGTACATGGGTTTACTTTACATGGGTTTACTGCACATGTAAGTTACCTTGCCATTATTTCCATAAGATCTGCTACACTTTGGTATCCATGGCTTTGTGAAATCCGTAGATCCAAATCTATTTTATTGACATATTTTCCTAACATTTCTTGACATATTTCGATAGGATTGGATGAAGGGATCTGCTACACTATATATATATATATATATATATATATATATATATATATATATATATATATATATATATATATATATATATATATATATATATATATATATATATATATATATATATATATATATATATATATATATATATATATATATATATATATATATATATATATATATATATATATATATATATATATATATATATGCACATGTAAGTTACCTTGCCATTATTTCCATAAGATCTGCTACACTTTGGTATCCATGGCTTTGTGAAATCCGTAGATCCAAATCTATTTTATTGACATCTTTTCCTAACATTTCTTGACATATTTCGATAGGATTGGATGAAGGGATCTGCTACACTATATATATATATATATATATATATATATATATATATATATATATATATATATATATATATATATATATATATGAGGACGATTTTATCGACATCAAGTAATTATTGCTTCGTCTGTTACAGGATATTGTACCAAATCCAAAATTCATCATAGATGGCGCAACCAGATTTGACCTCTGTCAGGGCGACCTTGGTGAGAATATGCTTTAACACAAACATCTTTTGAAATTTAATTTTTAGCATTTAAGCTAATATATATTGTAAGGAATATACTAAAACCGTCAACATGTCAGGTTTACATGCAGCCCATGCATTCAGGTAGTACAGTGTTCATATTGTGTCCAGGTGATTGCCGGTTCGTATGTGCAGCCCGTGCATTCAGGTAGTACAGTGTTCATACTTGTGTCCAGGTGATTGCTGGTTCGTATGTGCAGCCCATGCATTCAGATAGTACAGTGTTCATACTTGTGTCCAGGTGATTGCTGGTTCGTATGTGCAGCCCGTGCATTCAGGTAGTACAGTGTTCATACTTGTGTCCAGGTGATTGCTGGTTCGTATATGCAGCCCATGCATTCAGGTAGTACAGTGTTCATACTTGTGTCCAGGTGATTGCTGGTTCGTATATGCAGCCCATGCATTCAGGTAGTACAGTGTTAATACTTGTGTCCAGATGATTGCTGGTTCGTATATGCAGCCCATGCATTCAGGTAGTACAGTGTTCATACTTGTGTCCAGGTGATTGCTGGTTCGTATGTGCAGCCCATGCACTCAGAGAGTACAGTGTTCATACTTGTGTCCAGGTGATTGCTGGTTCGTATGTGCAGCCCATGCATTCAGGTAGTACAGTGTTCATACTTGTGTCCAGGTGATTGCTGGTTCGTATGTGCAGCCCATGCATTCAGGTAGTACAGTGTTCATACTTGTGTCCAGGTGATTGCTGGTTCGTACGTGCAGCCCATGCATTCAGGTAGTACAGTGTTCATACTTGTGTCCAGGTGATTGCTGGTTCGTATGTGCAGCCCATGCATTCAGGTAGTACAGTGTTCATACTTGTGTCCAGGTGATTGCTGGTTCGTACGTGCAGCCCATGCATTCAGGTAGTACAGTGTTCATACTTGTGTCCAGATGATTGCTGGTTCGTATATGCAGCCCATGCATTAAGGTAGTACAGTGTTCATACTTGTGTCCAGGTGATTGCTGGTTCGTATGTGCAGCCCATGCACTCAGATAGTACAGTGTTCATACTTGTGTCCAGGTGATTGCTGGTTCGTATGTGCAGCCCATGCATTCAGGTAGTACAGTGTTCATACTTGTGTCCAGGTGATTGCTGGTTCGTATGTGCAGCCCATGCATTCAGGTAGTACAGTGTTCATACTTGTGTCCAGGTGATTGCTGGTTCGTACGTGCAGCCCATGCATTCAGGTAGTACAGTGTTCATACTTGTGTCCAGATGATTGCTGGTTCGTATATGCAGCCCATGCATTCAGGTAGTACAGTGTTCATACTTGTGTCCAGGTGATTGCTGGTTCGTATGTGCAGCCCATGCATTCAGATAGTACAGTGTTCATACTTGTGTCCAGGTGATTGCTGGTTCGTATATGCAGCCCATGCATTCAGGTATTGCAGTGTTCATACTTGTGTCCAGGTGATTGCTGGTTCGTGTCTGCAGCCGCGGTGATGGCCACTAAGCCGGACATATTCAAAAATGTGATACCTCAAGACCAAAGCTTCGTCAAGGAATATGCAGGTTATTTTTAAAATATATATCCAGATTTCATATTTCCACGACTTTGCCATGATAAAATTTGAAGATAACTTTTAGTTACCTATTCAATTTAATTTTCACCGGGTACAATAACCTGGCGACTTGTATTAATCTTGACTGAGTTGCAGACGCCTCTGAGAACCCTCACAGCATAAGAAGGTTGATAAGGGAAGGTAAAAGTCAAGTATTAATCCACCTTTAATACAATTAACTGACATATACCTATATGTTTCCTGTAAAACAGGCCTATTCCGTTTCCGTTTCTGGCGGTTTGGAAAGTGGGTGGAAGTTCTGGTAGATGACCAGTTACCAGTTGATGTGGACGGACAGCTGAAGTACGGACGCAACAGGAGCCAGGGGAACGAATTCTGGGGGGCACTCCTCGAAAAAGCTTATGCCAAGTAAGAGGTGCATTTTTTACAACATTTCTTTGTAAACCCCATATTTGTGTGAGTGTTTTCCATATGCCATGTAATGCCTCAGTCATATTTGCACCGGGCGCTGGCCGGGAAGTAAGAATCGGCCGACTTCACAATCTACCGGGCACCGGGGAGTTTATCAGCAACAATCTGAGAGATGCCGTAGCTGTGGTCACATTATTAAAGGGCACCACACTGCACCGGCAAAAATATTACACAGACGTCTACAGGACATCTTAAAGACGTATGTATTATGTGACAGACATCTGTAGGATATCCTAAAGACGTCTATATCATTTAACAGACGTCTGAAGGACATCCTAAAGACGTCTATATGAGACCGTAGGGAGCCCTGTGGATCACCTGACGATGGCCTGTGAACACATGAAATAAAAAAAATTCTATTTTCACCGCACGATGCCACCGGCAGCCCTAAGATAATCTGCCGATGTGCCTGCGGGACCCTGCCGTGCATTTTAAGATGATAGATGCTGATAAGACATCGGGGAAACGCCGGCAACTTTTACGTTGCAGCTAAAAGTTTCTGATGACCCGTCCGACATCTTAAAGATGTCCAATTGTGGCCGATGATCTCCCGGTGCCCGCACGGCAATCTGAACTGCCGGCCGATTTTGTAAAAAAATACACATCGGCCGGTCATCTTTACTGAAATCGGTGCAAATGTGACTGATGCATTAGAGAATTGCATTTTCAGCAGAGGATTTCCTTTGTGAGCTTTGTGACGGTGTTTGTTGATGTATGCAGGGTGCATGGCAGCTACAGTGCCATCCATCAGGGCCACGCCAGGGACCCTCTGGTGGACTTCACCGGGGGCATCTCAGAGACCTACAACCTGAAGCACGAGGACGATATACCCCCGAACCTCTGGCATATCATATCCAAGTCTCACCAAGTCGGCTCTCTCCTCTGTAGTTCTATCTTAGTAAGCGCCTTTCAAATATCTAACATTGAATATCTAACATTATAGGCGAGTTGTATTATAGAAATAAAATCATCATAACGTTAAGATGATAAAGATACCACAATGATATGAGAGGTATTCTCCATATTATCATTTGTATATTTCTAGAATGCTTCAGGGGCCACGAAGGAGGAAGAACTGTCCAATGGACTATACAAGGGGCATGCGTACAGCGTGACGGGCATCATTGATGTAAGCAGTCTGATCATATTGTTCCTTTGGTTCTTGTATGGATGTATTTCTGCCCTGTGCTTTGTATGTGCGTGTAGGGTAAGTCAGCAAGTTGCTTGATATGATTCAGAGAAGAATCGCTGGGTGGCAGGTCAAGCTGCTGAGGATGAGGAACCCCTGGGGATGCAAGGAATGGATAGGGGCCTGGGGTGACAGGTCAGTCCTCTCTCATATCTACACAGTCTGGGAATTATCCTCATTCTTATTCAGCAAATATTGATTCGCTCAGGTTATTATTTTTTTTAAATAATAAAAGGAATTCTCTTCAATGGAAACGAATTACTGCTTTGCTATACTTGACCTAAAATTGAGAGCTTTATGTTCATAATTGGAATTCTCAGCTATTGTTGCGATCTGGTGGTAATAATTTACACAGCTGGACAGAAATGGATGCATTAGAATACATTGAAATCAAATATGATTGTCCAAATTGTAATATGTTTTCCAAATTATTTCAATCACACTATTTTGGAATATATTTTTACAGGCCTACACTCTAAGAGGTAACTGTAGAGTTTAGTATGTATTGCTGTCACATAACAACCTTTTGCACTGTAAATGATGATGAAGACATTCTAATGTTGCTGGTTTATTAAAAGAGAAGATTTTAGATGAATCCAACCCAGCTTGTTTATAGGGTTCACCCATCCAGTAACGAAATTTTGAGCTTTTGTAAGGCTCTTAAATATATAATTACAAAGATATCATGAGATTTCTGGGGGGATCTGCTGGGACAATGCCAAATATATTCTGGTATCAAATGGGCGGCTCGTTTACATCTCCAATTAAAACAAACAAAGATCTATAATCTTTTACAGCAAAGATTACTGTAGACGCGTACAATAGAGGTTGCTCTCGATATACAGTAAAAGTACCTGGTAACTGTGCTGCCACCAACTTTTGTTGTAAAATGACAGCAACTTTACTGGTACATCTATTTACAGTGTGGTATATTATGCATGTTAAATGATGGTTCCATGGCATCTTGTACATGATAATCTTTTCTGTTTGTGATGACGTCATAGGTCGGATGAGTGGAAAGCCATTCCAGATGAGGAGAAGAAGGCCATTGGCCTGACGTTTGAGGACGATGGTGAGTTTTGGTAGGTGAAATAGTCTCAATAGTTTTCTGTATACTGTACATCACTTATTGTTGATCGATATGTCGATATATTAAATTTTGTTAATGATAATAAGAAAACAAAGTTTAACATGTATTTTTACTCAAGTTAGATACGAATTGTTTTTGTGATATTGAGTGGTTTTTGAGACAAGGCCACTGCACTAACACAGAGTTGCTCTTTCACTCCCGTGAATTAGTTGAGGGTATGTCTGTGTTTTGTTGATGAGTGCCCCCTGGTGGCAGGTTCAGAGGAAAACCAAAATAGGAACAGGTCATGCATGCAACAAATCTTCAGGAGAGGTCATGTATGACACAAGTCTTAGATATTAAAGGTTAAGGCCATAAATTGATATGTTTATGATGGTGTTTATCTGTTTGTATCAAAGATATATGCAGAGTAATGACATTTGGTGTCTCATTTACGCGTAAGCAAACCCAGAGATATTTAAACAGAGATTGGTTTGGTTTGGTTTGTTTGGGGTTTTACATCACTTTCAACATTATCTCGTGATGAGACCTACTTGTAGCAGATATAGTGCTGCCTCACTGAATTGTCATGTCCCAGGTCCTTGACATGACAACCCACCCTGTCACAGATTTACAAGGACAACAGGTTAACCCTTTGGACACAGGCCTCAGCTCATATGGGAAATTGTATCATGAGTTCAATCTCGGCATGGCCGGGATTCGAGCCCACGACCTTTGGATCACCACAGAGGAACTGGTGCTAATAAGCAAGCGCTCTAACCAACTGCGCCACAGCCCATGGCCCTCAGAGATTGGAAAGAGCAGCTCTGCCACTAGGTGTCAGCACGTTGCACCACCAACTCTCATGTGGTCTCGCACAATCGTTTTTGCACAAATTACAACACAGTTCTCTATCTATATGCTATAGAACAGTACCTTTATAATGTACCTCATCCACTTAATGTCAACATGATGATCTAAAGACGATAACATGTCCATTTGTACAAAAAACAGTGAAATGGCCACATGTGGGAAATAGGAAGTGGCAATGGTGGTGCCGCCATGCGATCAGTTCACCTGAGCGATAATGCAGAACTTCAGCTTGTTTCCAATCTCTGTTTAAAATGTCTCTGGCAAACCTTAATTTAAATAAAAGGGAGCCGAGAATATGATTTGCACACAGTTGATTTATCTCCTATAAATCTATAAATTCCACAACCATCTTAATTAATACATACATGTTCACACCACAGTATAGAGCTGCCGTCATGCCACCTGGCGGGTAAATGTGGGGTGAACCCTTAATACAGATAACACAAATACATGGAATTGGTAATTGTCGTATACATTTGAGCAATTAACGTATTTACTAATAATATTATGTCAAAATATGAATATTTAATCCTAGCAATACATGATAGATCCCCAAAATTGCCATCATTGAAATATTTATTTTTGATTCCTGGTTCTACGGGTGGGATGGTGTTTGAGTGAAACGACGAGGAACAGAATGGCGTTGTGGCAGTTTTGCCGCGAAATGTGGCGTTCCTCACGTGACCACGCCGCCGTTGCTAAGGGACAACAATGCCCCGCTGAGACCCCTATGCTAACAGTGACACCTAATGGCTCCCACATTTAACACCACTTATCAAATATAAGTATGCAGTATGTCTGGGAAAGCATTTGTGGAAAATGCTTAAAGCGTGTTGTCTGTGTCTAAACTTTTGTTTGGACTCGAGAGGAGGTATCATCAATGTTTTCCCGAAGCAATCTAGCAATCTGTGATTATTAACCCTGAGGTGAGCGTATGTGTCGAGTTGCAGTGAATGAAGTCTGTCAGTATTTGAAGATGATAACTGTTTAATATTGCAGGATATCATATGAAGACTGGAGCAAATCGTTTGACATCCTGGAGATTGTTCACATGGGACCAGACAGTTTCGCAAGACTCGGTTATCCCCAGGTAAATAAGACATTGATATAACAGACTACAACTTATCCTGGAACCTTTGCGATAAACCTTTGCAGAAACTTCAAACTAATAGTTTAAATTCTCTACAAATAGGAGTGTGTACAGTGGCAGGAGAGTGCATACCTTGGCCGCTGGGTGAAGGGTGTGAACTCTGGAGGTTCTGGTCTTTTCTCATCTACAAAAGGTAGTCACTTCATACACTATTTATATTTATCAGTAGCACCTAGCATTATCACATGTAATACCCCAGTCAAATATGCCCTTTTAGTACTATTTTTTTTGTAAAAAAGACCTTTTCTGCATTATATCAGTTCAGATATAAGTTGGTGATTAGGGATCTTTCTATTGAATTATTGATTATCAAACTACAGTCTTTGATAACTAGTTTGGGGAAGCAAATTGGAGTGAAGAACAACTGACCCAGCAGACAAAACTGATTGAAATGACGTGGTTTTGACATGAATTTCAGATGTGGTTTTGAAGTGATAAACCGGGGAATATGCAGAGGAAAATAAACTGGACTATTCATATATTTACGATCGATCAAATAATTGTTCATGTCTTAAAAATCGTCATAAACTGGACATAAACATTACGCATTTCTGAGATTTCAACCAGAAATCCACATATTTCTCACGTGGCTTGTCTGCTGGGCATTGGTTTAACATGTTGGGTGTGCTTTCCCAACAAGGTCAGATCAACTTTTCAGATTTCTGAAAGAAAGAATCAGTTTCGCAGGAAAACAATATCGCAATGTCATGAATGATCTCATATGTGAATTATCTGGCATGACAGTTGTCTCTGTTGTTTTCCTCAGACCAGTATTACAGCAACCCTCAGTACTTCATGACTCTGACAGTTGCCTGTGTTGTATTCCTCAGACCTGTACTACAGCAACCCTCAGTACTTCATGACTCTGACAGTTGCCTGTGTTGTATTCCTCAGACCTGTATTACAGCAACCCTCAGTACTTCATGACTCTGACAGTTGTATTCCTCAGACCTGTACTACAGCAACCCTCAGTACTTCATGTCTCTGACAGTTGTCTGTGTTGTATTCCTTAGACCTGTACTACAGCAACCCTCAGTACTTCATGTCTCTGACAGTTGTCTGTGTTGTATTCCTTAGACCTGTACTACAGCAACCCTCAGTACTTCATGACTCTGACCACCGAGGACGATGATGACGTGGCCGGCGAATGCACCTGCATCGTGTCACTCATGCAGGTAGACTACCGGAGAAGGCGAACCAATCCTGCTCTAAAGAAACTCATCGTCGGATTTGATGTCCACTTTGTGAGTAATAGACACTGAAATTAAAAGTAGTACCTTTTTTGTCTCGCCTATGACAGCTGTTGGCGAGGCAAAGCTGTAACTGTCTGTCTGTCTGTCTGTCCCTCTGTCAACATCTAGTGCCATGGGCCATATATGGTTATTATACATAGAGATAGTTGTGAGCATTAAATTGTCCAACTAAAATATGTGGTGGTGGCATCTGGAGTATCAGTTATTTGAATCTATAATCCTGTGGTTCTCGGTGGTACATTTTGGGCATGTTACATTCCCTTTACATTGATATGATTCATGGCGATACCTGTGACACTTTGGAATGAAGAATGAAGAGACTGAAGTTCCATGGTTATGGCCTGGTTTACAATATATAGACTGGCCAGATCTGGGTGGCACAGAGCCCCTATGATTGATACTGGACCCCCTGTAGTAGCATGATTATGACCTGGTCACAATATATAGACTGGCCAAATCTCGGTGACACGGAGCCCCTATGATTAATACTGGACCCCCTGAAGTAGCATGATTATGACCTGGTTACAATATATAGACTGGCCAGATCTGGGTGGCACAGAGCCCCTATGATTGATACTGGACCCCCTGTAGTAGCATGGTTATGGCCTGGTTACAATATATAGACTGGCCAGATCTGGGTGGCACAGAGCCCCTATGATTGATACTGGACCCCCTGTAGTAGCATGGTTATGGCCTGGTTACAATATATGGACTAGCCACATATGGGTGGCACAGAGCCCCTATGATTGATACTGGACCCCCTGTAGTAGCATGGTTATGACCTGGTTACAATATATGGACTAGCCACATATGGGTGGCACAGAGCCCCTATGATTGATACTGGACCCCCTGTAGTAGCATGGTTATGGCCTGGTTACAATATATGAACTGGCCACATCTCGGTGGAACAGAGCCCCTATGATTGATACTGGACCCCCTGTAGTAGCATGGTTATGACCTGGTTACAATATATAGACTGGCCAGATCTCGGTGGCACAGAGCCCCTATGATTGATACTGGACCCCCTGTAGTAGCATGGTTATGACCTGGTTACAATATATAGACTGGCCAGATCTCGGTGGCACAGAGCCCCTATGATTGATACTGGACCCCCTGTAGTAACATGGTTATGACCTGGTTACAATATATAGACTGGCCACATCTCGGTGGCACAGAGCCCCTATGATTGATACTGGACCCCCTGTAGTAGCATGGTTATGACCTGGTTACAATATATAGACTGGCCAAATCTGGGTGGCACAGAGCCCCTATGATTGATACTGGACCCCCTGTAGTAGCATGGTTATGGCCTGGTTACAATATATAGACTGGCCAAATCTGGGTGACACAGAGCCCCTATGATTGATACTGGACCCCCTGTAGTAGCATGGTTATGACCTGGTTACAATATATAGACTGGCCAAATCTGGGTGACACAGAGCCCCTATGATTGATACTGGACCCCCTGTAGTAGCATGGTTATGACCTGGTTACAATATATAGACTGGCCAAATCTGGGTGACACAGAGCCCCTATGATTGATACTGGACCCCCTGTAGTAGCATGGTTATGATCTGGTTACAATATATAGACTGGCCAATTCTGGGTGACACAGAGCCCCTATGATTGATACTGGACCCCCTGTAGTAGCATGGTTATGGCCTGGTTACAATATATAGACTGGCCACATCTCGGTGGCACAGAGCCCCTATGATTGATACTGGACCCCCTGTAGTAGCATGGTTATGACCTGGTTACAATATATAGACTGGCCAAATCTGGGTGGCACAGAGCCCCTATGATTGATACTGGATCCCCTGTAGTAGCATGGTTATGACCTGGTTACAATATATAGACTGGCCAAATCTGGGTGGCACAGAGCCCCTATGATTGATACTGGACCCCCTGTAGTAGCATGGTTATGACCTGGTTACAATATATAGACTGGCCAAATCTGGGTGGCACAGAGCCCCTATGATTGATACTGGACCCCCTGTAGTAGCATGGTTATGACCTGGTTACAATATATAGACTGGCCAAATCTGGGTGGCACAGAGCCCCTATGATTGATACTGGACCCCCTGTAGTAGCATGGTTATGACCTGGTTACAATATATGGACTAGCCACATATGGGTGGCACAGAGCCCCTATGATTGATACTGGACCCCCTGTAGTAGCATGGTTATGACCTGGTTACAATATATAGACTGGCCAAATCTGGGTGGCACAGAGCCCCTATGATTGATACTGGACCCCCTGTAGTAGCATGGTTATGACCTGGTTACAATATATAGACTGGCCAAATCTGGGTGGCACAGAGCCCCTATGATTGATACTGGACCCCCTGTAGTAGCATGGTTATGGCCTGGTTACAATATATGGACTAGCCACATATGGGTGGCACAGAGCCCCTATGATTGATACTGGACCCCCTGTAGTAGCATGGTTATGACCTGGTTACAATATATAGACTGGCCAAATCTGGGTGGCACAGAGCCCCTATGATTGATACTGGACCCCGTGTAGTTCTGTACTTGACATATGCCATGTTGACTGGAGGTTACGTGGAGGCAAGTGGAATGCAGTGAGAGGTGTGGGGTAATGACCTCATATGACCTGGGTGAAAACAGTTCCATCACTTTGTGGTAAGGAAGGAGCTCCAAGCAGACTATTTCCCTTGTCGATCATCACAAGGTCAAGGCTATTCCCCTAGCTTTATTGGTTGGTTTCTTGACTAATTTTCGCTCGCGTTTGTTTTGACTTTAGGTCTGAATGTTCGAGGATTTGATATGATTAAGTCTATGGAGCTTACCCCGATTATCGGTCCATGGTGGCCATTTTTGGCCCAATAATTCTGCTTACACCGTCAGATGTCGCTTTTGTTTGAGAAGTGATTTGTGAGCGCGTGGTAGAGTAAGAAGATTTTGCCTTGGGTTTTTTTGCCTTGGGATTTTGCAAACTTCAACACTTGTTTAAAGTCGTTTTATCTAAGGTCGTTTTCATCTTCAAGTCGAGATGAGATCATAGAATTTACTCACCTCTGTTTTTTCTGTGAAAGTTGAAGGCACCCAGGAGTACTGATTCATGAGTGAAAGAGCATTTTTGAGCAGATGACCCTGTGCCAAACTACTTTTTACGAACTATTTTCCTTTTATCTTTTTTTAAGATTCTGTTTCTACATACATCATTTACAAATAAATATGTTTGATTTAATCTGCTTTAGTATGCAAATGTCACAATATTTGTCAATTAAATACTAAATGTAATTGACAATTAGTCCAGGGTCACATCCTTCACATATAGTGCTTTGTGACCTAATTTCACAGTACATATTGATACCAAATTGACCACATTATGTAAATGAGTTAAGAACTTGAATGGCTCACACAGAACATAGTACTGCACTTGCTATCATGTTTAGACAGCTTTGCTTTGGATATAAAGGTGAAACCCTGATAAAGGAAAGAATATGGGTTTGTGTTCTTGCCTTATTCTTTATATCTTGCTGACATAAATCCTGACATCATTTCGCTGAAATAACCCTGATAACATTTATCTTTAATTCAGGTTAAAACAGGTGCAGTGGAATCGCTGCAGGATGAGACTTTTTTTGATAAAACAAAACTCAAAAAGCAGTTCTTTGTCAAGACGCCCATGAGAGAGATTAGCTGTCGTCTGCAGCTAGATCCGGGACTTTACTGCATCATTCCTGTCACCCTACGCGCAGGACAGGAAGCAGAATTCCTCCTCAGAGTATACACCTACTCTAAGGTAGAGTTCAGGTAAGTTATCACATGTCATGATCGATGCTTCGGCTCATCGAAGGGATGTAGCTTGTGTTTTCTATTCATCTATGCAAATTACATTTTATGGCACACTATTTGGTTTCTCCTAAGCGAAACTGAAAAAAATGTTATATGATATGTGATACGATGATAAACACAATACTTCATTTTACCTTTAACATTATATAATATGGCCCGCCCCTCGTCTCGTAAAACACTCTGATAATATGTGGAATATATTTGGTGACAATTGTAAATAGACTATTATTGCGCAATGTGTCAGGAAATTTAACCATGTTTACATTGAAATTGCAGGGAAATTCGAGAGGAGACCGGTCCTCTTCCACCATCCGACGATAAGGTGAGTCTGTCCAGCTGTTCTTGATCAGCTCTTTCCTTCATTCAGAATATTATCAGGCATCTATTCAAACTCTATCAGCCCTTTTCATATTGTCACTGTTTTATTCAATTTATTCCATGTAATTGAGAACCCTTTCACTCTCCACATCCCCTGTTCCCATTTACAAAATAGCCCAAATCTTCACTGTAATGAGTGTGGAAGTTTACATGAAAATAGACGAGTCAAACAATGACCTTAATTTAATAAAGCCTAAAATGAGGGCAGAGATCAGTCTATTACTCTAATTCTACCCACCGATAGCAGAATACTGTACATCATGTGACAACTGAATGTAGAAAATGAAGGCAAAAGATGAAGAATCATGGTGGGGGTCAAAGTTGGAGAGTTGTAAAGAACAGAATGTGAACCCCTAATACTACATGTTTTATTCATTATATTATTTAATGATTGAGGAATCAATGATATATTTATTGATATTTCAACAAATATCATTTCATTTTGTTGCCAGCCACCAAGCAGACCTGTTGGGAATCTGTCTGCGGATCTGTTCTGGCAGTATGCAGGCGAGGATCACGTGGTGGATGCACGTGACCTTAGAGATCTCATAAACCAATTAGCACGGAATGGTGGGAAATGCAACTTGACCTTATCCCCAATTCATGAGAATTCAAATAAAAAAAATTTCACTTTAATCCCCCAATGTATAAAATTTCAAAAAAGAAAGTGATTTGATCACTTCCATCTTATAGCCGTATTGCGATAAAAAATGATTATATTATGAAATTTAAAAAATGTGGTTCTTTTTTCAGAAATAGGAGAAACCACATCTTTTTCCACAGAAGCTTGTCGTGCATTAATTTCAATGTATGATGTATCCTTTTTGTTATAAACTCCCTGGCATTTGGGAAATGCTTAAGAGACATTTGAATAGGTCTTCTCTCTCTTATCACTTCCTGACAGTTCACTGAGTTCATAAAAGACAAATTGTGGTTGATTGGTAAAAGAATAGATGAATATTTATACATATTTCATTTTGTACTGACCAGCATCCTGATCACAGGTTATGCCCTATTGTTTGTCAATTCTGATCAGAAATTTTGGTGGAAAAGTTAAGAATTTCTGCCTTGGGGAATTCCGCATTTCGAATGAAAGCAGAGATAGTTAGATTGAACGACTTGCAATACCACAGATGTAGTGCAAAGAAATAAATATAATTCAATTGAAAAAAAAATTATTTGACAAGAAAATGTTTGTATACCTCCAAACCTGAAGTGCAGAAGTTGGAAATCCCTTAACATATTGCAAAGCGTGACACAACTGGAACTCTGGATTATGAGCAGATGGGGACCATGTGGGATGAAATATTATTTTGGAGGGTAAGCTCATGACAAAAAAAATTTAAAAATCTACGCTTGAAATGTAACAGATTATGATTTAAAGTAATTAGTCTATGATATGTAAAGAGGCTTCTTTTTTTCTGAAACGTTGCACCCGAGAATGTAAAGATATCATAAAGCAATTTGATTTTAAACAAGTATAGGTTCAGAATGTGTAGCTTCATATGAAGCCAGGCATAAATGTAACCTGATGTAAACTTGATCAGGTCAGAAGGTCAAGGTCGGAATGTGTAGCTTCAAATGAAGCCAGGCATAAATGTAACCTGATGTAAACTTGATCAGGTCAGAAGGTCAAGGTCGGAATGTGTAGCTTCAAATGAAGCCAGGCATAAATGTAACCTGATGTAAACTTGATCAGGTCAGAAGGTCAAGGTCGGAATGTGTAGCTTCAAATGGAGCCAGGCATAAATGTAACCTGATGTAAACTTGATCAGGTCAGAAGGTCAAGGTCGGAATGTGTAGCTTCAAATGGAGCCAGGCATAAATGTAACCTGATGTAAACTTGATCAGGTCAGAAGGTCAAGGTCGGAATGTGTAGCTTCATATGAAGCCAGGCATAAATGTAACCTGATGTAAACTTGATCAGGTCAGAAGGTCAAGGTCGGAATGTGTAGCTTCAAATGGAGCCAGGCATAAATGTAACCTGATGTAAACTTGATCAGGTCAGAAGGTCAAGGTCGGAATGTGTAGCTTCATATGAAGCCAGGCATAAATGTAACCTGATGTAAACTTGATCAGGTCAGAAGGTCAAGGTCGGAATGTGTAGCTTCAAATGAAGCCAGGCATAAATGTAACCTGATGTAAACTTGATCAGGTCAGAAGGTCAAGGTCGGAATGTGTAGCTTCAAATGGAGCCAGGCATAAATGAAACCTGATGTAAACTTGATCAGGTTAGAAGGTCAAGGTCGGAATGTGAGATATTGATTTATCTAATTAGTCAGTGTTAATGATCTTTGATCCTATGTCTGCAATTAACAAATAAATCTATCCATATATTGCCTATATATACTCTGCTGAACAGAGGTAGTCGATCCTCAACCTACATATATTTGACACCAAATCGGAATTTCCGGTTTTCTTGACCTTTTGGCATTTGACGGTTGGTCATGTATCATATGAATCATTCCGAAACACAAGGTCATTTTCATATTATTTACCATGTTTATTTGAAACATCCCAATTTGCTTACGAAAGAAAACATGTTAGAATTTTGCCTGGTTTCATTTTGCGCTACAATATTCTTATCCAAGTCAGGATTGGATATTAAGACCAAATGTATTCTGATGATTTATCAAAATGATTGGCCTTCGCAACGTTGAACCCTGATACAATAACGAATCCTTATTTCTTATATGTAGAAGATATACACAAAGTTTGACAGAGACAAATCAGGTTGCATAGACACTTTGGAGCTGAAAAAGGTGTTTAAAGAGCTGGGTGGGTATATTTTCACATTCTCCAGTTCTGTCCTAATTCTTACTATAATTGTCTCATTTTATACAGGCATTACAGCAGCATTTCCAGTCTAAACTATCGCATTTATTCTTGTTTATTTCAGGCTTCACGCTGAGTTTGGAAACATTAACCACTCTATCCGTGCGCTACGGTGGCAAGGACAGGCAGCTTTTCTTTGAAGACTATATTCTCTGTGTTACCAAGTTTCTGACCATGTATAGTAAGTTATCACTGAATGCAGTTATCAAAGACATCAAAATTGGTGATTCGATTGGTTACAAAACTTAGAAAATAAATTATGCAAGCTTTTCCAGGGCAGGATTCCTTTCCCTTATTTCACTAAGTCTTTCTTTTCAGCCATTTTCAAACACCATCGAGACAAATCTGCAGAAGGACAAGTTATCTTTGGTTTTGACGAGGTAAATATATTTGTCAATAGATAGAATCATTCTTTTTGACGTTTCATTAAGATGTGAATTGTAATGAATTTGCGACCTTATTTATTTATTTTCTATTTTCCAGTGGATGAGAACAACACTAGCGTATTGATACTGACTGGAAAATACCACATCCATAACAAAACACTTCTGGGAAATACGTTTATATATTTTGTGAACACACGATAAATAAACATCTCCGTTCACAGATGACTTCTCAAAATTCACAGAAATGTTTAAATGTAAGACTGACTGTAACTTGACCTATATAATTTGACCTCTGGATGAATATGATTTAATGAATTAAAGATGTATTTACATATCTCACTTCGCGTATTCCACGTAACAATCTCAACCTCTTGTCAACATTTCATTCAGCCACGTCCACATAATGGTATAATATCAGGCCATTACTCATCAGAAAAAAGGTCAATCCATGTTATATATATTTTATTGTCTTTCTACTTTACATCTTTAAGTATATAATTATTTGTTGTTGCTTGTTATCTATAAATGTTTATATAATTGTTAAAACAAACAATAGGATATTTAATCTATGTTTAGACTGTTAATAAAAAATTATATCTCGCAGGGAGTTATTGATATTATTCTTTATTGTCAACTATGAGCGAGGCGTTTGTGGTTGCTCACTGGGACACCAAATAATACAAGGACATGACGCGTTTTTATCATTACTATTTTCCATTATATTCTATATATGCTCTTATGGCTGATTTCTCTGAAGTTAATAACCGTCTTACCCATAGAACTATAGGGTCAACTGACACCACATGCTGTAATGTACTTGACTCAAATAGTCACTTTTAAAAGATGACTTACCGAGGCGCCCACCCATCTGTTTATAATCACCTGCATACCCATAGGCCGATTGCCAATCTCCATGTTGTTTTTTTTTCCCATTGAAAAGTACACACCAGAACTGTACAACTTTACCGGAACCAGAACTGTACAACTCCACTATATTTAATCATTTGTCGGAGAGATTGGCAGGGGGCCTATTGGTTATTTGTTACCATTAAATTGTTAATCTATTGGAAATGAACCCCCATCAGCCTGAGACACAAGCGATGCGGCCAACTTATCAAATCAAATCAGTGGCACTTCTCACCTTACAACGATCTCAACAGAGAAGCATCAGCCTGAGACACAAGCGATGTGGCCAACTTATCAAATCAAATCAGTGGCACTTCTCACCTTACAACGATCTCAACAGAGAAGCATCAGCCTGAGACACAAGCGATGTGGCCAACTTATCAAATCAAATCAGTGGCACTTCTCACCTTACAACGATCTCAACAGAGAAGCATCAGCGCATACTTTAAGCCATACATGACAAAATATATCCTCTGAAATACTCTGCAAACGAAGAGTAGCTGTTGTTGCCCTGGTAATGGCTTCATATGTTTTGGCAGATAGTTTTCCTCAAAGGTTGAAAATCAAATCCTTTTCCACAGTAGACTTGAGATGATAATTCTAACCAATCAAAAAGTACATTACATATTGAATTTAAGAATTCAAAACTTTCATTTTTATCTCGATTCTCATTGGCTGATGCTATTTGTCATGTTATTCAAAATGCAGCTTAAGGAGAAGATGAAGGTTGACAGACAATGATAGAACATTTCCTCCCACTCATTGCAAAAATAATTCAGGCGACTCCACCAACAACAAAACCATTCTAGACGCAGAAGGACCCCTGGCAACGTAGAATATCACCAGAGTATAGTATCTTTGGGCCCAATTAGCCATACCTATGTAAACTGATTAACGAAGGAAAATGTATGAATCAAAACTGAAAATAGTCGACCTACCTTCCCAGCTAATGTCAATACAATTCCCAGTTTGTCATTATCAGGACAAATATTTCGGTCTTTTGCTGACGATGGGAGATGGTATTGGAATGGAACAATTATATGGAGACGGAATAAGATAGCATGATGATCATGGTACTGGAATATACTTCCATGTTACATATATTAACCCAGTGGTTAATCATTCTGCAGACTCATGTACTTTTGGAAATACATCTCTCATTTAAAGGACAATCTCCCCGGGGGGGGTACTCTCATGATTTTAACCGGCGGAGGCTGGGATGGAACTGAAAACCCCAGAGCCTGAATTAGGGAAATATTCTAGCATTATTGGTACCCTGATTTAGGACTAGCTGAAATTTGGTACCCTGATTTAGGACTAGCTGAATTTTTGATACCCTCATTTAGGGATGATGCAGAAGGAGGAGATTTGGAAAAGGGGATTGTGATCCCTGTTTTAAGGAGAAATTTGAAAAACAGTACCCTGTTTTAGGGAAAATGATGAAATATCTTTACCCGGATGGAACTGTAAACAGCAGAGCCTGATTTAGGGAAATATTCTATCATTATTGGTACCCTGATTTAGGACTAGCTGAAATTTTGATACCCTCATTTAGGGATGATGCAGAAGGGGGAGATTTGGAAAGGGGGATTGTGATCCCTGTTTTAGGGAGAAATTTGAAAAACAGTACCCTGTTTTAGGGGAAATGATGAAATATCTTAACCTGTTTTAGGGAAAATATCAGCGAAAAGGACCCTATTTAGCCCAGCTTCCCCGGTAACGCTGACTATGAGAGTACCCTCCCCCCCCGGGACAATCTCTTTTCTACAATGACATCTCGATCTATTGAGTCATTCATTAAGAACACTGTCCACCAGGGGCACACTCAAGCTAGATGAGTGCACAGTGTCGCCCTCTGACGGAGTTAAACTACTTGGAACAAATCTTCCCAATGAGTGGTAAATGAACATGAAGCACTATCACCAGGCGTATGGCATCGTACGTGAAGGTGGCGACTCTGTGGATCAGGTTCACAATGTCCCAATAAATGGTAGTTTGAATCAGCAAACTGAAAAAATCAAGAGGACAGGCGTGGAATCAACTTTGCATCAGGTAGATCTGTGCAGTTATGGTATTTCTTGTTCAAGACTATAGGGCATGCTGGGAGGAGATGAATATAGACAGCAAGGTGCTGACAGCCGAGGTAAGCGGTATAGCCGGGAGCCACATTTACACCACTGGCCGCCCTTCATGTATGCCCAGGAACCAAGGCTCAGACTGAATACCACCAGAAACAACAACGGTAAGGCACGCTCCAACATCGGACATGCTGGAGATTAAGGTAATCCCCACATGCTTGTCACCTAGGTGAAGTTTGATGTGCAGTGGAAGCATGCTGGGCCCATAACCAGAGGTCCGTGGTCTACTCGGTAATCACTGGGTAATTGCTCGGTAATCACTGGGTAATCTCTCTGTAATAACTGGGTAATTCGTGGTTAATCACTCGATAATCACTCGGTAATCGCTGGGTAATTCGTGGGTAATCACTGGGTAATCACTGGGTAATACAGTGTGCTATATGGGATACTCAATATGAGGGAGACGAGCTGCTCTGAAACAAGGCATACATCTGCAGATGAAAACATCCGGTGCTGCATGCTGGGGGTCAAGGTCAATATACCATCAGTGCATAAAGTGCAAGTCATTGGTCATTTAAACAGCCAATAAATATTAAATGGAACTTTAAACATGCAATATATAGTTTGTTTATTCTAAACAAACCCATATAATATTGTTTACGTTTGTTATGTCAAATATGATTACTTTGTAATAAAAAAACTCATTTCTCTTAAAATTGTTAGGTTTTCTTCATATAGTTTTCTTTAACAAGCATTTGGGCACATATATTTATGTTTGTCTGTCTTTATCATGTTGTTAAAGGTGCGTATTATCTTGTGTGACGGTTAGTTCCAGGATACGCAAGAAAAATCACAAGTGAAAGTCGATTGCCTGGACCAGAGCCAAGTGCAAACCATAAAAAAGATAGAACTTTACCTAGACTATCCAAGAGTTTTAAACAAATATCTATGAATTTATTACCTCAATCAAGAAGGTTTTGTTAATCGATATAGTTCTTGTAAATGATTGGTAATATATGTTATAATTTGTTTAAAGGCTTTATTAGCATAAGGCGTGGCGCGCTCTGGTTGCGGCATCCCCCAGCACTGAGCGGTGGTCATGTGGTCTTGAGTCAGCCTTTGTTTTGCAGAAGTGGGTAAACTTCAGGATGATGCACAGATTGAAACGAGGAGAGTAGGTAGCTTTGGTTGTCGCTGCATATCATAAGCCTTATTGTCTGATTACACATGATTCATTTAGTAACTAAAAGAGAGAGCCGTGAGGATGAAGCCTATCTGGATTATGTCTGAATGTTGTAGTTTGATGTACGAAGCTGCATCTCGGAATGACTGCGCCATGTTGGAGGAGGCTTTTGAGGACCCTTTGTATATCCCAAATGAGAAGGATTTGGACGATTGCTTAATGCGAGCGGCCAAGGTGGGATCTGAAGATATAATCAGGCGCCTGCTGGAGGTACAAGCCAAAACGGAATGGTACAAAGACACCGAGAATGCCCACAGCGAGACGCCTCTCATGATCGCCACCATTCACTCCCACAAAGGTACGCAGCACTTTATACTTACATGCATCATCCTGGTAAAAATACAAACACTTAAAAACATCGAAAAAATATGAAACGTTTTATGAAAATTTATATTATTATAGGAAGTCAATGGAAGTTAACAGTGTGTTTTATATTTGACGCCAGATATAATCGCCGTGTTGCTCGCGGCTGGTGTGGATGTGGACGTGCGAAATGACCGCGGCCGAACTGCGCTTCACCTGGCGGTAAGCAACAGAGACTATCTCGTCACCAAAATGCTGCTCAGGGCCGATGCCAACACAGAAGTCGCCGACATGTACGGGGACACGCCACTGCTGCTGTGTGCCCGGAAGGGGTTCCCGGACATGGTGAGGGTGCTTCTCCGCGGAGGAGCCCACCTGCAGGCTACCAGCACCATGAAGGACACGTGCCTGCACTACGCCGCTCAGTTCGCCAACCACTCCGTCATCAAGATGCTCAGAGACCGCGGCGCGGATATCAACGCCGTCAACGTGTGGCAATACACGCCCCTGCTCATAGCCGTCCAGAACAACCAATCCGGGGCGGCCAAGATACTCATTGACAATGACTGTGATATACATGCTCGTGATAGGTCCGGCAGGACTGCTCTATTCCACTGTGTCAAGCGGGACATGATGGAGGTGATGCAGCAGTTGCTGCTCAGAGGGGCATCCCCGGACACCGTGGACGACGCCGGCAACACGCCAATGCACGAGGCTGTCTGCCACAACGATATCCATGTCATCAAACTCTTCATCCAGTTTAATGCCAATGTCAACATCACCGGGAAGGCAATTATCCAGGGAAAATACCGGCAGTGCAGCCCTCTGGAGGTGGCTCTGGCGCAGAACTGTAACATGGCCGTGGCCCTCCTGCTCGTGTCCGCCGGCTGCGATACCACTAAGGTCAGAAGCATCTTGAGGTCCGGAGAAATCGCCCCCGAGATCATGTGTGATGCTCACTTCTATATGTGGATAGAGGACATGTCACGTGGGCCCTTCAAGCTTGCCAACCTGACCAGAATGGTGATAAGAGGCGCCATGACAGGATACGTCCTCAATGGTATAGACAAACTGCCAGTACCACAAATGGTTAAAAACTATCTCTCTTTCCACGACGTGTTTGAAACAATGGAATTCTTCCATTACAATTAGATATCTCGACACTTGGGACGGTGTATCTGTCCTATTGTATTCTGATGATGATATTATAAGCAGTTAAATTGTAAGTCTTATTATATTGAGCTATTTGCCGAAAGATTCATCTTTTGTGATAAACAGTACATATTCTGGATAAACCATACTTCATATATATATATATTATGAACTATGACTATAATATTTTGGAATCCCTATACTCGGCTTTACGTATAAGGTAGGCCCGCGTATGTCGACATGATAACATTTCTTACTTAAGAAAATCATATATTATTCCGCTTCGTTCCTATTGAAGCAGTTCCCAGTAATATGTGTGTGGACCTATGTAATCGAGGACAGTGAGTGTCCGCCTGATATGATGCGTCGTGACTTGGACACTGTTGCGGCCCAGTACTGCTGTCCTTGACACTTCCTCGCGTACACAATGCCGGCTGGAGGACCCCTATAGGCGAAGCGTTCACTTTGTACCAGTTTACAACATGCTGACAAGTTGAATCACTAAAGAATCTATCATTCAGTCACAGAACTGTCTGAAGTGATTTCTTTTGACATTATCCCTTTTGTATAATTATATTTTGATAAACTAATAGCATATCTGTGTTTATTATTTTGAACAAATAAAGGGCTCTGGAGCCAAACTCTACTTCTTATCTTTTACCTTATAATATTGCCTTCTGAATAAGAATAACATAGTGTCTATTTCCAGCACACACACACACACACACACACACACACACACGCACACACACAAACAGTTATTTTTTAAGTATTCATTGTCATTATAATTTTCTTTTTATTTTGCTTTTAATTTGTTTTGTTTTATCTTTTGCCCAAAAAAGGAAGTTATTAAAGTTACATGTTTAATCATAATGCAAAAGGGAATATTTGAATATGTTGAAAGATAAAACAGTAAGGGCGATATAAGACCAACATCTGAGGAAGCAGAGGAATCTCAGCTACACTACGCTCACCAAGCTCATACACTTACACCACATGGCCGTCTCTATGATATAACCAACAGATTCATAGATTGGCAAAAGTCTCGAAAATAGATTTTTGATTATTTTGTGATTGATCTTGATTATCATCTGCTCAAGTCTCCTGTGAGAAAAGAGATTTAAATGATCATTTATGGAGAGATCGTTACGTCCAGCCCTGCTCACTGCTCACGGGATACAATTCCAGACTGAAGGACAATATTCCAGTTTTCTCACCTCTGATTAAGAAGGTGATAAATTTGTATCTCCCCATGCCAGAACACTTTTTCTTTTTCTTTACTTAAATATTTGTATAAGATATTTTTAGGATCAATTCATTTACACATTTAGATATAAATATTTCAATGAGACAAGGACAGACGCAAATCCTCAGATATTTATAATCAAAAGACTTATATTTCTGCGATTTATTTGAAAAGTACCTGGTATTCCTGAATATCTTGGCAAGAAAAAGTACCTGGGATGCCCTCTGCTTAGTTAAGGTACCTGGGATGCCCTCTGCTTAGTTAAGGTACCTGAGATGCCCTCTGCTTAGTTAAGGTACCTGGGATGCCCTCTGCTTAGTTAAGGTACCTGGGATGCCCTCTGCTTAGTTAAGGTACCTGGGATGCACTCTGCTTAGTTAAGGTACCTGGGATGCATTCTGCTTAGTTAAGGTACCTGGGATGCCCTCTGCTCAGTTAAGGTACCTGGGATGCCAATAGAAAAGGCAAGGATCCTAAAGAAAAAGCTAGACGACGATCACAGTACCTGGAATGCCAAATTTCTATTTTGTCTCATTCCAGCTTTCTACAGAAAGATTTAATTTTATTCCATGAATTAAAATTCAGGAATACAAGACATTTGTTGAATAGTGTCATGAATACTTAGATATTTACTCTATGATAATGCAATCATTGAACTGTGCTGACCAGTGGCCAACTGTAAACATTTGAAAGTATAATCACATGATTATCCCTTGTGTAAACTAGTTCAATCTTAACTCAGTACCAGTATACCAGGCAATACATTTCAAATAAAGGATTCAAAAGAGTCGAAACTTTGAGGTAAATACTCTTCTGTGGAGTCCTGATATGGAATGAAATCAACAATGCTGTGCTATAAACACCATATCCATGTCGAACCACCCACATGAGAACCTCCATAAGCTCATTGCATAACAAGGTCAACTGAATTAAAATAACAATTTTCAACTATCTGTGACAACATCCATGTAAAAGACTGGTCTCATAATAGGCAATGTGAAAGTGAGACTGGTCTCATAATAGGCAATGTGTAAGTGAGACTGGTCCCATAATAGGCAATGTGTAAGTGAGACTGGTCCCATAATAGGCAATGTGTAAGTGAGACTGGTCTCATAATAGGCAATGTGTAAGTGAGACTGGTCCCATAATAGGCAATGTGAAAGTGAGACTGGTCCCATAATAGGCAATGTGAAAGTGAGACTGGTCCCATAATAGGCAATGTGAAAGTGAGACTGGTCCCATAATAGGTAATGTGAAAGTGAGACTGGTCCCATAATAGGCAATGTGTAAGTGAGACTGGTCTCATAATAGGCAATGTGAAAGTGAGACTGGTCCCATAATAGGCAATGTGAAAGTGTGGATCAGGAGTCTCTCAGGACATATTTATTCAAGATGGCAACAATATAAAGCTTATATCCTTGTGCGTTTGGCATGTATGACAATGTAATGGCACCTGAAAATATGTGTGTTTTATTATTGTATTGTGAGGCACATATGAATATCCAGATCGTGTGCAATATAAAAATTAAAAATAAAAAGATACAATTTAAAAAAAAATGAAATGTAAAGGATTTGCGGCAAGACAATTCAGTGATTCAGTTCTATATCTGCTACAAGTAGGTCTCATCACGAAATGACTGAAATAATGTTGAAAGTGATGTAAAACCCCACACAAACAAACAAATTAGCTGTGTCCTCCATAAGTCACACTCTAGTGAGGGTTTGTTCGCCTTCCAAAACTGTATCATACCAGTCCCTGCCGCATATGATAAAAAGAAAGTCTTTTTTTAAAAAAAAGAATTTGTATACAGTTTCCTTTTTGAAAATGATATTTATATTTTCTCATCATTTTGAAGTTGTCATAAATGTAGACTACACTGACTAGCATATATTCTACGTTTACAAAAATATATTTCAATTCTATGTTTATTTATGCAGTTGAGGTGTCCACCAGTCTGGTCTGTGACACTGACAGCCAGGTCCGTGATCTGCAGGCCCCTCAGAAGTCCACATCCTCCAAAATTATGTGTTATAATACCCACCACTAATAGCACTTGAGCTGAATGTTGTGTCTCACATGTCATCTTGTAATTCCACTGTCTTTCAAAATGTTAAAAGTGTTTATTTGTTTTCACGGCACAAGAGAAAGTCCCAACCACTCTCTGTCCAATATACTAAGTATTAACCTATATAAAAGTATGCATGCATGGCTGGACATGGTGTTCTAAATTTTGAATGCTGCAAATATTGGGCATAATTACCGATGTATTGTAGAGCAGAGTCAGTTGTGTCCAGCATGAGTCACATATAGCCTACAATATATCTAGGGCCAAGGGCCATGGTGCAGTTAGTTAGAGTGCCAGCTTATTAGCACCAGTTCCTCTGTGGTGATCCAAAGGTCGTGGGTTCGATCCCCGGCCATGCCGAGATTGAATTCATGATACAATTTCACACATGAGCTGAGGCCCGTGCCTAAAGGGTTAACCCATTGTCCTTGTAAATCTGTGACTGGGCGGGTTGTCATGTCAAGGACCTGCGACATGACAATTCAGTGAGGCAGCACTATATCTGTTACAAGAAGGTCTCATCACGAAATGACTGAAATAATGTTGAAAGTGATGTAAAACTCCAAACAAACAAACAAACAAAACAAAACAAACAATATATCTATATAGCTTCAGACAGTCAAGGCCAGGGTTTGACCTGAGTCTACTATTTGATATGTGGGACCAGGGCATTTCCTACTCCCCCTTATTATACATGATAATAACGAGATGCAGATCACATTAGACATAAAATGAATAGTGCTATTTAATAGTACAATAATGGCTTGTTTTGTCGAAGTTATTAGAAAAATAATGAGAATAATTGAAGGGACAATATATTGATCTTTGCTGTCAGAGGCTCATTCTTATATTTCCATGTTCTGTTCTTTGTTTTCAAGGTAGGTGACACTTTAACAGATCCTAGCAAAAAATTTCAATGGTCAACCTCACTTCATACTCTGCTTTTAGAAAGATGAATATTTTTGCCATCTGATAATTATTGTTCAAAATACCTTAGGTCAATACATATAATTTTTATGAATTTTTGAAGGTGAGGCATTTACTATGGTTTTCAATGGGACATTGTAATAGTGGTCCGAGGATTTTACATATTTTATAAAAAGTGTTCATTGTCCAAACAGTTAGTTCATATATATATTTCACAGATTTTGGTATGCTCGCTTATGTATGATTTTTTCTTGATGACAGATATCAGTAGGAAAGGACATTGCCTTGTTGGGCATTCACATTTATATTTGCACTGATTATCGCCCATGTCTTTAGGCTTTATCCCTACACACCGGACTTCTGTGCAGGTTGCCTCGTCAGCGCAGGCTTCCAGGACGGACAATGATATTCCAAACAATGGTGCACATGTCATCTGGCCGACGATAGTAACTATAAATGTGGGTCGCTGGCCTATCTCTATAGGAACCTTGGCCAGATAATCTCCATCCACATCTGCAGGGTACATACAAGTATCGTCCATGGCGTCGGTCAGATAGTAGACAGTATCAAATGGATCCTGATTGACAGCATGTGGGCCACAGAGGTCATATGATCTGTACAAGGACACATTCCACGACTCTAGACAAAAAATGTCCATAAAATCATTAATATTAATGATAAAGACACTCAACATATGAATCTTTTCACCACACCTATTCTAGTAATTAATTTGCTTAAATATCATCAGTTGGAACCTCTCACACTTGGACAAGTGTTGTAAACAATATGAGCTTCATTTTTTATTTCCTCGTTATTTTGAGGCATACTATTTATATCATATATGTATTATAATTACAGGTATCTATTTATATTGATATTACTTCTCCGATAATATGCGATGCAAAAAACGGCACCACACAACACGTTCGTTCAGATGAGGAATATTTGAATATATTTATTAGCAGTGTGTGTCAATTAGATGTAGTGGGCAGTTTGCAGTGCCTTACACCTCGTATTCCTACCTTTGACACGTACAAGCAGTTTCATCTGTGTCACGTCATCAGCAGCATCACCTCCGTCAAAGCCACAATGCACCTTTCTATCCTCAGTATTGAAGTAACCGATGCTCCAGAAGTGATCTTTCAGACGCTCATTGTAAAAATACCCGACAGCTACATACAGCTGTAATATACCTGCTGTCAGATGCAGCTGGCCGCCATTCACAGCTGTCGGTGGGACGGGCCGACCAGACTTGTGGGACACCCACGCAGCTGAGTACGGCCCGTCAAGGAAGATGAGTTGCTCAATAAAACTACCCTTTGTATACCGTTCTCTGTTGCCATACGCTGCCCAAAACTGATCCACAGTCGCACTTGTCTTACCAGGAATAACATTAATACCAGTGTTGGCTTGGAAGAAGTTGCGACCAACATGATATTCACCGAACATGACGGCGCCCTCTGGGAGCACTGAGGTGTCAATATTCCGCCACCGAAGCTGGTCGTCTAATAATATAACAACAATGTATTACCTGCACATCGCCCTAACTATACCCTAGCAAAATAAGCACGATTCTTTCATGCGACACAAAACATTGCATCAGGATGAACAGTCTTCTGAAATAATCAATCATTTAAAGAGTTTAAAACAAGAAAGTCTTTTTTTTTAAAAAAGAATTTGTATACAGTTTCGTTTTTGAAAATGATATTTATACTTTCTCATCATTTTGAAGTTGCCGTAAATGTAGACTACAGTGACTGGCAACTGTCTGAAACTGGCAGTTGAAACTCAGACATTTTAAACACAGTCAAACATCTAGCATACCTTTCTTTTGTGCATAAAGTTATTAATTTTCATATATTCTATGTTTGCACAAATATATTTCAATTCTATGTTTATTTATGCAGTTGAGATGTCCGCCAGTTTGGTCTGTGACACCTTGGAGTAATTATGATTAATAATTACTCCAAGGTGACACTGACAGCCTGAGGTCTGAGATCTGCAGGCCCCTCAGAAGTACATATGGCTCCAAAATGCTGTGTTATAATACCAACCACTAATTGCAATTGAGCTGAATGTTGTGTCTCACATGTCATCTTGTAATTCCACTGTCTTTCAGAATGTTAAAAGTGTTTATTTGGGGGGAGGTACTTTCAGAACTCCAAAAACAGGGTATCATTTTCTTATTGCATCACCCCAAAATCAGGGTACCATTTTAACTTTGCATCATCCCTAAATCAGGATATCAAAATTTAAGTCAGTCCTAAATCAGGGTACCAATGGAGATAGAATATTTCCTTAAATCAGGTTCTGGGTTTTTCAATGCCAACCCAGCCTCAGCGGATTAAATTATGAAAGTAACTTATGTTGATCAACGAGGAATTGTTTGTAATGGTACCATATTTGTTGGCTGAGGAGTTTGAATGATTTATGTCATGTTTCTTCCTCCCATTTCTTTAAACAAATAATTGTTAAACCTAAAATGTACAAACACCTTCATTGGATCGCACATAAAGTGGGCTGTTTCATCATTTAATCCATCAACCCTCTGGAGAATTGTTGTCCAGATATACTTCATTTTCTGGTCTATTTCCATGAAACATATCTCGCAAAAGGTTGGCCCATCAGTACATTTCAAATCAGATGTAACCCATTGAAACTGACAAAGGAATCAACATCGTAATATATAGGTAATACCGGAAATATATTCTGATATTGTCCGGTATATTCCGATATTGTCCGGTATATTCCGGTATTGTCCGGTATATTCCGGTATTGTCCGGTATATTCCGGTATTGTCCGGTATATTCCGGTATTGTCCGGTATATTCCGGTATTGTCCGGTATATTCCGGTATATTCCGGTATTGTCCGGTATATTCCGGTATTGTCCGGTATATTCCGGTATTGTCCGGTATATTCCGGTATTGTCCGGTATATTCCGGTATTGTCCGGTATATTCCGGTATTGTCCGGTATATTCCGGTATTGTCCGGTATATTCCGGTATTGTCCGGTATATTCCGGTATTGTCCGGTATATTCCGGTATATTCCGGTATTGTCAGACATTTCTGATATTTAAGTAATTCCATCACATTCTTGAATCTTTGCAATTTTGAGACTCATTTGATTGACCTTTTTATCCATAAATGTAATTCCGTAAATAATCTTGCAATGTTCTTCAAAAATATAACTTATAAATATCAGTTTTTAGAATATTTCAGATATGTATCATGGAATACGATCATATTTCGGAATATACCCGGTTAGCATGAGCAAATACCCCTGACGCCAGTTTGATGACGTTTGATGTACGAAAGTCCAATTTATGATATTAGTTTTCTTTAGAAAGCAGACATGATATGTGTATATTCTGGCTTACTTATATGTATATTCCTAAGAGTACATAAAGTGTGGAGATATACTGCACCTGTAGCTGTGACCAGCAGTTGGTATCGGAGTGACTGGCCCTGTATGTCTGCAGCAAAGGCAGCCTCTCTCTGGGGATCATAGTAACCACCAGTCCACCTCACATTGATCTCTTTTACACATCTGGCAATATATATGGGCTGGCCGTTGATGGAGCCGCCGGGCAGTATATTGAGTGGCAGTTTGTTTCCAGAGATATGTGCCACCCACTCTGTCTTGTTGATGCCGTCCTTGTATGTGAGGAGCTGGACATCCCGGTCCACAGCAGTAGGCTGATCATTGTACCGGTAGTGCATCCTCGCTGTCCCGGTATCCACATAACCCAGCACCACATCTGAACCTACCTGAACCTTAGCGACGTAGACCTGCTTGTCCATGACGGCAACTGCATGAGGTGGGGGGTTTGATAGCTGAGAATCAGTTGCAATCACCCATTCAGCTTGCGTATCTGAAGCTAGACATATACATGTGCAATCAAACATTAGCATCATATCCAATCCTAATTATAGCCTTAAATATTGGCCCCTTTGTTTGGATTAAGGATCACAAGAAGGAAAGAAAGAAAAACGAAAAAGGAAAGAAAAACACTGCAAGAACGGACTTTGATGGGGTTGTTTTCTCTAAATTCCCGAGAGAAATCTATATTTGAATGGTTGGATGTAGCTCAGTTGTCTCCCATGATAAAGGTACGGGGTTGGATGTAGCTCAGTTGTCTCCCATGATAAAGGTACGGGGTTGGATGTAGCTCAGTTGTCTCCCATGATAAAGGTACGGGGTTGGATGTAGCTCAGTTGTCTCCCATGATAAAGGTACGGGGTTGGATGTAGCTCAGTTGTCTCCCATGATAAAGGTACGGGGTTGGATGTAGCTCAGTTGTCTCCCATGATAAAGGTACGGGGTTGGATGTAGCTCAGTTGTCTCCCATGATAAAGGTACGGGGTTGGATGTAGCTCAGTTGTCTCCCATGATAAAGGTACGGGGTTGGATGTAGCTCAGTTGTCTCCCATGATAAAGGTACGGGGTTGGATGTAGCTCAGTTGTCTCCCATGATAAAGGTACGGGGTTGGATGTAGCTCAGTTGTCTCCCATGATAAAGGTACGGGGTTGGATGTAGCTCAGTTGTCTCCCATGATAAAGGTACGGGGTTGGATGTAGCTCAGTTGTCTCCCATGATAAAGGTACGGGGTTGGATGTAGCTCAGTTGTCTCCCATGATAAAGGTACGGGGTTGGATGTAGCTCAGTTGTCTCCCATGATAAAGGTACGGGG
This sequence comes from Amphiduros pacificus, assembly GCA_949316495.1. Taxonomy (NCBI): domain Eukaryota; kingdom Metazoa; phylum Annelida; class Polychaeta; order Phyllodocida; family Hesionidae; genus Amphiduros; species Amphiduros pacificus. The sequence goes on from OX439002.1 coordinate 62,332,841, forward strand.
TTGGATGTAGCTCAGTTGTCTCCCATGATAAAGGTACGGGGTTGGATGTAGCTCAGTTGTCTCCCATGATAAAGGTACGGGGTTGGATGTAGCTCAGTTGTCTCCCATGATAAAGGTACGGGGTTGGATGTAGCTCAGTTGTCTCCCATGATAAAGGTCGGGGGTTTGAAGCCTGAATGGGACATGTCATGTGAATGTCTACTAATGAGTAGTTTCCCATTCCAGTCAGTGCTCCATGACTGGTTATCAAAGTTCGTGGCTTTATCTTTGTTGTAATCATGCAAAATAAGGATCCTGAGTCTTTCTTGGTAAAGAGTAAGGCATTGAGTCCCGATGGCAGGCTTCCATCTCGCCTATTACCATAGCTCTGAAAAGGAAAGGTCGTTAACACAAAAAAAATCAAATCAATGAAGGTATCTAATGTCTGTATTTGAGAGATATTTTAGCGTCTGGTCAGCCAACTAATCAGACAAGGTCAATCAACGTAAGGGATTTCAAGGAGCCATAAGAAGGGACATTTAGTATAGCTTCTCTGACTGAACCAATTGGGATAACCTTTCTCTGTCAAATATATATGAATATATATTATACTGGCCACCCTTTTTGATAGCTATGGTCCTCTTTAAGACAAGACCTACCCGAGAAATCTAGCCCCTTGATCGTTCCAAAGAAGAAAGGTTCTGTTTGTTTGTTTGGGGTTTTACATCAATTTCAACATTATTTCAGTCATTTCGTGATGAGACCTACTTGTAGCAGATATAGTGCTGCCTCACTGAATTGTCATGTCGCAGGTCCTTAACATGACAACCAACCCGGTCACAGATTTACAAGGACAACGGGTTAACCCTTTAGGCATGGGCCTCAGCTGATATGATGAGACCTACTTGTAACAGTTCCTCTGTGGTGATTCAAAGGTCGTGGGTTCGAATCCCGGCCCTGCCGGGATTGAATTCATGATACAATTTCCCATATGAGCTGAGGCCCATGCCTAAAAGGTATGTGCAGGATAGTGATGCCATAGAGTACCGCCTAGCATTCCAGCCTCTCGTGTATGTGCAGGATAGTGATGCCATAGAGTACCGCCTAGCATTCCAGCCTCTCGTGTATGTGCAGGATAGTGATGCCATAGAGTACCGCCTAGCATTCCAGCCTCTCGTGTATGTGCAGGATAGTGATGCCATAGAGTACCGCCTAGCATTCCAGCCTCTCGTGTATGTGCAGGATAGTGATGCCATAGAGTACCGTCTAGCATTCCAGCCTCTCGTGTATGTGCAGGATAGTGATGCCATAGAGTACCGCCTAGCATTCCAGCCTCTCGTGTATGTGCAGGATAGTGATGCCATAGAGTACCGCCTAGCATTCCAGCCTCTCGTGTATGTGCAGGATAGTGATGCCATAGAGTACCGCCTAGCATTCCAGCCTCTCGTGTATGTGCAGGATAGTGATGCCATAGAGTACCGCCTAGCATTCCAGCCTCTCGTGTGTGTGCAGGATAGTGATACACAGGCAAATATGTTGTTCACGTCATATATTAAGATGAATACATCCAGCTTCAGTTTGCCACTTGTGACGTTATGTTCGGTCTATCCCTTTTGAAACTGACTGTTACTTATGTAGCTGTCTCTCACCAGTGTAAGGTTTGTCTCACATGAAATGCTGAGATATAACGGCAAACACATCAGAGACATCCTGCTCCCAACTTGCTATCACAACTACCACAACTTGCTACCATATGATGTCATTGAGGTAAAAACAACGTAGCGAGCATGAAGAAATAAGGTTTAGTTGTCTTTCTACCCTTTTCCAACATGCTGAGCATGTAGAAGGACAACGTTTCGACCTGATAACAACATTGTCCTTCTACATGCCCATCACGTTGTCAGCACGTTGTCAGCAAGTTGTCAGCACGTTGTCAGCACGTTGTCTTACAAAGTTTTGAAACAAAATGCTTACAACGTGGTGAGCGCAAAGAAGAAACACTTGTGGTGGTTAAAGTTGTCAGTAAGTGGCTGCAGTACCAAATTGTTAGGTAATACAAAGTTACAGGAAGTTGATAAATAAGACACAGCCTTATGATTGAACAAAACAAAACAAAAATAAATGATAATATCTTTTGTTGTGATACAAGTTATTGTTATTAGCAGCTGCAAAATATATCCGTATAATTTCAGATAATGTCAACAAATCAGCATAACATGCCAGTTGAAATGTTAGAAGAGATTCTAGAAGCAGGGGTGGGAGAGCTCTGAACCAATCTGGGCGGTAATCGAAACATATCTGGGCGGTATGACGTCATACCATTGTTCTGAACTGATTCTGAACCAATCTGGGTGGTTTTGTTATATAACGACTTTTTTACATCTAATAAAAAGCATCAAAATCACATAATAATCACCACAACATTTAACAAATTTCGTTACAGTTGAGTGTATAACAGTGTCTTGTTAATGATAATGTAAATATCATGATATATCTACAACGTTTGTACAGTAATATTTGTGCCCCCAAGTCAGGAATTACCCCTTGTTATGCAATATTAAACTGGGGCAACTTCCTGTGTTAAAATTACGCAAATATCTCGTTACAAATCAATTTCAGATGTTCATATACTTATATATGTAACTGATGAGCATGTTATTTTCTTTAACATTTGTGTATGAGAGTCGATATATAAAGAATAAAGAACGCAACTTTTTCATTCTCGCCATTGTCCACCATACAACAACGGTCAAATACCACTCAGATTGGCTGCGATTTAGTGCACAGTTGTGTTGTGAGTGCCCAGAATGTCGTCATTTACTGCCCAGATCAGTTGTGAGCGACCAGAATGAGGCAATTTAACCAGATTGGTTCAGATGTACTGCACAGATTGGTTCAGAGCTCTCCCACCCCTGAGAAGGAACAGTCCCAATTAAGCCCATACAACGTCTGGTTACAATGTACCGAACACCAAAATCACAACATAGAAAAAAATTGTTAGCTGGGATTAAACTTGCACAAAATTGTTAGCTGGGATTAAACTTGCACTGGAGACCTCTTGACGTTGTGAGCAAAGTAAACACATTTACGTGAGGCTATGAGATGCTCACTGTTTTCAAATCACCGTAAACTGACAATATTTGGAATATTGAAAATTTTTAATACATATACGAAATAACAGTTCTGTCAATAATTGGAATAGAAGGATAATTCAACTTTCACTAGAGACGTCTTGACGTTGGTTGCAAACAAGGTAAACACAGTTGCGTAAGGCTAAGAGATTCATATTTCTTAATACATATAAAAATGTAATATTACACACACAAAATACCATACCTTCGCCAATGATGGGAGTAGCAAGATGATTTAACTTGCTATGAAACCCTATTGACGTTGCGAGCAAGATAAACATGGTGACGTCATACATGAATGTGTCATCATAGTGACGCCATGGTAGCATCATAAATTATGTGAATGTGTTACATGGAATACTGCTATTACCCTGGTTAAAACCCCTGCCTCTGTTCTACCTAAAATATCAGTTTTTCCCAATTTTGACTTATACTTCAGGGAATATGCTATATGTCCCTCCCATTTTGTTTAATAGTTCACCATTCTCTTTCAATTGTGTCCCATTGGATGCCAATAATGTGATAAAATCTTTCATTTTCCATTTTAACCAAAGTGGCTTGTTTAACTGCTGGAGTTTCTTAGCTCTGCACATTGAGGCCTAGATTTTACTTTGTGATCAAATGTAATTATACATCATATTACTCCTACATATTGAAGCCTAGATTTTACTTTGTGATCAAATGTAATTATACATCATATTACCCCTACATATATTTCCATGCCATTTGAAAGTATAGACGAGTCTGCTAAAATCCAAATCATCCATTGAATACATTGTCTACAAACTGTGCTTTTCTGACCAGTGCCTGCTTATTAAACAATGGGGCACCTGCAGATTGGGACACTGGAGAGATTACTGGCTTACAGAGGCATGTCTGTACATTAGTATTTGTCTTATGGTACAATAATCATGATAGGTGTATTTGGGTGAGTTCAGGGAGGTAGAATGTTTATATCACAGTTTCATGACCACATATCATCTTAGATATCCCATATCTCTATGACCTGTGACTTTTCTGATTTCATGAAAGCTTTAAGTTGTTTTCTTTAGCATATCATATATACATGCTCGCTGTGTATATTAGTGAAGTAACTTACCTTCATCGCCTGCGATATACTCCATCATAGACACAGACATGATGAAGCACAGATAAATGTTGCAATAGAATGCCATGGTGCGATTTTAGTGCACTGTCGTCCCCGTTGAGGGATAACTCAAATATATATTATGTGTAGACAAACTCTGCAAAATACAATAAACTTCTGTCGATAATTTATTCTAGTGCACGACAACAGATCAATCTTGCTTAAATAATGAATTATTACCTATCTGAGGGGCATTAAACATTGAAATAGGCTCAGATTGAGATTGACAAGCAACATGTTATAGTGTAAACTAACTAAAGTAACTTGACATGTAAATCAAGAACTTTTGTCTTTTGAATATGATATGAGGTCATATCTAAGCTACTAGTACAAAATGAAGTGTTGATATTGATCTGATTCCTATTAATGGTTAGGAACATTATCACTGGATGTATGAGAGGTATGGTCCTCTACTACGTAGACTAGTTGTTTCCTACCCCAGTGATAATAATAATTACCCTCTCTTGTGGCGTGTGTGGAAAAGCATCCATTTAATAAGGAATATGTCTACTATCGGCTTTAAAAAAGGATAAAAGTGCTATTTCTCAAGGCAAAATCTGATACAAAAGGTCGCTGTTGGTGTCTTTTATTTCTGCAAAGGTTGATCCCATGGTTTCCGAAGCGTTGGCATCATACAATGATCCCCGCATTTTGTACAGTTGACCTGAAGGGGTGGCCCCATGCATGGCTCCTAGAATATCACAGGCGATTACTGAAATATTACAGGCGATTACTGAAATATTAAAGGTGATCTGAAGGGCTAACACTATTTATGGCTGCTGAACTCTATATTCTTCATCTAAAGGGCTGATCTTTTTAATGCTTCCTGAAATGTGGACACATGACCTGAAGGGCTGACCCAACGGATGGTCCCGGCAGTGCTTTCCGCAGGTCTGTTTGTTTTACTCTATTGACCATCTTTTCGTGCCTCATTATCTGTGAAGCTGCCAAACATTCCTTACATAACATGCCAAACATAGTGTTTGATTTCTGTGAAGGGTTCGCAGGAAATTTGTGATTGAGCCATGGTCTATTTACCAGCCGATCCTTGACCAGTTTGGATCTTGCTTACAATGCATAACTAATTCAGCACAATTCGAAATAGGACAAAGTAAGTACACATGTACTAAACACTTGGTTGCATATGGCCAAATTAGTTATTCTCAAGAATGATCTTTAGTTTACAAGATTTTAAATTATTTGACCATAATTGTTAGCGGTAATTTTGCTTATTTATTCCCTGAAGCCAGATAACAATGAACGCATTTGAATTGTCCTTCAAATACCAAGGACTGAGGAAAACAGCACAGTCGCAACCAATGTTTACAAACATAGCGATTATCAGCATGCGCCAACATCCAATATCTTTATATATGTTATGTACATCTGATATAACATGAGAAAAACAGGCGTTTATAGTATGTCTCATATATTTACCAAAACTAAATCAAATCTGATGCAATTATATAAAAACAAACAATAATACGTCATCAATTTGTTTTTCGATTTATTCTTGCGCTGTGTGTGCTGAGGCGTGAAAGGTGAGAGTTCTCACATAATATCGCCTGAACAAAGAAGCTGCACAGAGAATGTAAGTATCTTCACCATCAAACTTGCTAAATATATTATTCACACATATCGAAGTGAACGTTTTACATGAACTTCTTGGGATCAAGAATGTCTCAATAAGTTACAACAATGATGCCATGGCTGAGAGAATTTACACTCTCCTATACATAGAAAATGCTAAGTATTAAGCAATACTTATACTAAGAATATAGAGTATATGTTTGGTTGGCACAGTATAGCTTGCACCCCAGGTCTTATGGTATATCCATATGTAAACGGATGTATGAATACACTTAGTGAACGGCTGATATCATTTGCAAGCTGAACACTACACCTTCAGACAGTGGATAGGAGTAATTAACAGAGTAACAAATAGTTCATGATTCACAATTGCTTGCCCTGGTTGGCATGGCTGTAATTATGACGTGAATGGCCACAATGACAGCTTAAATCACTAAATCATAACCACATCATTAAATCATAAGCTTGATCAAAAGAATAAGGTTGAAATAAGGTCAAAAGTACAAATTAGTTTATATATATATATATATATATATATATTGACTCCTCACATTTGTTAACAAATGTCAAAGGTTTAGATCATCAAGTGCTTTTCTGAGCATAATCCAATAACCATCATTACGGTAGCAATTAGCATCATTACGGTAGCAATAACCATCATTACGGTAGCAATAACCATCATTACGGTAGCAATAACCATCATTACGGTAGCAATTAGCATCATTACGGTAGGAATTAGCATCATTACGGTAGCAATTAGCATCATTACGGTAGCAATAACCATCATTACGGTAGCAATAACCATCATTACGGTAGCAATAACCATCATTATGGTAGCAATTAGCATCGTTACGGTAGCAATTAGCATCATTATGGTAGCAATTAGCATCATTACAGTAGCAATTAGCATCATTACGGTAGCAATAACCATCATTATGGTAGCAATTAGCATCGTTACGGTAGCAATTAGCATCATTATGGTAGCAATTAGCATCGTTACGATAGCAATTAGCATCATTATGATAGCAATTAGCATCATTATGGTAGCAATAAGCATCATTATGGTAGCAATAACCATCATTATGGTAGCAATTAGCATCATTACGGTAGCAATAACCATCATTATGGTAGCAATTAGCATCATTATGGTAGCAATTAGCATCATTACGGTAGCAATTAGCATCATTTTGGTAGCAATTAGCATCATTATGGTAGCAATTAGCATCATTATGGTAGCAATTAGCATCATTATGGTAGCAATTAGCATCATTACGGTAGCAATTAGCATCATTATGGTAGCAATTAGCATCATTACGGTAGCAATTAGCATCATCATGGTAGCAATTAGCATCATTACAGTAGCAATTAGCATCATTATGGTAACAATTAGCATCATTATGGTAGCAATTAGCATCATTATGCTAGCAATTAGCATCATTACGGTAGCAATTAGCATCATTATGGTAGCAATTAGCATCATTATGGTAGCAATTAGCATCATTATGGGAGCAATTAGCATCATTATGGTAGCAATTAGCATCATTATGGTAGCAATTAGCATCATTATGGTAGCAATTAGCATCATTATGGGAGCAATTGGCATCATTACGGTAGCAATTAGCATCATTATGGTAACAATTAGCATCATTATGGTAGCAATAACCATCATTATGGTAGCAATTAGCATCATTACGGTAGCAATAACCATCATTATGGTAGCAATTAGCATCATTACGGTAGCAATTAGCATCATTATGGTAGCAATTAGCATCATTACGGTAGCAATTAGCATCATTATGGTAGCAATTAGCATCATTATGGTAGCAATTAGCATCATTACGGTAGCAATAACCATCATTATGGTAGCAATTAGCATCATTACGGTAGCAATTAGCATCATTATGGTAGCAATTAGCATCATTACGGTAGCAATTAGCATCATTATGGGAGCAATTAGCATCATTATGGTAGCAATTAGCATCATTACGGTAGCAATTAGCATCATTACGGTAGCAATTAGCATCATTACGGTAGCAATTAGCATCATTACGGTAGCAATTAGCATCATTACGGTAGCAATTAGCATCATTACGGTAGCAATTAGCATCATTATGGTAGCAATTAGCATCATTATGGTAACAATTAGCATCATTATGGTAGCAATAACCATCATTATGGTAGCAATTAGCATCATTACGGTAGCAATAACCATCATAATGGTAGCAATTAGCATCATTACGGTAGCAATTAGCATCATTATGGTAGCAATTAGCATCATTATGGGAGCAATAACCATCATTATGGTAGCAATTAGCATCATTATGGTAGCAATTAGCATCATTACGGTAGCAATAACCATCATTATGGTAGCAATTAGCATCATTACGGTAGCAATTAGCATCATTATGGTAGCAATTAGCATCATTACGGTAGCAATTAGCATCATTATGGGAGCAATTAGCAACATTATGGTAGCAATTAGCATCATTAAGGTAGCAATTAGCATCATTATGGGAGCAATTAGCAACATTATGGTAGCAATTAGCATCATTATGGTAGCAATTAGCATCATTACGGTAGCAATTAGCATCATTATGGGAGCAATTAGCATCATTATGGTAGCAATTAGCATCATTACGGTAGCAATTAGCATCATTACGGTAGCAATTAGCATCATTACGGTAGCAATTAGCATCATTACGGTAGCAATTAGCATCATTACGGTAGCAATTAGCATCATTATGGTAGCAATTAGCATCATTATGGTAGCAATTAGCATCATTATGGTAACAATTAGCATCATTATGGTAGCAATAACCATCATTATGGTAGCAATTAGCATCATTACGGTAGCAATAACCATCATTATGGTAGCAATTAGCATCATTACGGTAGCAATTAGCACATTATGGTAGCAATTAGCATCATTATGGGAGCAATTAGCATCATTATGGTAGCAATAACCATCATTATGGTAGCAATTAGCATCATTACGGTAGCAATAACCATCATTATGGTAGCAATTAGCATCACTACGGTAGCAATTAGCATCATTATGGTAGCAATAAGCATCATTACGGTAGCAATTAGCATCATTATGGGAGCAATTAGCAACATTATGGTAGCAATAAGCATCATTACGGTAGCAATAACCATCATTATGGTAGCAATTAGCATCATTATGGTAGCAATTAGCATCATTATGGGAGCAATTAGCAACATAATGGTAGCAATTAGCATCATTACGGTAGCAATAACCATCATTATGGTAGCAATTAGCATCATTACGGTAGCAATAACCATCATTATGGTAGCAATAACCATCATTATGGTAGCAATTAGCAACATTATGGTAGCAATTAGCATCATTACGGTAGCAATTAGCATCATTATGGTAGCAATTAGCATCATTATGGTAGCAATTAGCATCATTATGGTAGCAATTAGCATCATTATGGTAGCAATTAGCATCATTATGGTAGCAATTAGCATCATTATGGTAGCAATTAGCATCATTATGGTAGCAATTAGCATCATTATGGCAGCATCTTCCACCCAACATAAGAGAACTAAGATGCCACTGAGATAACCAGGCGGTACGACTGCGGGACACTCACTAACGGGAGCCTGCCGTCCACTTGGTTTTTTTCTCAGTAAATGTCGTTCATAGGCTGACATCTCTTATGTTGCCGCTAAATCTTCCTGGTGACCAATATGAACCGATAATAGCCAATAATCTCAGGGTTTCCAGGCTTATTGGTTGGATTTGTAAAAAAAACCCATTGTCCGGTGGCCTTTTACCGAATATCGCCTAAATGTACCTGAAGTATGAAGCCACTCGCCGAGCATACGCCAACTAACAAAGTAAAGATCATATCACAAAGTCAACAGCTCTTCCCCGAGAATAACACCAAACACAATTGAAAACGAGACTGATTAGAAATCAGGAGACCACTCAGCTATCACAGAATGTATACTGACTGTGAAATGGCAGGCCTACAACATTATTAGGAAAAAATTGTGTCACATTTATTTAGTAACATACACTGATAGTTGATGGATCATAGTACCATTAATTTGATATAAGGAGATTGCAGCTTACCTGATATTGCCCAATTGTTATGTTTGATTGCTATCATTATAACATGAAATATATATATATCAACAATGATACTTTTTGATTATTAACTTTATTCTGATGATAACTTACATGGAGTTTCAGGTTGGTGGGTTTGCAACACCTACCATCTCATTTTACATGCATCAAGGTCAATGATGAAAACAAAGAAAAAACTATATAGTGCATTTGTGGTTACTAAAATATTGATGTAAAATAGATATGAAGTGCCTGTATTGCATTTTTTATGAGGCTGACATATTGTATACACAACAATTTTACGTTCAAGGTCACTGAGCCAAGGTCAAAGGTCAAATGACAAAATGAATATGACAAGGCACAGCTATACTCCAGGACGGTCATTCATGCCAAATATGAGCTTCCTGCTATTTACGGTTGCTGAGATATGCTCTGCACAAAATTTGTAACCTCAAGGTCACAGCACCAAGGTCAAAGGTCATAGGGGTCAAAATATCTGACAGTGCACATCTACTGTGAATGGTCGTCATGCATGCTAAATATGAAGCGCCTGCTATTTACGGGTGCTGAGATATAGCCTGCACAAAAATTCAAAGGTCAAGGTCATTGCATCAAGGTCAACGATAAAAACAAAGAAAAAACAGAACAGTGCATATGTTGTCACTAAAATATTACTGTACAATAGATATGAAGTGCCTGTATTGCATTTTTGATGAGGCTGACATATTGTATACACAACTCTTTTACGTTCAAGGTCACTGAGCCAAGGTCAAAGGTCAAATGACAAAATGAATATGACGAGGCACAGCTATACTCCAGGACGGTCATTCATGCCAAATATGAGCTTCCTGCTATTTACGGTTGCTGAGATATGCTCTGCACAAAATTTGAAACCTCAAGGTCACAGCACCAAGGTCAAAGGTCATAGGGGTCAAAACACCTGACAGTGCACATCTACTGTGGATGGTAGTCATGCATGCCAAATATGAAGCTCCTGCTGTTTACGGTTGCTGAGATACGGCCTGCACAAAGTGTCACGACCGCCGTCCGCCCGCCCGCCCGCCGCCCGCCGCCCGCCCGCCCGCCAAGGCAACGACAATACCACATCAGCCCTATGGCTGAGTGGTAAAAATACAGATAGAAAATGACATATTTTTTTGGTCCGCCTTTCAGGTTTTTAATATTGCCTATTTGTAGATTTCGAAAATCCTAAAGTTGTCATTTGTTTTTTCCATTGAAAGCTGGCAGGTATTTTTTTTCTGGCTAAGGATTACTGATCAATCTTTATGTCAATGTAAAAATATTTGATTAATCACTGGTCCGGTTTTAGATTTGACAAGTTATATAATTATCACCATAAGCAGCTGCGACTTATGTAAATAAACGGATTGGCTGGGGAATCGCCCTCTCTAACACTGAGGTACTATAGCTACACGGGAACACCGAGAATCCTATCATAGTGATAGTTTATGGCCAGATAAAATGTGCTTACATAATTAAATTCGATAGACAGATAAACATTTAATATAATGAATTATAAGCTTCTGTGTATAATTCAAAACTACAAATATAAAGAACCTTATTAACACTGACTGACTTTTCCTTAGTCGGTCTCGATATTTAAACATCCTGATTCAACTGTTTGCTTGTCAAACATATTTAGAGTTACAATGCAAATGCCCAGAAACGGCCTGTTACATAAGGTGTTTGTCAAAGGATGATTTTCTCCAGTGCGTTTGTACTGAATTGTGAAACCAATGAATTGTGCACAGTGTGGAAGCCACCACCTCTCCCCTCGGGACGCAGCAGATAATCGCACAATCCTCGAGCGACGGAGCAGTGCTGCACACAAAAAAAGGGTAAAAAATATTACATATTTCAGATATTTCCGTCATTCATATACCCTTCGCGTAAATAATGATTCATCATAAAAGTTTAGAAATCATTCAGTTATAAAGATATATTAATATGTTTACGCCTGAAACAAGGCAGTACTGTATGTTAATGAACGGGTTGTTCCTAGTCGGCGTGTTTAGGGAAACACTTTTGGAAATAGTGGAATCAATTTGCACAGAAAATATCGAAACATATTGGAATGCTGAACTTAGCGGTATTGCCTGTTCTTGTCACCTTCCAGCTGTAGGGATAAAATCAAGGACAAGCGAGAGCGTGATTGTTTGGAGGTGACCAGGCGTACCATTTCTGTTGGTTTGTGCACAAATAATAGATTCATTGCAGCAAACCTCTTCAGTATGCAAATTTTGCCCAAACCGAAATAACATCTTTTATAATCATATTTTCGATGGTTTATTATTTGAATATTTAATAAAAAGTGTAATTTGAATAACGACATTATCCAACTTTCAATATCAAACATTGTTGATATAATAAAAGAGGGTGAAGTGAAAGCTCCTATTTCGGAATAATTAAAGGGAATCATCTAATCATGACATTCTGTGAGGTCACCAAATGGTGCACTCTGGTATTAAGGCACTTCACTCATCAAGAGCTCAGGTTTTGCATTTTTTTACCGATGTTTTCCAACAATATTTTGTGTCAATTGTCGTGGTAATTCCATCGTGATAAACCGATAACAGACAAGCATTGATATTATATCTAAATAATGTAAAATCCGTCTTGCACGCGCTTGAGGGCTCGAAAAAAGATCTGATTTGTCAGAGTGGAAATACCTTAATTGATATTCAGTGACGTCATATGCGATTCAACAGTGAATATTGAGGTGTTTAATTTGTATGTCAAACAATAATTTGGGGCGATATCAGTTACCAAGTGATAATACAGTTTATCTGGTCGTAAATTCCATTTTGGCACGAGTGTATCTTTTTCTCTAATTATCCAAAAGAGACAGCATATCCAGAATAAAGCTGATGTTTAATAAAGCTATGTTAATAACTGTATTTTGAGAATATAATTTTTCCGGATATAAGTATTGAAGAGGATTTTTGTTTGATTTTGTCGTTCAGCTCTATATCATGTTATATATATTTATTTATATCTATACCTTGACAGGAGCAGTAATAAACTCGTAGAGAACTTTAATATAAAAGTTATACCATTTCTTGTGCTGTAAGTGTAATAATATCCCTATACACAATCACCAAACTGAGGTGCGCTATCTTACTGATCATCATTTATATATAAGATACGCCGATTTTGTTATGACTGGGAATCAGCAGATATGTCCACTTTATAGCCAAATTAGTTTGAAGATATTCGGTATTGGGTTGCCATATTTAACAATAATGGATGTCTAATTGGGCAGAGAACTGCGCAGAACATATCATGGGTAAGGTTACTCAATTACATTTATAATGAGACAAGATAGCTTAGCCTTATGATGTATAGCTGAGACTTTTTATCACCTCTTAACAAGGAATGCGGGATATGCGAAGTGTATGTGAGTATTTATTCCATTTATACAGAGTTGTTTTACCTGCATTAGTCACCTCAAGGATAGGGGAATAAAGCAATGGTAAATAACACAAATGTAAAAAGTTTTAAATCTACCAGTAAACAAAACCTGACGGCTTCACCAGAGACATATTGACACGAAACTGGCGTGTGACTGTTTTTGTCACTCTCCCCTGTTCAACTCATTAAAGCATTCATGAAATCACAGAGGTCACAGGCAATTTTACAGAGGTGTGGGGTATGCTTAAATGATATGTGGCAAAGAAACTGATACAAGCAAGATATGTCACTAAAACCAACCAAAATACACTGACCATGGTTATTGTGTTTTACTCAAAGTGCTCAGCACTGGCTGTACTCTTTTGACCACCAGGTGGCCACGTGTACACAATTATGTGACCTCTATTGTGGTCTATCAAGGTGTTAGACATACACCAATGGACAAACATTAATGGACAAATAGGGCTCTGTATGCCAAATTACTCCAATGTCCCAATCTAAAGGTGCCCCACTGTTAGTAAGACCTTAATTAGTATGTGTTTGCACAAGTTTGTTGACAAAGTGTCCAATGGATGATTTGGATTTTAGCAGAAGACTCATCCACTTTCAAATGGCACAGAACATTATGTAGGAGGAATATGATGGGCAATAGCATCTGATTGCAAAGTTTGGGGTATAAACAATTATATATATTATGCAAGGAAAAAGTGCCTGAAACCTCATTTCATGAATGTTTTAAGCCCCCATGACTGTTCCGAACTCCAGTGTTTTACATCTGAAGTCATGTTTAGTCACATATGGGAAAAAACGTCATCAGGTTGTGCAAACTATTGAAGTATACATTCAGTATTGGGTTCCCATATTTGATAACAACTATACTTGCCCAAGTTGTTTTATTGAGCTCGGCGGCGTTTGACACTATTGACCATGAACTCTTGTTCCGTAGGCTCGAAGATCGATGCCATGTTACAGGACAGGATAATTGCACCAAAACTTTGGAACGCCCTCCCTAGTGTGATTAAGACTAGTACCTTAACTGAATCATTCAAGACTAGACTAAAGACTCATCTGTTCAGGACACACGTTCTGAATGAAGCGCTATGAACAGATTATTCTGGTATCAGCGCCATATAAATTTTATTATTATTATTATTATTATTATTATTGGATAAGTATATTCACATGTGTTGTATTCATAATATCACGATTCAAATTATATACAACTCATGTATAATTTAACATAAAACATATATTCGAGATGTTCTTTGATGTTACACCATTATGCTCTCAGGGCGATATATGGCAAGTTAGAATGTTCCTATGATTTTCATATGTTTGTCAATTTCTATCGGCTCAACTTCAATATGAGTCAGGCTACTTGAAATAAAATGTGTATATCATATGATTTTTTTTCATTATTGCTTTTAAGAGATCAAAAACAAAGAAATATGTTGCAAATATATTATATAAAAAAGGTTTGCCATGAAAATATATTATAAAAATATATTATAAAAAGGTTTGCCATGAAAATATATTATAAAAATACATTATAAAAAAGGTTTGCCATGATATGGTAACAACATGATAATTAGATTTTTAAAAACAATTCATTTCTAAAATAGGCTACTTTATATTAAATATAATGTAGCCCATTTTGTAAAAACTATCTGTAAAAACTCAATTGTACATTGTTGATCCGATATAGCGATATATTCCACACAGACCCAGCCATATTCATCAATTCAAGCCCTATCGAGAGAAATGCACTATTGAGTTGAGGGTGCTATCATGCTAGGAATATATACATGTAGACAAGCTCATGAAGGTCTATGGGAGATCCACTGTCACCGTCCCTTTTTTGTAACATTATTTTTGTATCTCAGTGAAGCAGTGTCTTCCCTGCAACATTACTTCTTAATATTTCTAAAATTGCCAAATAGCTTTTTGTGAAATATTGGTAAATTCAAAATAAATTTACTTCTTATTTATATATGAGATTAGAATATATTATGTAAACTCTACCGCGCTATGCAGCAAGAGCAAGGCAATACTGGCAGATGTATTATGTAAACTCTACCGCGCTATGCAGCAAGAGCAAGGCAATACTGGCGGCTGTATTATGTAAACTCTACCGCGCTATGCAAAACTGAAGTCCACTGACTTCAATAAATATCTTCAACTAACGTTGTGTTCGCACGTAGAGCCGTGACTCATGTCCTTGTGATGTATTTTGGGATATTCTGTCAATGCAAGCGAGTGGGGACCAGAGGACACCTGTACCCCCTTTGCCTCCCTATGTGCTAGAATATGACACAGTCCAGTGCTGTCATTTAGCAAGGGTAGCAGAAAACATCCCAGCCTTGCTCAAAGATATACGTTGTTTTGGTATATATATAAGTCTTTACACATTTTGGATTTTATCATACTTCCAGATAATACCAATGACTAAGTAGGAGGTACAGATCACTGCTAGCATGGGGGCTTTGGCTCAGTTTGGTCTCCTCATCTGGAAGCATATTCTCAAGAGGAAAAGACAACCCGTAAGTATAATAAATCGTCCAGGACAGCAGCGAAGCAACTGCTTCTGTTTAGCAGAGTACAATATTCTAGTTTAATATTTCTCTACATTTGTGTGCATTTGAGTTCAAATAAAACTGACCTCTTCTGAAACGTCATTTCTAACCTTAGTCAAATAAACAAATATGCGTATGTACCCAATGTAAGACTGTAAGTGATGTCAATACAGCTGTACATTTGTTGTAGATAAACTATATGTCGGCGGTGTGGTTTTATGATTGTTCAGTTTGTTTTGTTGTTGAATAATGTCCATATATAGATATGTTGGTGAGGAGTGATTTATGCTTTCAGTTTGTCTTGTTACTGGAGATATTGTGGCCGGTGATTATATTCCTTATCGTAGTGGGTGTGAGACAAACCTCGTTACCAACCCAAAAACCTACATGTAAGTTTGTAAAGCTAGAATAAGAAACCCTGATCCCTGTGTTAACTATTTGTTTTGTATCTTACATAATTATACCATCGTATGTCTAATATGATCAAGCATACATGGTGTTTGTTAAAAATAATAATAAACAAAGTGCAGTTGTTTCTTATTCCCAATTCGATTGAGAATGTTATGTTTAACAGTATCATATGTAAAGTGATTCAAGTACAACCAGAACTACATAGATTATTGTAGCATTTTCTATGGCAGAGGTTTTAAGCTATATTACGTATTAGTATTGGAAATATTGAAAAGCCATCAAGATAGAACTTTTTTCTCCACGAAATGAAAATGAAACAAAATAACGTATTCATTTTTCTTTGGATACATTTTAGGTTTTTTAGGTTAAGAGTCTAATGATTTTTTTCAAACTTGAACATATAAATACATACTGTAAAAGGATAGGAGAGGTTTCTTGCATTGTTTGAGAAGAATGCATAAGAAACATATTTAAAATAGCTTTTTTAAACACAATTACGATATCATTTACAGCACAATAACAGAAATTGAGATCTTTCCATTTGGTAAAAAGGTTTTTGCTGGAAAACAAAATTTGAAAATTGAAAATCAGAATTTATTCAGAAACATAGATAATATATGTCACTTTACAATTACAAGTTCTTAGTGTGAGTTGGAGACAGACCATTATTCTAACAGGGGGTGGAGGAAAAATATTTTGCCAATTTTTTTAGCACACTCGGATATTTTCTATTTTTCTTCTGAACAAAAATATATCTCTATATTTTAATTTAAACATCCTAATTGTTATACTTATATCTTCGTAAATGGATGTATAATTCATTAGAAAATGGTACAATGCTATATTTACACTACTTCACAACTATTTCAAGTAGTCCATTATTGAAGTAAACTTCATCTGCCTATAAAGTGCTGGGTGGCAGGAAGGTTTGTTCTATTTGTCATGAGTGTGATCACATTAGATATGGGCACTGCATGGCCACCCTGAGCTCCGACCAAATATTTCGCCTCAACACCACACATTTATCCACACATCAGGCTGTAAAGGTACCCAAAGTTGACAGCTGATTTTGTAAAAAAAAATCCATTGTCTAAGCACCTTCCGAGAAATTGGAACAAATGTTCAAAATTGGAATAAATGTGACTGGGGTAAAAGATCTGGTATATGCATGATGAGAGCCACACAAAAGTTGCTCTTAAGGTATAGATTTCGGTTACATTATGAGATTTTGGTTACAATTTAAAGCCTATGAACAAGTCGAGGTCATAGCTGAGGTCATCCTATTTAGGCCTTCATGGGATGCATGTGTGGTACAAATGTAAAACCTGTATCTAAATAAGATAAATGTTAATTTTCTGTTGACAGACAGACCCACGGACCCATGCACTATGGCCCCATATACCGTTCAGGCGTCGGGAGCTTAAAATTATCAATAAATAGTAATGACTGTTAATGAATTGACTTCAAAGCATTTTCTCTGCCTAGTTAACATAAAGGTTTGGCTATAAATCTGCCTAATTCAAACAATTTTCAGACATGAATTGTTTAAAACCTTCCTTAAGCCCCATAAAGTAATAATATAACTGTTGAATATGTGTTTATCAAATATCATTGTTAAGATATTATAATCGATGTTAAGTTATGAAAGTCTATGTTTTCCCAATAATAAATGTTAAGTAAAATAATCAAGCTGAACATCTTGTAAACATAAAAGATATTTGCAAAAGATTGCATCTGACAGCAATGTAACATTTATTATTGCTTTATTTAAGTTGCCCTAAACGTTATGTTGTAAATTGTATTTGTTGCTCCCTAAACATGTTGTGGGTAGATTGTACCCATTGTAGTGCCAAGCGAAGTGAGGTAAAAATCGATTTTAGTTTCCTTTTCCCCTCTAAAATTGACTTCTACAAGGTTGAAATTACATTTTTCCCCAAAATTTTACCTTTCTAAAAAAAATTTTTCTGCAGATGTGCAAGTCTCAATTGATGTTTTTCTTAAAGTTGGCATTCTCAATATTATTTTCTCCATCAAATAGTCTCACCAATATTTTTTTTACTTTCCTCCACCCCCCTGAATGACTAATGGTGTCTCCCTTCTTGCCGTTTGCACTGAGGCCTGGTTTCGCTCCCTACGTGCCATTTGCACTGAGGCCTGGTTTCGCTCCCTACGTGCCATTTGCACTGAGGCCTGGTTTCGCTCCCTTCTTGCCGTTTGCATTGAGGCCTGGTTTCACTCCCTTCACTGTTACAGGTCACTACCGTCCGCGCGTGCTGCCCAGCGCCGGGGGCGTCAACTTCCTCCAGAGTTTCGTCTGCAATCTCAACAACAAATGTCATGACCAGGAAGTCACAGCGGCAATTCCCCAACAAAACCAGTCAGTGCTAATAATTGGTTATTGATATATCTGCCAACTACAAGGCGATTCTTTACCTTTTTTAAATATGATTTTAAAAATATGATTTGTTACCTTTGCCCACATTTACATTAATCTAGATGACAATACTTTATGAGTAGAACCATCTTGAAAATGATTAAAGCATTCATGAAATCTGGAAGGTTCCAGGTGATTTTACAGTGGTTTAAGGTATCTGAAAACAATATATAATCTTAAAATTGACATACATACAGGCTATCTGTCTGAAATCCACAAAAGAACATCTGCCCTGAGAATTATGATTTTTTGTGACCACCAAGTACTGCCAGTACTAAACAGGAAGTGTGTTGTGTGACCTTGACCTTTAAACTGTCAGGGGGCTCCGTAAGTCACAGGAGGTGTTGTTTACCAATTGTCAAAATTGGAGCAACACATTTTCGGCCATTATATCCCAATATTTAGAGAATGAATGGCCTTTTCTTAGCTTTCTTTTATTAAAATTATTAAAAATGGATGAATATTTATGAAGTTATAAATGAAGAAAAATCATTATTTTTTATATTATATATGTTTGCAAAAAAAAGTTTTAAAAATTCTATACAGCCCAGCTTTTAAGGTGGAATCCATGCAGCCTTTGATGTCTTCCCATTCAGTGGTGTGAAAAAAGAGGGTCAAATCATAAATTTTACTGATACCAATTATAAGCATTCACAGTTTTGCCATTCAAAGTCCTTGTGATTGAAGGCCAAACCAGTGATCAAAGGGTTTAATGTCACTTTTTCAATATCACGGCCTTCAAAGCTTGTTGACAAAGTGTTCAATTGCTGGTGTAGGTTCCAGCAGGCAACTGATCAACTTTTAAGTGCCACAGAAAGTTGTTAACAGGGAATATTTTGGGTACTACTGCATAAAAGCACTGTTTATGGTATAAACATTCATGTTATGTAAAGAAAAATGTGTCTGAAAGTCAGGTTTCATGAATGCTTTAAGGTTTAATTATCATTATTGATTATCTTCTCCAGGGCGTCATTTTCATTGCAGAAGGTTTTCATTTCATTTTTGTTTATTCTGCAGATTGGCAGAACTTGCGTCTTTGGCGGCTCCTCTGATGGCGAAGTCCAACCTAACTGGCAGCGCCTTGCTGTCTGACCTGCCCCGCACTACGGGCACACTGAGGAAACTGCAGGACACCTTCCAGAGCCCACAAGTACAGCAATTGCTCAGTAAGATATTTTAACTGCAATATTGGGTACTTAACATTTCTTTCACAACTAGGTTAATATTTGTCTACCCAATTAATTTGGAAACACTTCCTTTGCAGATATAGAGCTGAGTGCGTGGAGCTTGCTGAGGGACCCTGAGCATGTACTGAGCTACATGACAGAGGTTGCAGGACTCTCCCCAGATGTCGCCACCGCTCTGCTTAATGCTACCATCAATATCAACAAGGTTCAGTGAACACCTCATTCACAACATTTATTGACTAATCAACCCATAACATACAAAATTATATTATATATGTTTCAAGTGATAAAGTATATCGTCATCTATTTTGGTATGAGATATTTAGAGTGTGAATACGTTTCTAGACTGTTATTTACAGCTGTTGACAGTTAGGTATTTAATATATCGTCTTCAGGTATACGATTTGTGGGAATCCATGGATGCAGAGAACATTGTATGTGACGCCAAACATCTCAAGACTTACTTGATTTTCCCTTCTGATGTTGACGTTGAACGTGTATCAAAGGCCGTGTGCGGCATAGAAGACGGCCTCATTCCAGATTTTGTTGACACAATTCAGAAGCAGTTAGACATTGCCGGTATCACACAGCTTGTAAGCGCTTTCTCAGAACTAAAATTAGAATCTGTACTATAACGAAATCTTTTGGTTGGCTGATATAGCCATGATGTTAATGTAATATGAATAAGAGTTTAAACAAGGTCATGAAACAATGTTTTTCTTGTTATTAATGACTTGAGTTTATATGCAGGCATCCCAGTTTAGCGGGGCCGTAGGAGAGCACGAGTTGTCTGACAACCTGCTGGACGTGGCCAGCATGCTGGGTGTACTCCTCAAGTTCAAATCACTTGAACCGTACCTGAAAGATGATGTTACCATTAGGAGCATTCCCCAGTGGCTGTCTAAGGCTGCCCTCTATGTGGGCAAGGTGGAAGAGCGCCCACTGCAAGCCCTGGCATTGTAAGGCTAATACAATTGATAACTTTAGTGTTTCAAATATAAACGTATATATGACGATTCCTTAGATGTCTTTGACACTTACTGTATGTGTTTTATATTCAGTGTTCCGACCATATTGGCTGACATTGGTCCAATGTTCACGGAAGACCAAGGTACCATCGAATCAATCACAAAGGTCATACACGCTCTAGTTGCAGTAACGGGTATAACGGAAGGAGAGACCACTCCAGTCATGACAAGTATAGTGCACATGTTTCTTATATTTGCAATCGCATTAAAAGTTACCCATTTTTTTAAGTTATAACAACTCCAGTCAGCAATCCAAAGTTCTTTAAATAACCTATCTGTGTACTCCAGAGAACTTGTATGGAGTATAATATTTGATAACATGTCTTTCTCTTGGGATAATAATGCTCAGATCGATTGTTGGTTGGCTGATTTCAGCTGCAGCTGCAAGGTTCACTCTACCTTTTGCCTTCGACATGGAGGAGAAAGGTCTGGTAATATATCTGCAAGAAGAATTACAAGTACCAAAGACAACAGCTGAATATCTCACCACATTGGAACTTAATCCCCAGTCGGTAAGTGGTCTGAAAATAAGTAACATTCTACCATGTTGTCAGCAGGTTGTGGTAACATTCTACCATGTTGTCAGCAGGTTGTGGTAACATTCTACCATGCTGACAGTGGGTTGTGGTAGCATTCTACCATGTTGTCAGTGGGTTGTGGTAGCATTCTACCATGTTGTCAGTGGGTTGTGGTAGCATTCTACCATGTTATCAGTGGGTTGTGGTAACATTCTACCATATTGTCAGTGGGTTGTGGTAACATTCTACCATGTTGTCAGCAGGTTGTGGTAACATTCTACCATGTTGTCAGTGGGTTGTGGTAACATTCTACCATGTTGTCAGCGGGTTGTGATAACATTCTACCATGTTGTCAGTGGGTTGTGGTAACATTCTACCATGTTGTCAGTGGGTTGTGGTAACATTCTACCATGTTGTCAGCGGGTTGTGGTAACATTCTACCATGTTGTCAGCGGGTTGTGGTAACATTCTACCATGTTGTCAGTGGGTTGTGGTAGCATTCTACCATGTTGTCAGTGGGTTGTGGTAACATTCTACCATATTGTCAGCGGGTTGTGATAACATTCTACCATGTTGTCAGTGGGTTGTGGTAACATTCTACCATGTTGTCAGTGGGTTGTGGTAACATTCTACCATATTGTCAGCGGGTTGTGATAACATTCTACCATGTTGTCAGTGGGTTGTGGTAGCATTCTACCATGTTGTCAGTGGGTTGTGGTAACATTCTACCATGTTGTCAGTGGGGTGTGGTAACATTCTACCATGTTGTCAGTGGGTTGTGGTAACATTCTACCATGTTGTCAGTGGGTTGTGGTAGCATTCTACCATGTTGTCAGTGGGTTGTGGTAACATTCTACCATATTGTCAGTGGGTTGTGGTAACATTCTACCATGTTGTCAGCGGGTTGTGGTAACATTCTACCATGATGTCAGTGGGTTGTGGTAACATTCTACCATGTTGTCAGTGGGTTGTGGTAGCATTCTACCATGTTGTCAGTGGTTGTGGTAACATTCTACCATGTTGTCAGTGGGTTGTGGTAGCATTCTACCATGTTGTCAGTGGGTTGTGGTAGCATTCTACCATGTTGTCAGTGGGTTGTGGTAGTATTCTACCATGTTGTCAGTGGGTTGTGGTAACATTCTACCATGTTGTCAGTGGGTTGTGGTAACATTCTACCATGTTATCAGTGGGTATGTGGTAACATTCTACCATGTTGTCAGTGGGTTGTGGTAACATTCTACCATGTTATCAGTGGGTTGTGGTAGCATTCTACCATGTTGTCAGTGGGTTGTGGTAGCATTCTACCATGTTGTCAGTGGGTTGTGGTAGTATTCTACCATGTTGTCAGTGGGTTGTGGTAACATTCTACCATGTTGTCAGTGGGTTGTGGTAACATTCTACCATGTTATCAGTGGGTATGTGGTAACATTCTACCATGTTGTAAGCGGGTATGTGGTAACATTCTATGTGGTCTGGTCTTCAACATAGTATTTTTTGTCAGAGGGTATATTATGTGATATCTCAGACAGTCAGTGGATATGCATATGTTTGACATTCTACCCGGTAGTTAGTATGTATAGTAAATAGTGTGGTTCATAACAATATACCAGATGGCACATATCATTATCAGATTGTTTCGGTATTATCATTTATCTATTTATCACAAGCAAATAAATATTGATTCACATTAAAATATTGCATTGCAGATGGAGTACATTGCCAATCTGCTGGAGTCATCGTATGACTACTATGAAGTGTTGTGTGTTTCTCCTGGTGCGACCTCCATGTTCAAGGCGGAGACCGAGCAGCAATGGTTCCGTCTCTCCCAAGCAGCTCAGCAGTTCTGTAATATTCCCAACTTCCACTCCGTGATGGAAAATGCCGGTGGCAGAATGACAATCAGCTCCAAAATCCACGAGGTAAATATATATGTAGAAGATATCGCGTTCCAATTATAATCAGGAAAATAAAATGAAAGAGAAAGATTAATAGTGACGGTGACATTTGATGAATCAGGCAGTGGAGCGCAGCAGAGGTCTGGACTGGGTGCTTATGAAGAACAACACGGAGATGATACTGCAAGCTGTGCAAGACGTCCAGGCCATCCTAGATCCCCTCGTCTCCAGTACTCCAGACATCCAGGAAATGTGGAATGTCTGGTCCAACGCTCTGGCAAAAATGTATAACGGAACATATGATGAAGACTGGTAAGTTAATATGGCACACTGGTAAGTCCGTGGACTGGTAAGTCAGTATGGCACACTGGTAAGTCCGTGGACTGGTAAGTTAATATGTCACACTGGTAAGTCCGTGGACTGGTAAGTCAGTATGGCACACTGGTAAGTCCGTGGACTGGTAAGTTAATATGGCACACTGGTAAGTCCGTGGACTAGTAAGTTAATATCGAACACTGGTAAGTCCGTGGACTGGTAAGTTAATATGGCACACTGGTAAGTCCGTGGACTGGTAAGTTAATATGGCACACTGGTAAGTCCGTGGACTGGTAAGTTAATATGTCACACTGGTAAGTCCGTGGACTAGTAAGTTAATATGACACACTGGTAAGTCCGTGGACTGGTAAATTAATATGTCATACTGGTAAGTCTGTGGACTGGTAAGTTAATGTGGCACACTGGTAAGTCTGTGGACTGGTAAGTTAATATGTCATACTGGTAAGTCCGTGGACTGGTAAATTAATATGTCACACTGGTAAGTCCGTGGACTGGTAAGTTAATATGTCATACTGGTAAGTCCGTGGACTGGTAATATAGTACCCTAAACGTCCTATAAATGAACAATATGTCACACTGGTAAGTCCTTCAACCTATATCACACTATCAATGTTAATGTTTCTCTGTGATTTGTATGTTTTCTTTAAATGGTGGGACAGTTTATGCAGCTCATTTTGTTGACTGGTGTATTTATAGGATGACAGATGCCACACTTTGGCAATTACAAGCTGCTTCGATGTTGATATCAGATCACACGGCTCAGTATGTGGGCATGATAGATGCAACCATGGACATGCTTAATGTGTGGAATGATAACATAATAGGTAACTTGTTATGTTTGGCATGAAAACTGGTAATGGAGAGTTGGAGACACGAATGTAAACTGATATTTGACCCAACAAATTTGTATCTTTAAGCAATTAAGCAATAGGTGAGGATCTGTATTTTGATTTCTATAATTTCAGTTATGTTGAGAAACATCGCGGAATTCGTGAAAAGTGAAGCGACAATCAGAATCTTGAAGCAGATAGGAGATGAGGAGGGACTCGGTGCAGTGTACAGCATTCTGCACCATATGCTTGAATCAGCTGAAATACTGGTGGGTTCCAATGCCAGGACATGTGGGGTGTTACAGTATTACATCGTCAATGGTCAATAAGGTTCAATATGTAACATAAATATCAAAGGCAGTTTCCTTCACACACTCCCAAGATAGTAGACATTTTGTATGGCTTTGGTTGAAAAAGTATTGTTCTGATATATTAATACTGCTTATGTAATTAAAGATGTGTATATTATGGCGTGGGCTGCATTCATATTAAGTCTCCTTGATATTGACAATTTGAAGGGTGGCATGAACATTCAGCAATATGTCTATTTGAGTTATCTGGCATTATCAACAGTTTTAACCCCATATACATCTTATATTTGGATAGATTACACAATTCCTTCAAATATCAACCACTGCATTTACGCCGTTATTTACTGTTAAAACTACTTTCAGAGCCAATCAGCCGACATAGAGGAGTATTTAATGGAATGTAATACCCAGACGTTGAGCGATAAAATGGGCGTAGACCTGACTGCTGATTGGGGCAACACGATTATAGATTTCCTCTGTCATAACATGACACAGACTGCATTGAACTTCCAGAGGCCGGCCGAGGTAAAGCAGATATTAGCAAATTTGCCAATAACACTACTTTAAATTTAACGTCCTTTACATACATTTCATAAATCATATGCATTTTCTCAGATTGCAGAACTAGTTGCGATTTTCCAGGGACAGCTAATAAACAATACAGACGTAGACTTTGCCAAAACATATCGTAAATTTCGGTATTACATTTCAAACCTTGATGTAAAAAGGGTTCTTATGGAAAGCTGGACAAAAGAACTGCCGGGAGCTATCGCAGCCACGCAAGATATGCAAACCCTCGACTGGATGATATATTATGATATAGAATACCAATGGAGATTTCTTCTTCAAGATTTAATCCAGAAATATGAAATGAAGTCGTAAGTGGAAACGTGGAGAGGTCCCCAAGCTCCAAGCCGCCTTGCATGAACTATTCATGAAACCTTATCTACACATTTCAATATAAACCAGGCAATCAAAATCAGTGATGAATATTTTAATAATATTATGTGTTCCACGATAGATATAAGTTACATTGCTCACATGCTTTGCATTTTCATCTAGCTGGTGAAGATTTTCCTTGAAAATGATAAACAGAATTATTGAATATAAGACCTTAACTGAGATATAAGTCCACCCATTCATCTTGTTTCTGCTTTTACATTTCATTTGACTTAGATTACAGGAACCAAATTGTGCAGTTCTCTTTTTATTCTATTTCAGTTATCTCCATGTAGTCGCTACTTTGGGGAAAGCCATTCAAAAGACAGATATATGGCCCATCCTGGAACCCTTCATCCGATATTCTACATTAGAATTTATTTATTCCAACCAATTGAATAGCTTTTTGAACGGTAAGCTATCCAGTTCTTGTACACAGTGTAATGTACATAATATGTACCTATTTATGTTTTTGATAATGTATACCATTAAGAGATAACTATAACCTGATGTGTAAGGTGATAATGTTGATACAACATAAAACATAAAAGACACAGACAGATATTCCTGTCAAAATATACTCAAAATATGGAGATGGAAATTGCTCAGACAATGGAAGCATATTGACTCCTCTTACGTTGTAGAAATAACATCAATGGATTCAACTACAGGAAGATTACTTCACTACATGACAACATATAGCTATGAAATTATTACAGGGCTGGGCGATATAATAACAAACAGGGAAACCGTAAATGTCTTCTTTTCTTTCTTTCCTTTTTCTATTTTTGGTTTTATGAACAATTTTGAAAAATAGATACAAGAAAATGTAAATTTACAAATACTACTTTGTATTTTATTTGATAGCGGGAAACATTTATGGAGTCGGATAATATGATCGGAACCCTATGTAGTTATAGTGAACTGAAGGAGCTTGTGGATTTATCCGATATGATACCCGTGGAAGAAATACAAGCAACCTTTTGTAGTATTTCTCCAGATCAGATTTATGCTGAACTTAAACCACTCATAGATAACTTCACAATTCACGTGAGTCATTGCTTTTGATAAGACTTTTTTTATATGAGTTTTCCTTACCAACTCGCAAATAATGTCGCATAATTTCTTCACACAGATGGACGATACGTTCAGCGAGAAACCATTTGACTGGGATAGCTTCACAGAACTCATTTTGCAAAACGTTCAACTTAGCAACTATAACGATAATAATAATAATGTTCCGAAGATACTAAGCGAGATGGGCACGACCATGGAGAAGATTCAGACTGCAATCAGTGTGGTCACTTCCTCTATAGATACCACCCAAATGACTGCAGAAGAAGGGTACATGAACTCCAAATCTCAGTAGATGGCTTAACATTCTTGCATTCCTCTTGCTTTGCTTCATTCAACATATAATAATTTGATACATTTCCACTTTTTTCAGAATGGCGTTTGGTGACACATTTCTGAGCGATCTGGATTTACAATGGGAAAATGATACTGCTTGGAATTTCCTGAAGTACACCATGCAAAGCGTACAAAGTGCCATGGTTTCCCTCAATGACAAAATGGAGACCATCAAGGGTAAGAAGACTTGTTGATGTATTGTTTGCTGTTGATATGTCTTGTTGATGTATTGTTTGCTGTTGATACGTCTTGTTGGTGTATTGTTTGCTGTTGATACGTCTTGTTGATGTATTGTTTGCTGTTGATATGTCTTGTTGATGTATTGTTTGCTGTTGATACGTCTTGTTGATGTATTGTTTGCTGTTGATACGTCTTGTTGATGTATTGTTTGCTGTTGATACGTCTTGTTGGTGTATTGTTTGCTGTTGATATGTCTTGTTGATGTATTGTTTGCTGTTGATTCGTCTTGTTGGTGTATTGTTTGCTGTTGATACGTCTTGTTGATGTATTGTTTGCTGTTGATACGTCTTGTTGGTGTATTGTTTGCTGTTGATACGTCTTGTTGATGTATTGTTTGCTGTTGATACGTCTTGTTGATGTATTGTTTGCTGTTGATACGTCTTGTTGGTGTATTGTTTACTGTTGATACGTCTTGTTGGTGTATTGTTTGCTGTTGATATGTCTTGTTGGTGTATTGTTTGCTGTTGATACGTCTTGTTGATGTATTGTTTGCTGTTGATATGTCTTGTTGATGTATTGTTTGCTGTTGATATGTCTTGTTGATGTATTGTTTGCTGTTGATATGTCTTGTTGGTGTATTGTTTGCTGTTGATACGTCTTGTTGGTGTATTGTTTGCTGTTGATACGTCTTGTTGGTGTATTGTTTGCTGTTGATACGTCTTGTTGATGTATTGTTTGCTGTTGATATGTCTTGTTGATGTATTGTTCGCTGTTGATACGTCTTGTTGATGTATTGTTTGCTGTTGATACGTCTTGTTGGTGTATCTCATTGTGACATTGTATTGTGCTGCAGATGACGGCTTGCTGTTTGCTGACGTGTTTCCCAATGTGACCGCTGTCCAGGATGTGGTGGCTCTCAGCACTGAGTTCCCGGACATGCTGACACAAATGATGGACGACTACATGAATCCTGCTAAAGTAATACACACCTTTCTAATCTCAAACTTGTATTTTTCTGTTGAAAAGGATCTCTTTACTGTACTCTTGTCTGTATTCAGTGAGTTTATGTCATACCCGATTGCTGGTTTTGTCAGCAAACCGTAGTAAAAATCTTACGTCCAGATTTATATGAGCTCTTTATATCAAAGGACATCTGAAGAAGATCATTTCCAGATTTCTGATTAAGGCAGAATAGTTGGAATAATCCACGCACAGCGGAGTAACAGATTGATTAGGTTAAGATTGATACTGTGTGGTACTCATATGTGACTACTTGCTGTGCTTCAGGTTATAGACTTGATGACCAGTACCGACCTTATGGGGTCCACGTTTTGTCAGGATGTGAAAGTGTCTGATGTAATGATAATTCGCGACAAAGATGAGGGCCGTCTTTTGGACAATATTGTTTGCTCAATGAACATGTCTCAACTCTTGGAAGCCTTCACAAAGACTGAATATTACAGTATTATCAATGACATGGTAATTATATACACTACGATTCCTCCTGTCGGGACAGTCTCGGTGCCATTAGTGAAATTACACTTATTTGTGTCGTACCTGAAATTCTTGATATATGTGACATGTTTTATACCACAGATTGAGAGCATGCAGGCGTATGATAGCGAGGTAAAGGTGACAATGGACTGGGAGGCAATGATTGATTCCATGAACAAAATGATGGCCACTATGACATCTATACAGGAATCTAATGTGCAGATATTCCCGGACATTATGGGTGACGATATGGTGGGAATGTTCCAGGAGATGGCGGAGAACATGACAAACTCGGACATGTCCAAGTGAGCTTCACAGATCATCATCTTGCCTATCTTAGAGCAACTTATATTTAACAGGAAAAAACATCTTACTATAAACAATTTGTATTTATAAAATATATGACAAGCGTCTGACATTGGGACTCAATACCCCATCTTTCCCTTCATGACCGAAGAACAAATCGTGGGTCTTAATAATGTGTACCTTGCATTGTAAATAATTGAAAACCAATTCATATTGATTTTCCACCAGATTATATCAAGGATTAGATAGCTTGGTTCCGTTTTTGGAGAATATATCGTCGGATGCAGCATTTTCCAGTGCATGGCAGTCCATGAAGAGCTACATCATACAGAGCAATGCCATGTATGAGTTCATCAACCTCCACCTGGCCCAGTGGACGGGTGAGTAACGTGAACCTGGAATCAGACAACCCCCCCCCCCCCCCCCCCACAATACTGTGCTACACACAACATTACCCTCGAATTCTTAACTATTAAGATGAATCAAACTCTACGATACAGCAAGCGCCTCTGACATGCCTGAAACATAAATGCCATCATGGATAGAATGTTTCAGATCAAACTTAATCTTATTATTTGGATTGTCCCATTGAGAATAAATAAAAGTTTACTCTTCTCTTAGTATCGTTTATATTTATCAAAATGATGTTTTTAATAGGTGGAAAAAATATAACCTTGCTCAACTACATTAAATCAGAGGAATTGATGAAATTATTCACCAGTCTGAAATCCTCGCCACAAGAGCTCGTGAACATAGTGCAGAGTTTGACCGAAGTGATGCAGAACCCTATTAAGGTAAAGACTTCACTAGCTAGCAGGTGGAGTAATTGCAGTTGTATTATCTAAATATCAAGTAAAGGTTTACTTTTTGTGGTGAATAAATGAAAACGTGACTTTGAATTGCATCATATTTCCGTATAATCCGGTTTAAATTGTTTTAATCATTGTCTGATCATAACAGTGACACACATTGGTCATGTTATTGCATGTGACTGATTTTGGAATCATTGCCAATGGGCTGTTAGAAATGTGGGAGTGAATTCACTTGATCTTGATCTTGATCTTGATCTCACTTACACAGTCTTACCGGTAATAGGTCCAGGTACTGCACCTATGGAGTAATCATTATGGCACGTAGATGCAATCAAATAAACATGATGCTACGTCGTGTGGTTTTCCATATTAAAATAATACCATTTTGAGTTCATATTAATACGCCTCCTTTTCAAGGTGTCCCTGCTGATATCTGCCAATCCCCAGGATATATGTAAAGATGATCAACAGTTCTATGCAATTTTCACCATAGAAAATTACAAAGTTTGGAAGAATATCTTTTGCAATATGTCTTCCTTCAACCTTGAAAACTTCCTCGATGAGATCCAGACTAGTGTTGAAGGTTTAGACGTCCTAATCTCAAAGGTGAGCTTTAATTGGACACATAATCTTTTTTAATTACTTTGCAATATCTCAATTTATTTCAGTTCATTTTAATTATGTGATTCATCACTTTATTACAGTTCTCAGCTTCCCTGGAGCATAACTCCGGCAATATTTCAACGGTAAAGTTCTCAGACCTGGTCATCAACACAGAGACGTATTATAACCTCCTGAATCATCTTATGCAATATCCACCCTATTTTGACATCGGCGTCATTAACCCGCTGATGCTCAGCGTGGACAGCTGGAAATCCAGCCTTGATTCTGTGGAAAGTCCAGAGCAGACAGCTGCCGATATAAATAGGTAGGTGCAATTCCATGTCATGGACTGAATGTAATACATCTTTCAAATTGAACTCATTGCCTACAGACCATCTCCCTTGCTTATTGCGTCACAGCTCTATCCACGCATATAATATCAATTTGAATTATGCAGACATATATTAATGAAATTCATTATAGAAATATTTTGCAATATATTTTAAGGGTGTTACGGACTCTGGCAGAATCGATGGATGCCTTGCAAAACACGGGCGAGCCAGGGCAGTACTTTGAACTGATGGATGAAATGAACCAAGTGGTGAAATCGCTGCAGATTATATTAGAGTTTGCCAACCTACAAATGGGAAAGTTGACAGGTTTGTACATCTCGGAGAAGCATCATTTCCACACTCTCATGTTAGTTGGCATATATTCCTGATCATGTCATGGAAAACTAAATATTTCAGAATCTTCTTCATTCGACCTGGTGGACACATTAGATTCTGCAGAGCTTAGGAGACTAATGGACCTGGCGGAACACTCCCAGAATCTGACGGCCGCCCTGCTCGCCACAGTTGCCAAGGCCGTGTCAAACCCATCCATGGTAAGCTTCTCAAGTCATAGTCTAAATAATCCAAAGGATAATGTTCATATGAAAATATCAAATTTATCAGTGTCATATATCTTCTTCATATCACTGTGACAATTTGGATTTTCATATGAAGGATTCAGTAAGGCTAATATGAACAGCCGTAACTTGACGTCCGTTGTTCCTCTAACATTGTGCTTGTTAGCAGAGGTTAGATGTGGGACAGAGTGTACCCCTGTAACATCTCAGGGCCCGTGTGACCTCTGTCAGGATAGGTCTTACATCTACCATGTGGGGTGAATGTAACACCTCTGACGTCAGTTGCTGTCAAGCCAAATTGTACTTTTGAATCATTCTGTCTCAAATAGTTGGGCAGTAAACACATTGCTTCATCCAAGTCCCACTAAACTGATTTTATCTCGTTTTCAAAATCTAGATATGCTCATAAATATTATATCTATTAAGTTACGAGCATGGACATATGGCCTTGGCTTTACTCACAAAGAAAGTGAAATGTTGTATTTGCCATTCAGACCTAATGCAATTATAATTGTTTGTATGTTGTATGTATTTGATTTAAATCAGTTGTATGCGTAAGTTAGTATCTGTGTTATCTGCTTTGTGGTATTGTTGTAGATGGCGACACTGGTTGGAGCAGACTGGGCTGTGGCGTGTGACGATCTGGCCGTGTTTTCCTCAGTTATAGAGCCAGCAGCCGAGCCATCACTAGACCACGCCACTCTGCAAAGAATCATGTGTGTGGACGACCTCAATGTCACCCTCATCTGGCACCAACTTATGCAAAATGTCGAAGGCTTCGGAGATATGTTCAATAAGGTTATACAAAATGATATTTCTACCAAATCAGTTATTAAACATTGTATTGATACATTTTCCAAAAATGTATTATATTAAGCAAGAAAATGTGAATTGACTCAGTTGGAAAGACGTCTGTCTTCCATACTAAAGGGCCGGGGTTCGAATCCCAGGTGGGACAACTAGGGCATTGAGTCTTGGTACTACGTTTCTATCTGACCTGAGCCTAAACAGTGCTGCATATGTATTTAATAAAAAAAAATACATATAATGTTAATCGATCAGATGAGGACATATTTTTTTTTATGGATGCATTTTTGGATTGGTTGAGGTTTGGTGTTTATCATTGCAATTTATATGTTGACGAGTCTTTTGATGTCAAAGTTAACGTGAAGTCCATGTGTAATTGTATATTCTAGATTGCGTACATGGACCAGAATGGAATGGCCGTAAACTGGACTTCATTTGTAATTACGTACCTAGGATTTCAGAAACAACTAGAAGAAATAATTGATAATGCGCCAACGTTCTCTGTATCCGAAGCGTTGGTAAGTCCAGTGATCTGGAATGACATCGTGCAGGATTTCATCAAAAACATCGAATCAAGCACAGACTATTCAGAGTAAGTGCATACCATTAAACCAACATAATTTGTTTGTTTCGTTTTCTTTGTTTGTTTTTTTTCTTTTTGTTCTGAAATTGCAAATATCAAGACAGTAAACTTGAAACGGGGTTGAAAAACATTTGTTATACACAAGAGGAAGAAATTTCTCACATCCCTATTTGAGTCAGCACAAGTTGATTTTATGTTTTTGTTGTTTCGCTTTCTGTTCTTCGTTACCACAGTTTGTTTTGTTCCTCCTTTATTCATGCTTGGACATAAGCGCTAGATACTATAACATGATAGAATGTAGGCCTGTGCATTATTTGGATAATTTTGGGCATTGTCTGTCACTTTTGGTCAAGGTCAAAGGCATGACCAGCACATGAGCAGCTCTGCTTGTGAATGCTAAATTTCTAGAAATATCACAATTATATCGGGTACAACTGTTTTGAATATTTTGGGTCAGAGTCGAGGTCAAAATCTGCAAAATTGTTATTTTGATTGAGTGTGCACTTCAGAATAATATCATTGTAACTTGGCATATGTAATGGTAGGCTCGAACTAGATGGAAATAAGATAAAGATGACCTTTTCAAGCCACATTTTCAAAATCAGCCAAAATCAATATTTTTTAGGAGATGGAAATAAGTTGAAGATGACCAAGAGCTATATTCAAGGTGATATAAGTCACATTTTCAAAATCAGCCAAATTCAATTATTTTTTTCGGAAATAGCATTTATTACCACTGCATCTATTTACAAATTTTGAATAATCAATGTAACAAGGTCACAGTAACCAATTTAAAGGCAAAATAGGTCACAACCTGCAAAATATTGGTATGCTGAATGTTATGTTATAAATCATGACGACTTTGTGAATGCCCTCACGAATTTTTCAGAACTGCAATATCAATGTTACTTGGTCTGAATGAGCAACCTCTGATAGGGGCCAAAAATGAGTTTGATTTTGGGTAACCTTGAACTGTTTCAAGGTCAGATGAATTTTGTTCAAAAATCACTCAAAGGTGGTGTTTTACCGAAAACTCAAATCGCATATATCAACACCACACATACAGATATTTAGAGTTTTTGCTGCCTTTCTGGTTACTTTGGATCAAAGTCAAATTGATGGCTACCATGGTAACATCTATATATGCTTGTGAGCCGACAGCATTGTAATGCCTAATCAAGCTCACAGGTGCGAATTTGTAACATCAGATAAATGCCATATTTTACAGAACACAACGAATATAATTTATTACGACCACATTTATCCCATACAATACGTTTAAAAGTTTGAAATTGATATATGTAACTATGTTTCTTTGACCTCCTCATAAACTCAAAAACTCTCTAGTTAAATTGTGTTAAATGCTAAAAAATGATGTGTAGAGGTAACAAAATAGATAATTGATACTGAATATCATGTGCAGTGCATCTGATATAACATACCAGCGCTTAGCGCTAAGAGCAGACTTAGTCTGATATAGCGCTATATAAATCATTATTATTATTATTATATTACCAAAACCCTTCCCTCAATGAAATACAGATCATGCTGCTTTTGTACTAATTAGTTAATCTTACATACACATCTTGGTCAAATACACAAAACATATATACAAAATCACAATCTGTTACAACAAAAGTTTTCATCGGAGCGTTTTAGAGGGTCAGAGCGACAAGACTCAATGGATAATTACCAGCCAGTATCTCTGAAGTCCATACATTCACTAGGGAATCGTCCTGCATATATTATTACCTAGCGTACTTCTGCTTATATTCTCATCCAATCAGTCTGTTTATGAGGCACTGAGATCACACGATACCAAATATAGATGACATGTGAGATGTTAAATGATATTGTGAATTTCAGAGCATTGGACTACTTACAAAATCTGATGCCATTTGCAAGTCAGATATTGATGATGGCAGGTGATGAAGATATGCAGGTGAAGCGACTGTTATCTCAGGTAGATGGCGCTATGGTGTACCTGATAGAGCAGCTGCAGCCAGCTGTAGATGGAGGGCTGAGTGTGGAGTCTCTGCTGGTAGAGAGCCCCACCACTCTGGACCTGCTCACCTTCCTTAATAACTCTCACACCACATCTACTGCACTCCAGGTCCTCATCACCACTCTCATGCTGACACCTGACCAGGTGAGCACTACATTACAATAGCTCATACCGGATTGATACAGTAACCTGGGCCATCACATAGTTACATTGAAATGTTTATATTTGACAGATACAGCCGTTGTTTTCTGGAGAGTTTGATATTTACTGCCAAGGAAACGTTGAAGATAAATTTGTCATCGGAGCAAATCAGAGTCAATCGTTCAAGGTTTTCTTGGATAAACTTTGTACAACAAACTTTGAAGCGATCTCGGATGAACTGCAACAAGTTTTTGATATTGACAAGTTAATGGAAGTGGTAATTATCAAAGCTTCTGCACTTTATTAATGATATTTCTATCAATAATAAGATTAGATTTGAAGATGACTGTATTGAAATTGGAACCGCATGATTAATGGATGGTTATGTTGTAGATACAGAATGGATCAGATATAAGCAGTGATTCACTTTCGACTCATTATGACCAGCTAGCAGGCATTATGGCACAGTTATCAGTGGATCTGCCACACCTGAATATAGAGTACGCTTTACTGGACCCCTCTCTGTGGCTAACTGTAGCAGAGGTGGTGCAGTCATTCGATATTTCAACATTGTTAAGATCAGCGTAAGTATCCATACACTAGGAGTTATCACTCTAGATATCATATTGGTGTATTTATTGTTACTGACTTTGCTTGAATTAAGACTCAGACGTAATATTCACATGATTACTGACTCTCATCTCTGATTGGTACAAGCACAACCAAGCACACAGCTGTGTCATGTTTATGATTGGTGTCTATTTGTTCAGGCAAGTTGACACGGCTCCGCTGCTGGAGATTCTGGCGAGGGATTATCCTGCGCATGCGTGGATGATCACTACTTACATGACCTACATCCAGGGGTCAGCTGCCCTGATGGACTTCCTCAGCATACAACTGGCAATCATCAATGGTATGAACTACATCTGCTAGTGCAGAAGATTGCATTTCTCATTATACTAAACTGATTTATGAAAGTATACTCTTTGAAATTGAAAACTTGAAAACATATTTCTGAATACGGTCTTGACTGATTAACGCTTTAAAAGGCAGCTTATAATGCCAATAGACACTGATCTTTAACTAAAATCAAAACCATTTGATTGTGCACAAGGACGATGCCGAGGCACTCTTAAAGCCGATACGAGGCGCGTTTCTTGCCTTATACCTGAGCCCATATCTTCGCTTGTGCTGCCGAGAATATCCTGAAGGAATCATACGCCACATGTATATGTTTTTCTATATTCACGTGATCTTATTCAGGTACTGGTTCGTTCAGCCTTGGCGTGGAATCTGAGGAGCTACAGCGAATATTACTTGCAGTAGAGCACTCACCAGATGTCACCACCGTTTTACTCCACACTGTCGCGGAGATCATGAAAAACCCAAACAAGGTACATAGCCAGTTTACCACTGTCACAGTTTATAAATCCCACCATATCACAAGTCACTTACATTCAAAACTGACCGACAAGCTAACCAATCAGTGCAGAGCAGAATATATATGAATCGTCATTTATTCATTTATTCATTTATTCTTTCACAAATCGGTGCACAGCCTAATTTTCATGAATAATCATGACTTTCGGCCGATCCTGAACGTATCTGTTTGCCATTGACGGCTGGTACGGAGGGTACTCTATAGAATCCTTTCTGTTGAAATATATTGCCAATTATATACTGGTATGGCTGAGTACAAGGAGCCATGCTCAATTTAGAAAATAAATATGTAAACAAAAAGGAAACTATAAAACAATGGCAGATCGTGTGTCACCTGTAAGTCAATAATTTGTTAACATTATTAAGGTGTGATTTGATCTGTTTGTATATTTCAGGCCTCTGAATTGAGTCAAATAGACCCGATGGCTATTTGTAGTGATGCGGCTAGTTTTACTGGCATATTTCAAGCTCCAGCTAATTCTAATATAGACATGGATAAAGTTCAACAGAGTGTTTGCCTCGTGGATTTCAACATGACAAAGCTGATGAACGAACTGGTGTACGAAGTAGAGGGACTTTCTGCGCTGGTGCAAGCTGTAAGTTTTGCAACCCATAGTTTCCTCTCAATCATTGCGGCACCATAAGCATGTCTTGGAAAAAGTATGAATGGAGCCGTTATATAAGATATGGCGTCATGGCAACCCATTGTTTTAAACAAGCTGCCAATATAACTTGCCAGTATATGTTCTCCTCGTTTCACTGATTATGATTATAAAGGTATAAATTTAATTTCTCTGCTCCAAGTTTAGACGATTTTATGAAAAGATTTATACATTTAAATCATGGTAATGGAAATGAGTTTAAATTGCTGTTACAACTTCAAATACTGAGGAAACCATGTGATTTATTGTATTTATTTTTAGTAAGTAGCGCATATATTGGCATGTTATAAAAATAAACCATGATATTCAGTGTAAAAAGTGGTAATACAAATTGAGATTTTTATCCCTGCCAACATATGCGCCGTCGGATATAAATTGGCTTATAAAATGTTGTGTCATCATTTAAAATTAGTAAAAAATTAACAATAAAACAACCCAACAAGAATTTATAAATGTGTATCATAAACAATATTTGCCGCCTCCATTCAGGCGGCAACTACGATGTCCCTTTTGATCTTACTCCAAGGTCATATGGAGGTAACTGAGGTTCCATATTTTGCAGTTTGGTAACCTGGATGCCTCTAACTACAGCAGTACAGACTTGA
The DNA here is from genome assembly GCA_949316495.1 of Amphiduros pacificus. Lineage (NCBI taxonomy): Eukaryota > Metazoa > Annelida > Polychaeta > Phyllodocida > Hesionidae > Amphiduros > Amphiduros pacificus. Next base: position 62,370,636 of record OX439002.1, read on the forward strand.
CGGTTTTCTCAATGCGGTTTGCATACCTACTAGAATCACTACTACACAATACCGGCGTGACTGCAGACTTCGGTATAGATGTTGGACTCATGAGTCCAGAGCGATGGAACCAGATTTTGGGCAATTTCTCCTCAAATTTGCCCTCTTTTGATACTCAACAGTTGGTATATTTGTCTATCTAGATCTGTGTTCCCGTCTTATGTTTATATTTACATATGATCGTGACATTCCTCTTTTCATTGTAGAATTTCAGAATTGTTCAGTGATGTCATTCCAATGATTGAAGGACTTTTTATTTTAACCAATGAAACTAAAGATCTGCATAACGTAATCGCAAGGGCTGATGATGTTATTGTTTTCATAATCGAGAACTTCAAACCTTTGATTGGTAGGACCTCTTAAGTTGTTTATCAATATTAGTCTCAGTACTACCACATTATTTATTACTATTTTAGAGGATATAATCCTATTAAATGGGATTTGTCTTTATTGAAGGTGCCAATATTACTTTGAATGAATCTTTGAAAGATGCCCCGGAGGCGCTGAGACTTGCACGTGGAATACAATATCTTCCTGTGTTGTTTGAGGTCATACTGAACACATTGTTATTCAAACCAGAAGGGGTAAGTTTTATGTTTTATATCACATACTTCGAAAAATAGGAAAAAAGGAGAAGGAATCTCGATGTCACGCACTTACCAGCATGATTATTCCTTTATCTGCGTTTCAGATTCCGCTAGACTTCTTTGAAGGCAACTTCATGGCGTTCTGTCGGGAAAATGCGGAATCCATCTTTGAGATCCCAGCAAGCAAGTTACAACAATTCTTACACATTCATAGCATCCTTTGTTCTACAAACTTTACAACTGTAGCTGATGAGTTGAGTGGTGCTATTGACATGAACATGTTACTGGAAAAGGTATATGATAATGCCCAATACGTCTTAACGATATGCAATGTATTATGGTTATAACCAAACATTTCCAAACTTTCTACGTAAAAATGTGTCCATTTGAAGTTTGTCAAAGCTCCTATCTTTGTAGATATATATGATGTTAAGTTTGTGTTTCTGTATTCCGCCTGTTTCAGTTCATGTCTTTGGAGCAGGGAGCAGCCAATATCACCTCATTTATTCTGCATCAGCAGGAGCTGGTGGACGTACTGACAGCGGTGTCTGAGGACCTGCCGAGGCTGGATGTGGACCTGCGGTGGCTGGATGCAGCTCTGTGGGAGTCATTGTTCACAGATGTCAGCACATGGCAAAATAACACTGTATTTAATACGTAAGTTGGATCGTTCATGAGTAATTGTGGGTAATTTTCATGTTTACATTAAATGATATGTGCCAAAATCAGATGTTTTAATTGTTATAATTACTCAATAGTTAATAACTTGTTCTTAGTTATACCGTTGAAAATAATATCTTTTATTTATATTATTATTTGATAAACATACGTGTACCTCAATGTATAACCAGGCGACTTGAAGGCTGTTAAAGTTTCTGCAGAGAATACCAAAGAAACTCTTCCTCTGGCTAAAAGATATTTTATTCAATTTGAATTATACTTTGTCAAATCAGATGAGAATATTGATGTTAATAAACCTTTGTATCACCAGTTCACTGTCTTTGCGTTGTAGAGCTATTTGAAGTGTAAACATAAAAGATTATCAGGAGTTTCGGTCTCTTAATTCTTGGGAGTAATCAACTCCAAATTAAAGAAAGAGATCAGACCACTCACAAGAAAATAATATACTCGCATTACATGTGCCATCAAATTGTCGTTTTAATGAATCTAGATAGATTTCATATGTGACCTTTCCTTTCAGTGTTATAGATGCCAGCAGCTCAATACAAACATTCCTTGAGAACTCAATTGGATCTGCAGGTTCAAGTCCTGAAATACAGCAGCTTTTGGGGGCTCTCAATGCACTGACAGACGTCACAACTATTCTGAATAATGTTGCTAAAAGTAAAGTATCTGGATATTACATTTTACTGTATCATTTTGAATATATAAAGAAAAAATAATAAAGTTATATACATTTGATATTGATTTCATGTTAGATCCGATGAAGCTGTTTGCTGAGAAGGTTGAGATCGGTAAACTGATAGCCGCCATGCCGCATATGCCTGATTTTGTGGAGACGATTGTGCTAACTATGTTTGAGCCTCAAAAGGTATATTTCTTATGTATTCTATTTATCATATGGATGCAACCTTATCCACATTAGAGTTAGTAGTCTCAATCTCCAAATTGACATATTTCTTTGTATTATTTTGTAGCCTTTCGACAACATTGATGATCTCTGCAATACAGACCTCGAGTCTGTTTTAAAAATGTCGGTGAACAAGGATTTCAACATAACCTCTTTCCAGACACTGTTGTGTTCTATCAATATGAGTGCACTTTTAATTGAAATCCAAGATATTGCTACGATTATATCAGTTCCGTGGATAGAACCTGATGTGGTAATTTATTTATTTTATAGTTCTGTCTGATGCACTCTTTTCTTGACTTCTTAGATTTATTTTTATTATCGTTTGCGTGGTAATGGTTTGAACTGATCTTTTGACAGGATGCCACGAGTGTGAATCTAACAGGATTGCTTTATCAAATTCACTCTCTGACGGAAACCTTGACAGCCAGCGACATGGCTGATGTCGAGGCTGCGCATGCGCTGCTGCCGTGGCTGAACGTCACCGCCTGGACGCACCTGGTGGACACACTCACCACCACCGCATTCGCACTCCCCTCACAACCTGACAGCATCAAACAGTGAGAGATATTCCTACATTGTCCACATTATATTCCTCTTTATAGATAAGCTTACTTATTAGGTTTGTTTTTATTACAATATCATTATTTTATTGATTTTTCTAGATATTTGGGATCTTTGGAAAATGCAGTTAATTTCGTCAACCTGACAGTGTTTTATCCAACTGTTCATACTATTTCCGCTGTTGTTGATATTATATCTACTTTACTTTCACCCTTTGTTGTCAATGGTAAGTTGTCATAAATTCAATCTACCTGATCTAATTAATTTACTTATCATTTGTTTGATATAAACACATATAAATATTATTTTGTCCTAAATTTAGTTATTATATATGAGTAAAGTTATAACAAATATTCTGTGTTTCAGTGCACGAGAAGTTATGTTTTTACCAGACGTTTTCGGCACAATGCAGTAACAATGCGACGGTTGTGATAGACAGTGCAAAGTATGGTCGCATGGGTGCTGGGGTTTGCGGGATTTCTGATGAAATAGGAAGCATTGGTTGCTATCAAGATGTCAAATCATGGTATTGTCCTCTCACATTTTAAATGTTTTTTTTTATATTTGTGTTTCATAAAGTCTGAAATGCTATATCATTGAACCTTTTGCAAAAAAACAAATCTCCGTTCACTTTATGAATTAAATTTGTTTTAAGTATTTGGATATATATCAAAAATTAGAATATTATAATATCGGTGCCTATCATTTTAGGGTTGAAGAGACATGCTCGAAGTCATCTACGTGTGAATTTGACGTGTCAGCTCTCGATCAGTATTTGCGAGCTGCTCCGTCCGAGGCGGCGCCTGCGGGAGCGATATGTCCTGCGGGTCTCGAAGCCTATTTGGATGTGATCTATTCCTGCTCAGAAAGTAAGTCTCAGCTGAATAAAAGTACAAAAACTTAGTCACCAATATTTCTAAGCAGAGTTGTCATGTGAAGTATATAATTTTGTGTTTCAGCAAACAATCGGCGACTTGAAGACTTAGTGCCTTCCTCCACTGAACTGATGAAGCTTGTGAGCATGATGGACGATATCCCCGGCGCACTACACATTGCGCTACTTTCCCTTCCAACAACACAGGTAACGTGTCCACAATGAAGCTTTCATTTTATAAACAATAATGAATGTCAAGTTTACATATCCTTTTGTCCAATTGTGGATCCATTTTAGTTCAGTGAAGAATGACTTACACTTTGCCCAATTATATATTCAACCAAACGGATTTTCTTGGGGTTCTCAAAAATACAGTACGAAATGTGAATCCGCCTTGTATACATTTTACAAGAGGACATAGGTCAGTGCTTCGGACCGTGCACTGTTTAAGAGTATCTATGTATCACCAGTTCGCTGTTTTTTGCGTCGTAAAGCTATCTGAAGTGTAATCTATCCCCGGTCACTATCCCCATTTACTATCCCTGTTCACTATCCCTGGTCGCTATTCCCATTCACTAGCCCCGGTCACTATCCCCGGTCACTGCCGCTGGTCGCTATTCCCATTTACTATCCCCGGTCACTGCCACTGGTCACTATCCTCATTTACTATCAGTATCAGTATCTCTGGTCTCTATCTACGGTCACTATCCCCGGTCACTATCCCCGGTCACTATCCCCGGTCACTGCCACTGGTCACTATCCTCATTTACTATCAGTATCAGTATCTCTGGTCTCTATCTACGGTCACTATCCCCGGTCACTATCCCCGGTCACTATCCCCGGTCACTGCCACTGGTCACTATCCTCATTTACTATCAGTATCAGTATCTCTGGTCTCTATCTACGGTCACTATCCCCGGTCACTATCCCCGGTCACTATCCCCGGTCACTGCCACTGGTCACTATCCTCATTTACTATCAGTATCAGTATCTCTGGTCTCTATCTACGGTCACTATCCCCGGTCACTATCCCCGGTCACTATCCCTGGTCACTGCCACTGGTCACTATCCTCATTTACTATCAGTATCAGTATCTCTGGTCTCTATCTACTGTCCCAAGTCACTATTGAATCATTGCATTTTATTTCTTTATTTGGTAAGCTTGGTGTAGTTTTTGTACATTGCCTATTGACGATAAGTTTCCCTATTAGTTCCAGGAGTTGTTGACCTCCGATGCCGTGCTGAGCCTGTGTAGTGGCAGTGGACATCTCCGGGATTACGTCACTGCGCCTCGGCATTCTACCCTCAACATATCACTGCTGCAGCATCAAATATGTAACCTCAATATTTCCTTACTTCAGCAGGAAATTATTGATGTTCTCGATATAGAACTCATTCGTAGTCAGGTAAATCAAATGTTAGATTATATATAAATAGTTATATGCTGTTCCGAGATGACAGTGCAACTTTTCACCATGGCTAATATTGATGATATTCTTAACATACCGTATATCTCATATATCTAGGCGGAAAACTATAATCCAATCAACTGGACAGAAACTTATATGAAATTTACATCGCTCATTGATGTCATGGAAAGAATTGGTCAGCCATCTAATAAGCTGAAAATAGATAACAGCTTCATCAATGAAAAGGTGTGGTTGGAGACAATAGCAAATGAAACAGCATGGGACAAACTTTTAACTGACTGGGAAACTAGTGCAAATGACATTATCAGGTAAATCTATTAGAGCATGACATGAACTTATATTTTAAGCTGACTTTATCTGAATTTTGAAAATGAATATAAAGGTATAACACAAAAATTGGAAGTGAAAATGTGGCATTTCTTCTATCTTTCAGCTTGTCGACACAGCTGGAGACGCTGACAACTGGGTTTGAGGATGACACAACAATTCATATGATTTTAGAAGTACTCAATACAGGTGTTCTGCTTCAGATTGCCCAGCAAGAACAGGTGGAAATGCAGGCAGACAATGTGACAATAAGTCACGTCCTTATACATACATTAAGGACGATGAACGGGGGCGCATTAGACTACCTGTGTAATGGAGGCGCAGTTGACTTTCCATCGGAAACTTTTTCTGTCGACAATCTCATAAATCTTTTATGTTCATTTGATGAAGATGTTCTCCCCAGGATATCTCCCTCTGATTCCAAGACGGAAGATCTTCTCAACATAATAGAGCAAATTACCAATGGCACATACGCGCCATCTGGTGTCACATTTGAAGATGTTGCTACAAATATGCAAGCGCTACTTCAAATGTACATGAATTTGGGATCAAATATGCATGAATTTGAGTTGGATGTGTCGTTGATGGAAGAGTATCTGGTCTCCTTCTACAGTAAAATAGACGTTTCAAATATACATGATCTGACACCGGTTTTAGAACAATTGTTATTATCATTGTTCGGTTTGGGTGATTTACCAAGCCAGTATTCATCCGTGTTCCAAGTACTCATGGACTACGTCACATCTGTTATGCAGACAGTTGCCGTGCAGAATTCAGCATTGGATATTGGCAGTCTGTTTTCAGATGTAACGTCAATAAAAAATATCATGAATTTGACTTTTGGGCTTCAGCCTGATATGATAACAGCAATGTTGAATAGCTCAGTAAAGTTTGAAAAGGTAGGAACATAAAGTATTCTTCTTTCTTAATTTTAGTTTGGAGTGAGGCATTAGACCCTTTAATTTTGTATTCTTTGAATTGTTTTCAGCTATCTCAACTAATGAACATGTCTCCACAAATGCTTGGGCAATTGGCATGTGACGGGAACAAAATGAACGAGTACTTCATCTTAGATTCCTCCATCAATGAGGACATACTCAGATCAACATTTTGTGGATTTAACGCAACTGTTTTCATCCAAGATATTATGGATGCATTTGACATTGCGAACCTGATGGCAGAGGTTAGTGCGCATGCGTTCCCTGACATATTGACATAGCCAATCAAAGTGGTTACATTCAACATGATTTTGAAATAGATTTCGTTATTTGTTCTGCGATTTAATATATGTTTTTTCTTCAAAATACAAACAATAGGTGACTGCAGCAATGGAATTCAAATCCGTTAACACAACTGTTTTGGAAACTAGCATTTCTGACCTTTTATCTGAGATAATGCGCCTCAGTAATGCCACGGACCTGGTGTATGGGGGGAGGTCGGTGTCTGATCTGCTCAACATCCCATCAGTGCCTCATGCCAGGTTTTGGACGGACTTTCAAAGATACCTGACTAATATAACCACTGCCTCAGACATGTAAGTCACCAGTTCCAACTCATTTGAATTTAACATTCAGACGGTCAATATTCGTATGTACAGTAATGGTATTTGTTGTTTGCTGGGTATAACAGAGACGTTTCTGGAATCACTGCCCTGGTTCCCACGATGGAAGGCAGTCAGTTCTGGGATGAGATTCTACCGATTATGGCAGCCACAAATGTCATTGTCGAGGTGATAAACAAGCAAATCACGAGTCTTAATGGCAAGTAATTTATCAACATATTTTGTTTATAAATATCTGGAAATTTTGTTTCGATCAAATTGAGTTTTTGAGTGCTAATTCACTTGTGTCCGATCAAACATTTGAATAATTTCTATTTAAATTGAAATGATTCATACATATGTAACTTACGTTAATACAAATTCTGCACAATATTGTTTATATTTATATACATATACATGGACCTATATGCATATATATGAAGCTGACTCTCCTTTTTGATATGCAGAAAGCGTTGCCCTGAATGACCTCCTTTCCGACTCCGTGATGACCTTGGCCTATTTGTTCAACCTGTTAGACATGGCTCCGGATATCGTAGCGGATGTCTTAGAAGCTAAGATAGACTTAGCACAGGTTGGTTTATGACAGTTTGCAGCGGGGTTTATGTGATATTTGACGACGACGAAACTATCAATTTACCTGTATCACTATTATCTTCAGATTGTGCAACTTGACACTTGGGAAAGTGTGGGCAACTTATTCTGTAATGATTCCGCCGTCCAGTACACGTCTGATCGCAACCGGACGGCCCTCATCCGCGCCATATGCCAGGCCGACTGGAGCGCCCTCTCCTGGCAATTCATGGACGCCCTCGATGCCGAGAAGATAACCCAACAGGTATCCTCAGCCCCTACTCATCATGTGATCATTGCAACCAACCAGCGTCCATCTCCTCTAATTGAATTTACCAAAAATCATATGTGTAAATGATCAATATGCGGCACATTGAAAGTTGATTAATACCCTATTTCAGTTCATGAATGTTGCCTCTCGCAATTCTTCGGCATTCAACATGGAAGAATTCCTTATCAACTATGGCAAACTTCAAACAAACGTAGATGTAATCCTGTCAAGCTTAGATGATGTCAAAGTTCCAGAGTTCTTAAAATTTCAAGATGACTGGACAAACTGGTTGTCCAGAATGGATGAGGCCATTCAGTTCCCAGCCAAAAGTGACAAAGACACACTTTTATGGTATGAATGGAATATTATCAATGGATCATTTCATCATGATATTACCAAATGCGTATTAGCAGATATTGAGTCATATTTCACAGTAATATTATGTATGTTTTGCTAGGCTGGGTCAATGGTTAAATACAGTATCTGCCTCCCTGGAGTCAGAGGAGTTTTGGAACACGACTCTGCCAATCTTAAATGTTATAAACATGGTGGCGGAGGGAACACTTAATGCCACCTCAAAAACAACAGGTATGCTATTTGATATGTAATGTATATATTACCATGATAAAACAATCATTGGCTCTTTGACATTTCACCATCAATTAAATGATAGACAATTATCAATTCCTCGATGATATTTCCAGCTCTCAATATCACGTTTGCTGATCTCATCAAAGATGAGGAACAATTTCTGGAATATCTGGAGATGGAATATTCAATAGACCAAGACCTTATCCTACTTCTCCTCAACACAACACTGGATGTGGACCAGGTAGGTGATTCATACAAGTACTTCAACATGCTATGTAAGGACTATGAGCTGGGACCACTCTGGGAACCATTGGTTTGGTTTATATTGCAGCTCCTCAGTAAGCTGGATATGGAGACTCTCACAGTTGGTGACATCAGTGATCTGGTGTGTGGAGATAATTCTATCATTCCGCCTGAAGTGAATGTCAAAGATTTGAAAGATATTCTATGTGACAACAACATGAATGATTTACAACTTAAACTTACAAATATTCTCAATATGGATGACATTGTCAACAAGGTACGCCAGTTGTCGACGTTTTAGTAGTTTAGTAGCTTTTTCTTGATGTTTTGGACATTTATTCAATCAATCTACGTAACCATTGACAGCTATGACCTTTCTGCATTGCAGTTAATGGTATTAGGGGGAGGTACATCCGTGAGGGACTTTGACTGGACGCAGTTTCTGTCCAATGCATATGCCGTGCAGTCCCAGTTTCCAGACATGCCTACTGTTGCCCTGGGCTTGGCCAGGTTATTCAGGGCAGATTCAGCCTTGCCGACATTAGAGCAGCATCTCCAGAGCGTGATTTCCTCATCCTCCAACCTGGACGAGGCGGCACTAGTGAGCGTGTGAGTGCAAGAACGGCATCGGTATATACATTGAGATTGTGTTGTTTTATTGATGGGCTCATGATTGTCATTGTCACACTTTTTTCCAGGCTAAAAGAGAGCATGGAGGCAATAGTAGTTGCCTTGAACGATACATTGACCATGGACGCCGAGACAGCACATATCTTCCGAAGTATAACCACCATAACCAATGTAATATCTGAAAGACTTGACAGGATTGCAGGTGGGTATTTTCATTAAAGGATATGTGAAGATAAATAAGGCTTAAATTGAAATATTAGAAATGGTTGGTTTGATTTGTATGATGGTTGTTCTTACTGGGCGGTTCTGGATGGGTTGAATGTTGTGTATTCCAGCAGGGGGCGTGTCTATCTCAGCTCTCTTTGGAGATGTGGAGGAAGTGGCGGCCATGATGCATCACGTGCTGCAGCTGGACTCGGACGATATCAGGGCTTTCTTAAACATCTCCCTCCTCCCAGATATGGTAATCTATCCTCCCTCAAACATATCATACATCATGGCACTGCAATTCAAACATATCATACATCATGGCACTGCAATTCAAACATATCATACATCATGGCACTGCAATTCAAACATATCATACATCATGGCACTGCAATTCAAACACATAATACATCATGTCACTGCAATTCAAACATATCATTACTGCAAGCTTTGTTTACCCAGCATAAATGGCTTCAAAAATAGGACAGGTTTTTCATTTTATAAACCTATTCATGAAAGAATTTAAGCAACATACTCATATTGTAGAAAAGAATTAAATATATAATCATAATTTGCAAAAAGACGTCAGCTTTTAAATCATGCAAACCATTTGTGCCTCTCCAATTTCCTTTTATCATTAACCTTTTTATTGCATATTTGGTACTGTTTATGAGTAATTGGTAATATTTTTGAGGACATGGATTTTATTTATATAATATAATGTTAAGAGTAATACATTATATACAGAGGTTATATTCTGAAATAACCCTTTATGGTATAAACCTAAAGATATCGTGTACGGTCAATTCAAAGCCCATAGTTTGTATATTTTGGAAATCCACTCAATTAACAAGCTTTATATTCACATTCCGTTGAGTATTAAAAAACCTTTCCTGTGCAGTATACAATGTGATATGTAATTTCTCATATTAACCACTGGATGCATTATTTCATAATAGCTCAAGATGTCATTTTTCCCTTGAATTTCCTTTGAAGATTATTCCCAAGTCTTAACGTTGTTCTATTATTGTTAAATGTTATAGGCCTATGTCTGTAATTTCAAGTGATGCAATATTAAACCAAAGATGTTTTTGAATGTGCTAAGGTAAACGTATCTTTCCTGCGCCTATCACTGCAGAAATAAGTTAAAACTGTAAAAGGAAAATAAGTGGTACAAACAGGTTATCACAAATCAAGTTGTGTTCCATGATCTCATCTTACAAATGACAGCTCATGGTGGGTAATAAAAACAGAATATTCATAGATTTCTTCACACATGATGAAGAGTAAATTAAAGAAGAAAGGAGCAGATATATTATGCAGGGCACTTGACGTTCACAAGACACATTCTGTTCTTTTAGATTCCCAAATTAGTCACATCAGAGGGGCTAGAAGGTTTGTTTTGTAATGAAACATCAGCCTTGGCCGCAGTGTCTACGAAGGACCTTCAAAAATCCATATGCTCTGCCAATCTCACATACTTGGCACTGCAACTTGAGAAAAGTTTCAACGTGAAGAACGTATTGAATGAGGTAAGTATTGTCATAGAGAACTGTTTAATATTATCCAATTTTATTAACGTGAACATATTTGCAGTATATTGATCACAATTATTCCTTGTTTGGTAGATGTCACAGTTAGCATGGCCAATAGACTGGCGTGGGATTGTGGATAATTCAACAAATAGTGGGCTGGAGTTATTACAACTGATTCTGAGCCTCACCCAGCAACCGCCAACTGTAGACGAGCAACTCACCGGGCAACTCACCGGGCAACTCACCGAGCTTCTCAACGTGACACTAGTTATGGACATCATGCAGTCCATTGTACAACAGCAAGTTGAAGAGAAGTACGTGCATCTTGTTACTGATAAATAGGAGATAATAGTTTGTATCAACCAGGTCACATCTAATACAAGAAAAATATAGTCATGCAGTTAGTGTGTATGTCCTACCGGAAGGGGAGACGTTATCTTCTACCTGTCATCGTATCGCATCGATACCTCCCCAGTATTCCATGCAGTCGATAGATTTGATTACTATTACCTAAAATAACGTATATTATCAATGAAGATATTCCACCTGAAAATTGCAATATTTCTATTTGATTTGTATTCCGAAAAGGTATATTGGTATTTACTTCATAGTATATTTTGAAGAAAAAGAAGTAAAATATCCAATATCAAATCCATTTGACGCTCTTCAAAATGTTAGATACGTTTTCCAAGCTTTGTGTCTGTCATGTGGTGTTTTCAGCATTCCGGAGATTGTGACCTCGATGATGCGGGCATTGCAAGACATCCCGGGCTTTGATCAAGTGATCGTGGCAGTCAGTCAAATGACGGAAATACTCGACTCTCAGATGGGAAATATACTCAGTAGGTGGTGAATATTTAGCGCATGTCTTTTGATGTTGATGCCTCTTCGCTACCTGTCAAAGTCAACTAATAATTTATTTTTGTAGATGGGGAAATAAAAATTGCTGATGTATTAACAAATTCTACGGCTTTGGCAAATTTATATAAAACCCTGATAATGAATTACCCCGACCTGCAGAGCATGCTTCAAGCAGACCTTCAATACAAACCTTTGGTAAGTCTTTTATCTATTAGGACATTAGCATTTTGTTTGGTTTGTAGACAAGAGATTAAGATGGTTAAGCGCTGATCAGTTATGGTTTGTGTTATCATACATGTATATTAGAAGTAAACGATAAATATATATATATATTTGAACCTTTTTAAATACATAGAACACAACATTTAAAACCATCCTGTTCCCACCTTTAATATGTGCCCAGAAGGACTTTGCTTGTAAAAATCAGAGATATTTTAATTTTAAATGTTTTTGTAAATATTATGGGTATGTTTTAGTTGGAGACCTTATCAGAGATGTCCATGACGAAAGCTTTGGTATGCAATAATACCGTGATGAGCGATCTGCTGTGGGACATAGATAGTATTGCTCGTGACGTCAATGTGACCCAGATAATGAAGATCTTGTGTGAGCAAGAGGGTCACGTGTGGTATGAGCAACTGAAAGGTGCTGGCATGTCACCCACAGATATATTCTCCATCACTGACAAGGTGAAACACAATTTATAAAAATAGTTCAATATCGAGAATAGTTCATTGTATTTTCATATCACGACCGTGACAGAACTTAATGAAAAAATAATCTTCAATAAAGTGGTGAGCGAAGTTTAACAAACTTGACCAATCTTGAATGTTTGCCATATACAGCTGGTGTCGGCTCTGGACAGTGCTGGAATAGAATATAGAATGGATCCCTCATCTCCCGGCTCGGTGGACTGGACAGGTCTGGGCACGCAGCTGGAAGGATTGATGAGAGTGTTTGAGCAGATGAGTATTCTTCCTGAGGGCGTGGTACCTCATGAGAATATATCCCACTGGCAAAGTGTAATCACGGACATAATGCAGGCAACATCAGACACAAGCCTGCAAATGTAAGCAGAGACTTGCTCAAATAAAATACAGTTATCATTACTTAAGTTTTACACTTTTACCATTAACGTTGTAAGCACCGTTATGCGCACAGAATGGTAACACATTTATTGCTGTATTTTGTAGGATGACACAACATTTGAACATGATGGATTCTATTTTGAAAGATTTTGACTTTTGGCAAACTATAAAGAAATATACATATGCTTTCTCTACATTTATGGAATACGCAAATAAACAAATAGGGAAATTACAAGGTAATTCTTATTTTGATTATGCTTTGAAATATTGCTGTAATATGTAAGAGATGCGTATTTGTCAAAAAAGGGCATTCTCTTTCATTACTTGTATTGTGTAAATAGTTTTGGGTTTTATTTATTTGTGCCACATTGAAAACTCAGGAATTGTGTCTCATGCACGTCAATGAAGTACCATCTTTACAATTGAATTTGTATTATATAGATATGGAAGGGACAATCAAGTTGGAAAACATATTACCAGATCCCGAATCAGCAAATGCTCTTCTGTCTAAATTGATATCGGAAAATGCCACAAAGGCTTTATTATCATTGTCGCTGAAGCCTGACATGATGATGAAGTTCCTGGATGCCTCGTCGTGGCCTGGCATCATGTGTGACCGGGAGCAGTTTAATGAGATGTTTACCTGGGACGAATATCAGGACATCTACTCCCTGCAGGAAGATTGGTGTGATGCTCTCAAGAATAACACCACTCTGGTCAAGCACATAACCGACCTATTCAACCTCACTGGGATTGTACAAGAGGTGAGAATATACCGCACATATTTTATAGCCTCTTTTTTATGCAGCATGCAGATAAGGTAGAATTTTGCACCACATGTGTATTCGGATTGTTGTTCATTATTTCTGCATTCACAGATTGATCGTATTCTGATGGATGGAACTCTCTCGGAAAATCCCTGGCAGTTATTTACTGACCAAATAGAAGTATTTATGAGAAATATGGCTGCAATGGGAAGTATTTCCCCCGGTGAAACAGGACAATTTGAGGGTATATTAGGTCAATTAACTGATTCCCTTTCCCTCCTTTCCGGAAATGTGAATAATATGAGGTAAGTCTTTTGTCGTTACATTATACTACAAACATATTTGTATTTCGACATATGATAAGAAAGTAGGCTGGATGTGGTAATGTGGTGAACCTTCCTCCAGTACTAATGCTCAATTGGTCTTGTCCAGCGCTAGGAACAGATTTATCTGGTATCAGCGCTTTGAACAGATTTATCTGGTATCAGCGCTATAGACATTTTTATTATTATTATTATTGTCCGTTGCAGCAGTGTCAACGTGTGTGCAATGCTCAACTGGGAGTACATCGATATCAGTTATCAAATCAATTATGGAGTTAATTATGCCAATTGGATCGTGACACTTCTTGGTAAACTGCCTGAGATAGTGAATGGTAAGAGACATCCTTTATAATGAAAACACCTCCATAGTTATATCAATATAATACTCCTTCCTACACTTTGTATATTACGAGATGTGAAATCTACAGATTAATATGTCGTACATTTCAGATGCACAGTCGCTGACTTGCGATCTACCAAATTTAAACTTTACAACTTTCTATGGAAAGTTAAAACAGAGCAGACTATGGAGCATTGGTGAAGAGGTAAAATGGGAATCGCCACTTCAAATCTAATTATTTGTTTGTCCAAGGGTTATGCTTTTATAATAAAATGATAACATGTGATAAAACATAAAAAGAAGTATTTATATTCTTCAGATATTTGTTGTTCTAAATGACCAGTCGATGATACCAAAAGTATCCTGCCCACAATACATGCAAAATTTACAAGATCTCCAAGACATGTTCACTGCCACCTCTCAGAAAATTGAGAACAATGCGACGTATATCATGGAATGTGTCGTCAAAAATAAGGACAAAGTTATCCCTGTTTTCAGTGATATTAATGAGTGAGTACCATCTTGTTTGCAGTAATATTCCCAAATGCATAACGCGTCTGATTTCAAAATATACTTTAGATTGCATTTATGAATATCATTTATATTTTACAGAATGCTAACTTTCCTGGGTGATATTCAGACCTTAATATCAGAGGCCCCAATAGTAGCTGATCTAGAACTTGAGGATATCCAACCAATCCTCGATATGCTGCTTAAAGGATTCATCAAGCAAGAACCAGGTAGGACGTACTACTTGCTTGTAAAGGGTTCATCAAGCAAGAGCCAGGTAGGACGTACTACTTGCTTGTAAGGTATTCATCAAGCAAGAACCAGGTAGGATGTACTACTTGCTTGTAAGGTATTCATCAAGCAAGAACCAGGTAGGACGTACTACTTGCTTGTAAGGTATTCATCAAGCAAGAACCAGGTAGGACGTACTACTTGCTTGTAAGGTATTCATCAAGCAAGAGCCAGGTAGGACGTACTACTTGCTTGTAAGGTATTCATCAAGCAAGAGCCAGGTAGGACGTACTACTTGCTTGTAAAGGATTCATCAAGCAAGAACCAGGTAGGACGTACTACTTGCTTGTAAAGTATTCATCAAGCAAGAACCAGGTAGGACGTACTACTTGCTTGTAAGGTATTCATCAAGCAAGAGCCAGGTAGGACGTACTACTTGCTTGTAAAGGATTCATCAAGCAAGAACCAGGTAGGACGTACCACTTGCTTGTAAAGTATTCATCAAGCAAGAACCAGGTAGGACGTACTACTTGCTTGTAAGGTATTCATCAAGCAAGAGCCAGGTAGGACGTACTACTTGCTTGTAAAGTATTCATCAAGCAAGAACCAGGTAGGACGTTCTACTTGCTTGTAAGGTATTCATCAAGCAAGAGCCAGGTAGGACGTACTACTTGCTTGTAAAGGATTCATCAAGCAAGAACCAGGTAGGACGTACTACTTGCTTGTAAAGTATTCATCAAGCAAGAACCAGGTAGGACGTACTACTTGCTTGTAAAGTATTCATCAAGCAAGAGCCAGGTAGGACGTACTACTTGCTTGTAAGGTATTCATCAAGAGCCAGGTAGGACGTACTACTTGCTTGTAAAGGGTTCATCAAGCAAGAACCAGGTAGGACGTACTACTTGCTTGTAAAGTATTCATCAAGCAGGTAGGACGTACTACTTGCTTGTAAAGGATTCATCAAGCAAGAACCAGGTAGGACGTACTACTTGCTTGTAAAGTATTCATCAAGCAGGTAGGACGTACTACTTGCTTGTAAAGGATTCATCAAGCAAGAGCCAGGTAGGACGTACTACTTGCTTGTAATGTATTCATCAAGCAAGAGCCAGGTAGGACGTACTACTTGCTTGTAAAGTATTCATCAAGCAAGAGCCAGGTAGGACGTACTACTTGCTTGTAAAGGATTCATCAAGCAGGTAGGACGTACTACTTGCTTGTAAAGTATTGGACTCATAGGTGGAGAGAATTACGGCATATGTATTATACTGAGTGGTCCCCACTACTTCACCATGGCAGATTGCCATGACTTTATGTGAATTGTAAACAGAAGAATATTTCCCTTACCTTCTTCGCAAGATTAACTAAATCTTAGGTTGACAACTCTGATAGTCATCAATAAATGTGCTGATAAAGACAATCATTTTTTCAGTTGCTGTGGAATTCGGAGAACTGCTGAACAATGTCAGTAGTTTTAGCGACTTTCTTCAGCAATCAGCCGAAATGACCCCAGCAGTCATCCAGGCATTCCTGGGGGCAACATTTGACCTGGATTCGGTAAGGTGCCATTGTAGCTCCTGGTCTCCCTATGAGTCCCTATATCAAACTCTAATAGTGTAATGAGAATCATTTTTTAAAAGTTCTTAAAAAGGAATATGCGACTAGAATTAGCTTATTATCGCAAATGTGAAATCACATGTCGATCTTCAATATCACTGATTTGATTTTGAGCTTGCCTGGGTGATCAGTTACCCGATATTGCCTGTTACTTATCTTTAATTATTTCAGAATGCCTTTGTCAACCACACTTCAGATGGCATAGTCAGATTATTATGTAACGCCTCCGAGTTGGCCGGAATCCTGAGCATATATCCGGCAGAGGGCGTCAATCTCACCACGGTCAGCCAGCAGCTGTGTGGGGACGATGTCGATGACATAGCCACAGTTCTGAAAAACAGTCTGAATCTAACAAACATACTGCTCTCAAAGGTTGGAATTATGATTATAATCAGCGCCATGTATATGATTAATAAAAGAAATGGCGAAGGAAGCAATGTGAAAGAACACTACGTAGCCTATTTAGATAGTTTACAGACATATAAACATTAGAAATATAGAAATATGAAAAATGTAATGTATGTAAAACCTAACACACGTATTGTTCCGCTTCAGGCGAGGGCTACTGTTCCAAACTATATCCAAGACACTATTTGGATAGGCATGTTGATCAATGATGTGAATCAACTCGTCATTGATCTGGACAGGGTGATCAGCTTTGCATCTTTGGTAAACGAGTTTGACATGGATACATTCTTGAGTTTACTCCCCAGTTTAGCGAAGTTTCTGACTGACGGAGGAACGGAAACAGTCATTGACGAGTAAGTTTTATTGTACCCTTATTTCTTGATCTTTCACAATAATAAATGTCAGATACGATAAATTGAAAATGAACGTCTTGCAGTATTGAGCAGTTGCTGGAGAACCTGAAGGATATAAATGATGACCCATTGGCCCAGATGATAATTGCCGATCTGCAGACATTTGCCAATGGTTTACGAGGCCTTTCGTTCGTTGTGGATTATATGCCAAGCAAAGGTAGGAAGGTTAATCTACAGATGACACTAAGGGCGATATATAGGTCTTATTAAGTACAAAGGTTAAAGGATAATTTACAGATGGCACAATGAGCGACATATATGTCTTATTAAATATTAGCATTGCTAATAATACTGGGGAATTAATTTTTCAGTGCTACTAAAGGATTTGGTCAAATCATCAGATTATGTGGAGGAATATCTCGAAGCAACTCTCGGAATAGATGAGATTATTGCCAAGCAACTGCTGGACGCAAGCATCTCGTGGGAGAAGGTAACATCATCAATCTCTCGCAATGCTTTCTCTTTTTTACGCTTGTTGTGGAACAATATTAGTGGCCAATACACAAAATGTCAGACATGTGTTGATGACTTGTTGGCAGATGCTCTCGCTGCACGCGGCTGACATCCCGGGACATATATGCGATGAGCAGTGGTTGTCTGAGCTGCTCAATGTCAGCAGGAGCAGTAGTGTCGATATCATGGACATCATCAGCGAAATGTGCGTCCTGGATGAGCAGACGGTCGTCAATGTCACATCCCTCATACTACAAGAAATAGATATCAGGGAGTATATTGAACAGGTAACTGTATTTCAGGGTTGATAATCGGGGGCGATTCCTCGTTTGGCCACATTATGATCTGCTAGTTATGCACGCGATAACGTAAAGCATTGTAACCCATCACGATATCAGTCTTATCGGAGTGTAAGAATCATCTTAATAATTATCATTAACTGTCAAATGTTACAAGGTAGCATATAAAGGCATCGAGTGTCCTCATTATGACGCTGTCGTAATACAGTCCTGGGTATGGCTAGAGTGTATCATGTTATCATGTTAACTATTGGAATGGTCCCAATCAAATATGACTGTTAACAATATTTACTCCAGGTATTTCAGGGTGTGTGGACCTATCATATGATGACTTCGGCCAGATTACTCTAATCAGAATTTCAAAATATCTTGTTTCGATTAAGAAAGTTTCTGTTGATATTAAGATATCATTGCCGCTTAGACAAATGGTTGACACATCACTGAGATTAATACATGAATGTAACATTCGAATCAGATGCTGAGTGTGAATGCTGATATCATTCTGAAAAACAACAATATGAGCGAAGCAGATATAAAGGAGATTCAGAACATGGTCGAAGCATTCCAACCCCTCACGTCCAGTTTCAATGAGATTTCCAAGAGACTGGGCAATCTCACCAAGTCTATCTCTCTACCAGAAAATAATGATGTGTCACCAATCTCAGGTAAGACATATTGCCAAGGCGAAATCCATCTTTCAATCTCAAACATGTTTGTTCGTCACTCAAAATAAGAAAGTGATTGATCTCGCATTGAAAATAAGACAGTGATTGCTCGTGTTCAGTGCAGTCCACGATGCGGTCGGCGAGTGCGCTGTTGTGCGGGGACAGTTCCTCGGCCAGTGTGGAGGATGAGTACGGCATATTTGGCACAGACCCCAGCGTACAGACCAGCAACCAAACCGTCTGGACACCGCAGCAACAACAAGAAATATCGCAATTACCAAGTTAGTTACATTACATACATTGTACAAATCCTCTTCAAACACCAAGAAATACTAACACTTATTTATCGATCATATCATATAGAAAATTTAACAGAAATATAACAATTGTTGTACGTGTTTCTTTCCATACAAAAAACAACCCAGTTCAGGAATCACACCAGAAATGCTAAATAATGAGTAGGGTGTTATATGATTTCTATATTTTGATATATTGCTATTTCAGCTGAGTTTTGTGTGGATTTGTACAAGGAAATGCAGAACTTGGGCGACCTCGGGAAGATTATGTGGTCCCTGGTAAAACCCCTGATCCGGGGTACTATTCTATATACCCCGGACAATGACGTCACCAGGGCAATCATGACGGAGGTAAGTCTATCGCAATCATTCTAAACTCGTCAACTCGTGTTTTAATAGTTATTTATGGAATGATGGCTTTGAACTTGTGATGTTGCAGGCCAGCTGGTTGATAAATGGAATAGATGAAGTAAACAATCTTGCAAGAAATTGGATAGATTCATCTGAAAATCTTAAAGGGATGGGGAATAATGGGTCAGGACTTGAAGCGTTGAAGGTATGTTTACAGAATTTTTCCCTTTTGTTGTTGAAATATGTGTTGAATATAAATTATGAAATATAACTTGCAAAGTTTATGAATGCAAGAGAAATAATGAAATTCTTAAAAAGCACAATATGAATTAGGGACGGAATTTACAAAAAAAAATATCTTAGAATTCGAAGTAATTTCATCGGACCATGCAAGAACCATTATGATACGCTGTCATATCTAACACTTTATAGTTAGATGATGAATTCATGGAACAAATCGACCAAGCTATTGTAAGTAATTTGCTTGTGCCAATATCAGAGGCTATGTTTGTGCCAGTATCAGAGGCTTTGTTTGTGCCAGTATCAGAGGCTTTGTTTGTGCCAGTATTAGAGGTCCTGGTTGATTGTTTCACACTTTTCACGACTTTACAGCTGTCACTATCACATTTGAAGAGTATGGGAATAGCCTGTCCCAAAATAGATATCTCACTTTTCATTTTTAAAAGGTATCCTCGTTGATCATAAAATATATTGTCACTCTAATTATGTTTATTGCCACTTTGATAACACGGGGCCGATACACATTTACAGGTCCATCCATGATTGTGACCTGTTACTAATAAGTAGTGACTGAATGATAGACTTTCATAGATACGATCTAGATTGTAATTCTCTAAAGAATCAATAAAAACTACATGCTTGAGTAAACAAGGTCCATTTTTTGTGTAAATGTGAAGGTTAAACACCTCAACCCACTCTCCAAGAAAAACAGGGTATCGTGTTGATCCCAGGGAAAAAAACGATTATTTTAATATAACTTTTATATTGATTTCATACGTTCATATCTTTCACGTGTGATCTTTGTAGGCTGCACTGAAGAATCCCTTTGTCAACGCGGCTATGACAGAGATGATGGGAACAGACGGCTGGGAAATAGTCAACCAGATGGAGAGTCTCAGCGATCTAGCATCTCAAGATACCAGCCAACTCAACTCCCTCGCATACATGGTGCACAACTTCACCGAATGTTTTAACCTCAATCTGCAGGCTGTTGGGTCCGAGAGAGATCTTGTCCTGAAAGGAATGGATCTGAGAGAGGACAATAAATTGCTTGCTGGTGGGTACACATGGGAGATAACCAGGCTTCTAATATACATGCATGTCTCTTGTTGAAGCCAAGTGTCCATTTTGTCTTTCAAATTACCATATATGATAACATGGGTTGTGTGTGCAGGTGTTGTATTCCTTGGCATGGAGACGCTGGATCGACGCAGGCGCCAAGCCGAGGCAGTGTCAATACCAGACCATGTCCGCTACAAGATTCGCATGGACCAGAATGCCGTCCCCCCCACTGACAAGTGGTCGGAAATGTAAGAGCCAACCCATGTAATATAATCAATGCCACAATTGCAACCGGCTAATTTAAAAAGATATTTGTGACCTCCCTCATTATACACATGTAAGTGAGCTCCAGCAAAACAGAACGAGTTGTTTGGTTAATCTTTGTGATGATAATAGGCTTTGTGATGATGATTAAATGCTTTGAAAAGGAATACTCTTGTTTTCGTAAATATGACAAAGTCCTAAATAAAAATTGTAACGATATTTGCAATAAGGATCTGGCGACCAGGGCCTGAGGATAACTTTGTGACTGACCTGGAATACATGAGAGGGTTTCTCCCCCTTCAAGATATGATAGATCAAGCCATAGTCAAGCTGAAGGTGGGCAGTGACGCCCAGCTTCCCAACATTGCCGTCAAACAGATGCCATACCCCTGCTACGAGGATGACCCGTAAGTTCAATACATTCACCCCGGTAACTTAGTCGGGATGGGATGGGCAAATCACAAGACAAGACATTTTATCGTCAGTGTTGGGTTCGACCCCTGTCATAGATTTAGTCCTATAGTTGATGAGCGTTGATTCTTGCTGACATTAACTGATTCATGTGAGCAGTGTGAGTGAGGTTGTTGTTTGTTGTGTTGAGGTTTCAGTACTGGATCAGTCAGTATTACTTCCCCGTGTTGATGACCATTGCCTGGCTGGTGGCAGTCGCCGTGGCCGTATCAACGCTAGTGGCAGACAAAGAGACCGGCGTCGAACACGTGAGTACAGCTTCTATCAGTTGTAAATCTAATGTCAAAAATAGCTTTTCAGAATGATCAAAGAAGACATAGTATTCAAAATATTATTAAGAACTTTTCCTGGAAATCCTGATATGTAAGAGGAGTTGTTTTGATCCTGTGTGAGTGTTGTGTGTTTGTGTGCAGGCCCTGAAGGTGATGGGGATGCGGGAGGGCGTGAGCTGGGCTGCCTGGTTCGCCGTCACGCTGATCTCCATGGTCGTCATGGTGCTCGTACTCACCGTGCTCGTCACCGCCGGCAAGCTGATGGGAAGGTCCGACTTCATCCTCCTCTTCCTCTTCTTCTCCACCTTCTGCCTGTCCATCACTGCCATGTGGTAAGTCATCATCCACGACGCATCCTACACATTACTACTCGTATTTGATGAGATTTAATTATCAGAGATATTAATATTGACGGGGTTCAATACAGTGTCCTCCTGTCTCCTCCCGTGTCCTACTAATCTGTGGGTACTTCTATTTCAGTTACATGGTGAGTGCGTTTTTCTACCGCTCCACGCTGGGTGCCATGTGCGGCATGATCGTCTATATGACCTCCTACCTTCCTTACATCATCGTGGCGGCTGTCAGATCCGAGCTGTACTTCTGGCAGAATATACTACTGGTATGTGCAGTGTATCCCATACATCGTCACCAATAGCTAACAATCAAATCATACATACAGAATGCCTTCTGGTGACAGATTTTCTGAGGGAATTACTTTCATTTTACCTTTATTATTCTTATTGAAAGAGCATTTTCCTTTTTCATTTGAATCTTCTGATGGTCATAATACACTATTATACTATCATTTTTAATGAAATTATTGATTTATGATTCCATAACAAAATTACTTAAGACATCCAAGATATCTCCATATCATTCCAACTCAGATAAAAGGTGGCGTTGCAATCCATCACTACTCTAAAGTTGGCTTTATCATGTCAAACTGGGAGAGGAAAAAGGCTCTGTAGATTGTAGGACCCAGATACAGAGGATTTCCAACCTTTATTAAAGTAATATATTAAGCAATATTTAGTGTGTAAAAATAATCTATAAACAATACTGTGATCCTAGTGAAACAAATTGTCCAAATTGTTCTTTGGAAAAATGTGATAATAATTGAGGTAAAGTGTACACTTAACTTCATAGGTCTGATTACCAAATTCTCCTTTCAAAATCAGTTTCACTGGGATCATAATAAATATTCTGCTTATAAAAACGACATCAACACATAGGTCTTTCCGTATTGTGTAATATGCAGAACTAATTTGCTTTTCTTATTCATTTCTTTGTCAAGCCATTTATCAGGAACAGGAAGACGATATTATTTTGAATCAATATTACAGGTAGTCCTGTCAAATGATTCAAATATAATGGTGTTTAAATAGTAATTAAATTCATTGATGATATGACCAGGGAATATATCGAAACAATGGAAATGTACCATCTTCAGTATGGAACATATTTTGACTATTTCCTTTATTTGCCACCAGGAGGCATTGAAAACCTTAATGTTTCAGTCATAATTTTAGAATACGAGACAGTAATGCAAAGGAATATTTTGTGAACCATATTCCACATTATTTGTTTGGGAACTGCCTTTCAGTTGGATACTTCTGTAACATTGGACACCTCTGTTCTGTGTGTGTTTTAGTCCCTGTCATCAACCACCGCCTTCAGCTACGGGTGTCAGCTGATCACAACATTGGAGATTCAAGGCAAAGGCCTGGGCTGGGATGACACTGACACGGAGCTCTATGATGGCTACACCTTCCGCTGGTCCTGTTATATGATGCTCATTGATTCCGCCATCTACCTCCTTATTGGCTGGTATTTTAAACAGGTTATTCCAGGTATGAAAATTAAAATAAAATTACTTATTTTATATATATACTACGTATATATTATATATTATATAATATATATATATATATATATATATATATATATATATATATATATATATATATATATATATATATATATATATATATATATATATATATATATATATATATATATATATATATATATATATATATATATTATGTAATATATATTATATGATAATAATATATATACACTGACCTGGGATAGTGAACTCTTCAACCATTCACCAATTCATTTTTGCTTACAATTTGCAAAATGTGGGAATATGGGATTTTTTATGCTAATTGATCTATTGCTGTGTTTTACTTTCAGCTAAATATGTGCATGCACAACCATGGTATTTCCCGTTTTCCCCACTGTATTGGGGATGCGTCTCACCAACGACAACTCAAGCATCCAAATACAATTTCTCAAATTATGGCACAAATTACATATATGACGATGAAGCGCCGGGTACGTAGTCCAATATGATTATCTTCCCTTGGTATCTTACACATAATTTTGTAAATATTAACAATTTATGTCACCAAAAATAACGTTTTCCAGGTTGATAAATTTAACTAAGGACACATGGTGACTTCTCTTTGTAAGTGTAATTTATAGGTAGAGGTTCACACTGTCCTCCGACTGACCACACTCATTACAGCACTACATTGTCAGCAGCACGTGAGGTGCTACTTTCACATGATCTCTGAGATCACGTGATCTCTGAGATCACGTGATCTCAGAGAGCACGTGATCTCAGAGAGCACGTGATCTCAGAGAGCACGTGATCTCAGAGAGCACGTGATCTCAGAGAGCACGTGATCTCAGAGAGCACGTGATCTCAGAGAGCACGTGATCTCAGAGAGCACGTGATCTCAGAGAGCACGTGATCTCAGAGAGCACGTGATCTCAGAGAGCACGTGATCTCAGAGAGCACGTGATCTCAGAGAGCACGTGATCTCAGAGAGCACGTGATCTCAGAGAGCACGTGATCTCAGAGAGCACGTGATCTCAGAGAGCACGTGATCTCAGAGAGCACGTGATCTCAGAGAGCACGTGATCTCAGAGAGCACGTGATCTCAGAGAGCACGTGATCTCAGAGAGCACGTGATCTCAGAGAGCACGTGATCTCAGAGAGCATGTGAAAGTAGCACCTCACCATGTGTGGTCATCAAAGATTTAAACACAAACACTAATATTTACAGTGTAAATTGTTATCTAAATTTTCAATTGAAGACTCATATCATGACAGTTGCGATAAAATGCTTTGAACATATGATTATCAATGAATACTTCGACACATATGAAATATGAAATTCCAGTGAACACTTTATACCTGAAAGGCATTGCATATCAGATTGAACATCCACAGATCTTAAAGATGGTCTCCATTCACTGAGATTGATCCGTCAATGTGGAGACAACACATGGAACACTTGGTCATAATTTATGATGTTTTGAGAAAACTACCCAGGTTAAGGGTGTGTGGAAGATAATAAGATGTTGTACACTATTCTTTCAGAGGGGATTAAGAATATTAGTCTAGGTTATTCTGAGGGTAAGGAACATTGCTCAACATATAATGTATGATATTCCAAATATAAAAGCTTACGTCACCCCGCAATCCCTCATTCCTGCACTCACAATTAAACAATATATCAGATATTACCTGTAAAGTGCCCATACAATATCAATATGTTTCTTATATTGCTTTTGCTTGTTTAACACAATTCTCCAGGTTCAGCTATGCGTCAGGACAATTGGGATGCGATCACGACCACCAGGGGTCACTCTTCCTGTAGGTCAATAATGGCTGTGCCATGTATTTCTCTATCACAAGATGAGTGCAGTTTATTCTGAACCCATCAGTTGTAGCAGATATTGAGTATCAGATATATTCATCTCTGGCATGAGACAAAGCATTAAACACCCCTAGAACAAGACCTCTCTATCATAACAGTCCCAGCCACCATTGATAAAAAGGTGCACACAGCATCAGCCACGGGTCACCAAGACTCATCAAGATTTGTGTATTGATTGACAATGTGGGCAGAGGTAGTGAGAGAATTGAATGACTATCACTACTTCGGAGGCAATGCAGAGGACATTTCATTCACAGGTTATTGACAATTGATATTCAAATTCGTTGACCTTGCTATGTTATGAGCTAAACCACAGCTGATTTACAATTGTCATTTACATCATTTGATCTTGCTATGAAATGAGTTTAAAGAAATTCTCATTCTCATATTAGAGAGGACAGGTGTAGTTTACAAAAAGGTGACTTTGCGTTATATCTATTTGTATCGCTACCTCTGCCGTCATTGCT
Organism: Amphiduros pacificus; assembly: GCA_949316495.1. NCBI lineage: Eukaryota > Metazoa > Annelida > Polychaeta > Phyllodocida > Hesionidae > Amphiduros > Amphiduros pacificus. The sequence goes on from OX439002.1 coordinate 62,396,785, forward strand.
CTGTCGCTACCTCTGCCGTCATTGCTCTGTCGCCACCTCCGCAGTCATATTTGATATCATTTGAAATTCCAAGAGTCAGAATTATTTATATTACCAAAATAATGACCAACGTCAGGCCATAATCTGTGACTAGGTGTCCGACCCTGAACAAAACGGAATCTGTACTCACCTATTTTGCACCAATCAGTCCAATCAGATCTTCACGAATGGTCATGATTTATCCAATTTTGACCAAAAAAAGGATTAAAAACAATTTCGTTTTTGGTCATATTATAGATTTAGCAATTGATAAAATGTGATTTTCTCCATATTAGATCGAGAGTGAGACTGAAATAATCCCAGTTGCGTTATGAATACGTCCAGTGCACTGTAATAGCTCCAAGTGTTTTATCATAAAGCTTGTGTCATGTGAGACATAAGTCTGATAAGGTGCATTGCATGGCAAAATTGCTCACTCAATACTTTGCCTGGATTAACATTTCAATACACAAATGCACCGCACTTGTCCCAGATGTTATGACAATTTATCTGTCCTTGATACATACCTGCAGACAATACTCTTCCTGGTATATAATCCATCAGATCAAAACTTTATTATTCCAAAACAATAATATTGAAGACCTTCAACATGTGGTGAAGTCCACTGTTGACCATAATAGCAACAATGGAAAGTGTCACCAGTTAGCATCTCATGTCAGGGGATTAAGCCTGAGCGAACACACTGGGCTGCTTATTATGCCGTGGAACCCAGAGCTGTTACATGATTGCATTGAAGTTTGGTTATCCTTTTGTCATAAAATTTATATCTTTTGTAATGATTGCCCTATAGCATGTTGTATTATGTATATTACGTTGCATTAAAAATATATCACCTAACATTTCCCCGAATAAGTTATCTTCTGCTGTATGTCAACACTTTCTCAAAGCCGAGCTGAGCTGAGATATATCAGATATTGTATTCACCTTGTCTCACTTTTATACTGGACTTGCCATTTCAAAAGCAAATGAAATGAGTCGAAATTCAAAGCATGTTTATTGATTTATAAAGGTAATTTACTGACCTAGGAATAGCATATTTATGTTAAGATTGTTTACTGTTTTACTCTTAAAAATCAACAAAAATATTTTATTCTTGAAATCCTCATATATCCAAGAATTTTACATGCCGTATAGACAAGCTATGATTCCTATTCTATCATATACCCCTATCTTAAGCATAATGTTGAAGAGTCAGAATTTACATATTTCAGATTATGGAAATGTTGAGAAAATGAATTGCTGTATTTCATATAATAGAAATTGTTCGATTATGAAAAGGAAAACACTACTGGCAATATTGGTATTCAATTTGATGATATATTGGTGAATTAAAAAGGTTTCTGGCTAGCTAGTTACTAATGCTATATAATAACATTTACATAGTTTATATCTCTTATACTCCAACTAAAACATTTAAAGATGTTATCTAATATTTTGGAGACTATGAACCAAGTAGAGAGAATGTTTATACCTTAAATTTAATAGTTCATTAGATTTATTGCTTAATACCAGTGATATATTATAATAAATTAGCTCAGAATTGTCAGGAACTATGCAGACAGTGCGAAATGCAGCATGTTGTCAATGTTGTAGGTGTTGGTGAAGCTGACCCAGTAGATTTACCCCTCGGTATGTCCCTGCATCACCTCAGCAAGGTGTACAAGGGAGGCAATGCTGCTGTCAACGATCTCACTGTCAACTTCTACCAGGGACAGGTCACAGTTCTTCTGGGGCAGAATGGCGCAGGAAAGTCCACCACCATGTGAGCTCACAGATGGGATATATGTGGGGAATTTATGTAAAATAGATAGAGCGTATCCAGGGATGTTCCTGGGGGGGCAACCATTCTAGTTTGTGAGCTGACTGGTGTATGTTTGCTTCGTTTCAGCCACATGCTGACGGGGGTGTTCCGACCCACATCAGGCACAGCCTTCGTCAATGGCAACAACATCATCACAGACTCCGAGGCTCAGCGCAACCATCTGGGGTTCTGTCCTCAACATGATGTCCTCATCGAACAGTAAGAGGAATCTCATAAAAGATTTTCGCATTATTTCATTTTACATATAAGAGGGCAACTTATTTAACTGGCACTATTGACGATTTATTTTCTTCATTTTAAGTATGACCGTCTATGAACATCTGAGGTTCTTCATGAAGCTGAAGAAGGTGAAAAATAGTATCATTCAGCAGGAAATCAGCAAGATGCTTGACCTAATTGACATGCGCAGTTGCATCCATGTCAAGGCCTCTGAGCTGTCCGGGGGCCAGAGGCGTCGATTGTCTGTGGCTTTAGCATTTACTGGCAAATCTGAGGTTGTGATACTTGATGAACCAACCAGCGGGGTTGATCCTGCAGCTAGAAGAAATATATGGGATATTATTACTCATTTCAAGAAAGGTAAGATAACATGATTGACCACTCTCAATACTGATATAAAGTCATGAAAAAACTATTGAATAAAGAAATCAATTTCAGAAAATAGAATGTCTGTATTTCTTGTAAGTATGATCCATACACCTTCCTGTCTCTACACGTGCCTCAGCATTATACATATATTATACATGAATGCATGGTGTAATGAATTCTGATTGTTGCAGATCGCACAATACTTCTGACGACCCATCATTTGGACGAAGCTGAAGTGATTGGAGATAGAATTGTCATCATTCACAAAGTGAGCAAACATTAGCACATATATTTGGGAAGAGGGAGACATTATTGTGCCTGTATGGTGAGTTCGTCTGAGCCTTGCGTATCCCTTATGTGTGACCTTATGCTTTCTTAGGGCAAGTTGGTCTGTAGCGGGTCCCCAATGTTCCTCAAGTCTGAGTATGGAAGTGGGTATCATCTGACAGTGGCCAAATCTCAGCCAGCATCACATACAAGTGAGTACCACAATTGCCATCATTTGACATTCTCTTTACACTTTCATGGAGTTTGTCTCAAGTTCCATGGTAATGCCTCAGATACATTTGCCGACCGGGAAGTAAACATCGGCCATATCATACTGCAATACTTCATTGTCAATGTTCAGCCACCTCTCACCTACCCCCTGTGTCCAGCCACCTCTCACCTACCCCCTGTGTCCAGCCACCTCTCACCTAACCCCTGTGTCCAGCCACCTCTCTCCTACCCCCTGTGTCCAGCCACCTCTCACCTACCCCCTGTGTCCAGCCACCTCTCACCTACCCCCTGTGTCCAGCCACCTCTCTCCTACCCCCTGTGTCCAGCCACCTCTCACCTACCCCCTGTGTTCAGCCACCTCTCTCCTACCCCCTGTGTCCAGCCACCTCTCACCTACCCCCTGTGTCCAGCCACCTCTCACCTACCCCCTGTGTCCAGCCACATCTCACCTACCCCCTGTGTTCAGCCAGCTCTCACCTACCCCCTGTGTCCAGCCACCTCTCTCCTACCCCCTGTGTCCAGCCACCTCTCACCTACCCCCTGTGTTCAGCCACCCCTCACCTACCCCCTGTGTCCAGCCACCTCTCACCTACCCCGTGTCCAGCCACCTCTCACCTACCCCCTGTGTCCAGCCACCTCTCACCTACCCCCTGTGTCCAGCCACCTCTCACCTACCCCCTGTGTCCAGCCACCTCTCACCTAACCCCTGTGTCCAGCCACCTCTCTCCTACCCCCTGTGTCCAGCCACCTCTCACCTACCCCCTGTGTCCAGCCACCTCTCACCTACCCCCTGTGTCCAGCCACCTCTCTCCTACCCCCTGTGTCCAGCCACCTCTCACCTACCCCCTGTGTTCAGCCACCTCTCTCCTACCCCCTGTGTCCAGCCACCTCTCACCTACCCCCTGTGTCCAGCCACCTCTCACCTACCCCCTGTGTCCAGCCACATCTCACCTACCCCCTGTGTTCAGCCACCTCTCACCTACCCCCTGTGTCCAGCCACCTCTCTCCTACCCCCTGTGTCCAGCCACCTCTCACCTACCCCCTGTGTTCAGCCACCTCTCACCTACCCCCTGTGTCCAGCCACCTCTCACCTACCCCCTGTGTCCAGCCACCTCTCACCTACCCCCTGTGTCCAGCCACCTCTCACCTACCCCCTGTGTTCAGCCACCTCTCACCTACCCCCTGTGTCCAGCCACCTCTCACCTACCCCCTGTGTCCAGCCACCTCTCTCCTACCCCCTGTGTCCAGCCACCTCTCTCCTACCCCCTGTGTCCAGCCACCTCTCACCTACCCCCTGTGTTCAGCCACCTCTCTCCTACCCCCTGTGTCCAGCCACCTCTCACCTACCCCCTGTGTTCAGCCACCTCTCACCTACCCCCTGTGTTCAGCCACCTCTCACCTACCCCCTGTGTCCAGCCACCTCTCACCTACCCCCTGTGTCCAGCCACCTCTCAGCTACCCCCTGTGTCCAGCCACCTCTCACCTACCCCCTGTGTCCAGCCACCTCTCTCCTACCCCCTGTGTCCAGCCACCTCTCACCTACCCCCTGTGTTCAGCCACCTCTCACCTACCCCCTGTGTCCAGCCACCTCTCACCTACCCCCTGTGTCCAGCCACCTCTCACCTACCCCCTGTGTCCAGCCACCCCTCACCTACCCCCTGTGTCCAGCCACCTCTCTCCTACCTCCTGTGTCCAGCCACCTCTCACCTACCCCCTGTGTTCAGCCACCTCTCACCTACCCCCTGTGTCCAGCCACCTCTCACCTACCCCCTGTGTCCAGCCACCTCTCAGCTACCCCCTGTGTCCAGCCACCTCTCACCTACCCCCTGTGTTCAGCCACCTCTCTCCTACCCCCTGTGTCCAGCCACCTCTCACCTACCCCCTGTGTCCAGCCACCTCTCACCTACCCCCTGTGTCCAGCCACCTCTCACCTACCCCCTGTGTCCAGCCACCTCTCACCTACCCCCTGTGTCCAGCCACCTCTCACCTACCCCCTGTGTTCAGCCACCTCTCACCTACCCCCTGTGTCCAGCCACCTCTCACCTACCCCCTGTGTCCAGCCACCTCTCACCTACCCCCTGTGTCCAGCCACCTCTCACCTACCCCCTGTGTCCAGCCACCTCTCACCTACCCCCTGTGTCCAGCCACCTCTCACCTACCCCCTGTGTCCAGCCACCTCTCACCTACCCCCTGTGTCCAGCCACCTCTCACCTACCCCCTGTGTTCAGCCACCTCTCATCTACCCCCTGTGTCCAGCCACCTCTCACCTACCCGCTGTGTTCAGCCACCTCTCTCCTACCCCCTGTGTCCAGCCACCTCTTTCCTACCTCCTGTGTCCAGCCACCTCTCACCTACCCCCTGTGTTCAGCCACCTCTCACCTACCCCCTGTGTCCAGCCACCTCTCACCTACCCCCTGTGTCCAGCCACCTCTCAGCTACCCCCTGTGTCCAGCCACCTCTCACCTACCCCCTGTGTCCAGCCACCTCTCACCTACCCCCTGTGTTCAGCCACTTCTCACCTACCCCCTGTGTCCAGCCACCTCTCACCTACCCCCTGTGTCCAGCCACCTCTCTCCTACCCCCTGTGTCCAGCCACCTCTCTCCTACCCCCTGTGTCCAGCCACCTCTCACCTACCCCCTGTGTTCAGCCACCTCTCACCTACCCCCTGTGTCCAGCCACCTCTCACCTACCCCCTGTGTTCAGCCACCTCTCACCTACCCCCTGTGTTCAGCCACCTCTCACCTACCCCCTGTGTCCAGCCACCTCTCACCTACCCCCTGTGTCCAGCCACCTCTCACCTACCCCCTGTGTTCAGCCACCTCTCACCTACCCCCTGTGTCCAGCCACCTCTCACCTACCCCCTGTGTCCAGCCACCTCTCACCTACCCCCTGTGTCCAGCCACCTCTCACCTACCCCCTGTGTCCAGCCACCTCTCACCTACCCCCTGTGTCCAGCCACCTCTCACCTACCCCCTGTGTCCAGCCACCTCTCACCTACCCCCTGTGTCCAGCCACCTCTCACCTACCCCCTGTGTCCAGCCACCCCTCACCTACCCCCTGTGTCCAGCCACCTCTCACCTACCCCCTGTGTCCAGCCACCTCTCACCTACCCCCTGTGTCCAGCCACCTCTCACCTACCCCCTGTGTCCAGCCACCTCTCACCTACCCCCTGTGTCCAGCCACCTCTCACCTACCCCCTGTGTCCAGCCACTTATATACACTTACTTTGTCACCCATCTCTCGTGTAGGAGGAAATGTACGAGAATGCAAATCTTCGGAGGTGCTGTCCAACATCCAGTTGCACATCCCAAGCGCCCGGCTGGTGGAGGAGGTGGGGATGGAGATGTCATTCATCCTGCCCGCCACCAAGGGGCGCATTGCGGCATTCCCGGCGCTCTTCAACCACCTTGACGCTGCCAAGAACCAACTCGGCATTCACAAGTATGGCATCTCAGACAATACCCTCGAAGAAGTAAGTTTGCAAGCAGCTGCATTCATTGAACATCATATATTAAACTCTTCTAAAATATCGTTTATGTTCCACAAAGGCTATGTATTTAATAATAAATCAATTGGTGACCTCTGACTGGCATAATGAGCTATAGAGTGTAACTGAAAATGATTTAAAATCCTTTACACTATGAGGACTCGGAGTAACATAATAAGTTATAAAGAAAAGTGTAGCTGAACATTGAAGAGAATAATGTTATGTGTGCTAAGCGAGCATCACTATCAGAAATGTTAACATTTACCTTCATTTAAAGGTGTTCCTGAAAGTCATACTCTCTGCTGAGAAGGGAATTGAGTTGGATCCAGCCAAGTTGAAAACTCAGACGCTGAGTGACTTAGATAATAAATATGGTGCTGATGAATCCACTTCCGGTACGCTTTTTACTTCCGGTAACCACATGTCCATAACATTTGATACTGAATGACCGGAAGGACAAGCTCATTTTTAACACGGCTATGACTGTTTTTGATTTCAGATGTTGTGGAGGCTGTGACTTCATCAACGATGCCAAAATATGAGAAGATCAGCGGCGGCTATCTGAAGTGTCGCCAGTTCACGGCTCTGCTTGCTAAGCGCTGGCACCACCACCGCCGGGATGGCCGCACCTACCTCACCCAGTTCCTCCTGCCTCTGCTCTTCATTGTGCTCGCCATGGTGTGCACCTTGATCAAGCCCACACCTGTACAGCCAGTCTCCATCGCCCTCACTCCAGATATATATGGACCAGAAAACAACCTTTTCTTCAGGTAGGCCAGTGATAAAACATAATTATGATACAACATCCTTAATATCCAATTATAATGCAGAACCTTTCAAAGAGCTATGGAGTTTCATCATTAATGTTTCAAATACTCTACATTTGATGTTGATTACTTCTATGATGACAGGCAGCTGAGCGATGCAGGTATCAACTTGGAGATGGTGGAGACTCTGACCCGTGAGCCGGGACCGGGTACCACCTGCATGTACGACTCTACCCCGGACGACCACAGGTAACTCCACTCAACTCACCAACATCTACCCTGGAAGCATTCAGGAAACACAGAGGGCACGGGAATCTGACAGGGGTTTGGGATATGCTTTTAGGATTTGTGGCCACAAAACTGTGATACAAACAAGCTATCGACCTGAAAGCTGTACCCTGTATACAAGCATGTATACAAGCATGTGAACTCTATTGTTGTCTGTCAAGGGGTTAGGCCTGTACCATTGGACAAACATTGATCTGTAAGCTTAATCAATAAATTGTCCCAACCTGAAGGTGCCCCATTATTAAAAATAACTTTTACTAAGCAGGTTTTTGCACTAGATCACTGGTCAGCTGAACAATGTGTGTTGACGAACTATTCAATGGTTGATTTGAATTTTAGCAGAAGACTAAACTTCTTCCAAATAACGCAGAAAATAATGTAGAGAAAATATGATTGTTTATAACATTTGACCACAAAAATTGGGGTATAAACATTTATGTTATGCAAGGAAAAAGTGCATGAAAATCTCATTTCATGAATGCTTTCGTGGGCGTTCCTTTAGATATTTGTGAGACGTTTAGGTTTACCACTATTTCCACCATCGATCTCAGGTTCTCAGTATATTTTTCTGCTATATTTACCTCACTAAGGCGACAGTGTTCCTCGGCACCCGGAGACTGGGTCAGTCCCTCAGATAGTATTCAGCCAGCGGCCAAGTCCAAGTATGAAAACCCAGAGGATTGTACATGTGAATCTGGTGGCAAGTACACGTGTCCTGAAGGCGCCGGGGGATTGCCACCGCCGTACATGAGCCTCGGTACCCGGGATAACCTGGTCAACCTCACCGGCAACGTGTTCACTACGGAGCAGTATCTCCTCAGAACTCACCACGACAATCTGGCATCAAGGTAATGCAGTATATCCCTGTGTTAGTAAAGAATAATTACAACAGCCATATCAAGGGCAAGTGTACATGGAGCTGGCACTATCCCGGCTTAAGTGATTCATTTACACCATATCGGAGTTGCATTTTCGTTATTTAAAGTCACACGTTCATTTCATCTAAACAATATATTTTATAACTATCATGTAGTTTGCATGCATAGGAGGGTCTAGTATAATCTTGTCATTAGATCTAATTTGTGTGTTTGGTGTGTGCATTTAAGGTATGGCGGTTGGAGTGTTGGAGGGGATAGTGAGCAAGGAATGCAATCTACTGTGTGGTTTAACAACAAGGGTTGGCACGCTCTGCCCAGCTTCTACAATGGTCACAGTAATATGATGCTGAGGGCCAACCTGCTGCATACCGGCCAGGCTGACTGGTCCACCATACCCAACCACGGTACACATCACATCCCAACCCTCCCATTCCACTTTCATATCATCACATTTTCTAATTTATCATGACAACAATTGTTTTATTGAAAATATAATTTATTTTGCAGGCATTACAGTTTATAATCATCCAATTAACTCAACCCAGGATCAGCTATCCCAATTTTCACTGTGAGTTTGACTGTAGATATTTGAGATATTTGAGGCAAACCTCACATTTCACTTCTCATATATACATGTATATTGTCCTCAGGAAGTCACTGGTAAAATGATACCGAAAGTTCCTATCCTGTTCATCTGAACATTGTTAATACTGCCACATCCTCAAAACATATGAGCTTAATGGGGACAAAAAGCGTTTAAAGAGCAACATTTGTTTTATAGCTGTGTCTGACATGCTTATTCAATGCGTTTCCTTAACAACACTTATTATTTGCAGTGCATCCTCTCTGCAATAGTTTTAATTAAAGTTAAATTGTGATTTTAAGGCACAGCACAAGGCATTGTCTTGGTCACCATAGACATTCTAAGCCCCAGAGTCACACAGCAGGCTTATATTGAGTTATGGTGTCTTTGTAAATGTGATTTCACAAAATAAAACAAAGGAACATTTTACTTTCAGACTGCAGGGTGTTGCTGATACGGGCATTGCGGTTACGATTCTAACTGCTATGTGTTTCATACCAGCAAGTTTCACAATCTACGTCATACATGAACGCATTCATCAGGAAAAACAATTACAACTCATCTACGGGGTCGGCAGCGCTCTCTACTGGTTCACAATGTTCTTCTGGGATATGGTGATTAGAGTTTATTCATTTTATCAAATTTAATGTATATATGTATTATTAAAATGACGGAGAGTGATATGATTTTACATACTGATATCATGTTTAATTTGAGCACACATTTCACGCAATAATGTTGTTTATCGCCGGTAGGTGGTGTACACGCTGGTGTCAGGAGTGGCCACTGGGATCGCTGCTGCATTCGGAATAGCCGCCTTCACCTACAACCTCAATTTGGCGGCCTTCTTTGTCTTGCTCCTCCTATTTGGGTGAGATAAATTACTCAACTATACTAGGATATAAAGCCTTCACATTATATCTGCAATATTGGAGCAGGTCTCCCCTATTTCCTAGCATGTCATTATTGATATATAAATGATCTCATCATAATACTTAGTGCCTGTTTGTATTGTTGGTTGCCAGGTGGGCGACGATTCCCCTGACTTATCTCCTGAGTGGGTTCTTCAAGAATGTGAGCGTTGGCTTCGTGTCTGTGTTCATCCTCCATGTGTTTGCTGGAATCAACACCACCACGTGTACATTCTTCCTACATCTGTTCGAGTGGAATGGAGTAAGTTCGCTATTTAAATTAATCATTTGAAATACCTCAAAATATTTTGAAAAAAAAAAGAATTAATTGCAATTCTATTCCTCATGGTAATAAGCTTTGTATGAAGAGTAGAATCTACAAGCCTGGAGATCATCAATAAGGAATGAAATGGTCTCCATGTGGCAAACTTTCTACAAGAGGTGTTTTCCAAGGTCAAATTGGATTTCAGCACCGTAAGAGGTTATCAGGCAGCTATTAGTACTATTAGTAGATTGCTGTATATACCTAAATGGCAGCAACTTGTGGAGTTATTTATCATTTCTAGAGCAAGGGAGATTATTTGCTTCTCCAAAATACAAAGCTTATTACCATAATCAATATCTTTGGTAACCTTGATTAAAAATTATACAATTAAGTTAGGTTATTGTAATTTTTGAGAAAACAAGAGAACGGATTAAAAAAAGTAGTATGTCAATCAAGAAAGAATAGTTGTTACTTTAATGTGTATTAAATATGATAGATGTTGGCTGTGTCAATTGAAATGAAAATATCAGTGATATCCATATTTCCATTACCTCCAAATTACCTGTTAGATGCAAATGTATGATTTTTATTATAATTATATGATAATTCACAATGTTTCTAACAAGCTTTCTCATCCATCATAATTATACGTTACACTCATAAGTTCAGTAATATTGTCATTTATTGCTAACTTGATTATTCAGATTTATAAAATATTTGGATGAAGAGATACTAATGATATATGATATGTATAGCAATGGGGTTCATGGAGCAGTGAGGTAAAGTGGTGGAACTAGCGGTGTCACGTGACATCTTTGCTCACTTAAACACATATAATGGCGGTACTAAAACCTTTAGTCGCACTTCACTCACCTGGTGATGTTCACAATGCGGTCAGCACGTAGGTGAGGACTGAGTGTCCGGACCTGCACATCTAGATATGGGTAGTCACATAACTTAACTGCATTAGTTAGGAATGCACACCACTTACTCAGACAGTAAATGACAAAATAAATCCATTACAGTTTCATATAGCCAGTGACATCGATGGTAAAACCGCCATGGTGAGTTATCATAATGATCAAACAAAGCTTTAACAAATGCATCAATACAGAGGGCAGTTTTAATAAAGAGAGAATTGACGAGAGTGCTTGAAGACATCATCCTAACCTTTTTGATTTATCGCTATGAATAACCCGATACAGCAACCACCTGGGCTAATGTATGAACACATAAGTCAGCACATAAGTCCTGCATAGCAACCACCTGGGCTAATGTATGGGCACATAAGTCAGCACATAAGCCCTCCATAGCAACCACCTGGGCTAATGTATGGGCACATAAGTCAGCACATAAGCCCTCCATAGCAACCACCTGGGCTAATGTATGGGCACATAAGTCCGCCATAGCAACCATCTGGGCTAATGTATGGGCACATAAGTCAGCACATAAGCCCTCCATAGCAACCACCTGGGCTAATGTATGGGCACATAAGTCAGCACATAAGCCCTCCATAGCAACCACCTGGGCTAATGTATGGGACATAAGTCAGCACATAAGCCCTCCATAGCAACCACCTGGGCTAATGTATGGGCACATAAGTCCGCCATAGCAACCATCTGGGCTAATGTATGGGCACATAAGTCAGCACATAAGCCCTCCATAGCAACCACCTGGGCTAATGTATGGGCACATAAGTCAGCACATAAGCCCTCCATAGCAACCACCTGGGCTAATGTATGGGACATAAGTCAGCATATAAACCCTCCATAGCAACCACCTGGGCTAATGTATGGGACATAAGTCAGCACATAAGCCCCCCATAGCAACCACCTGGGCTAATGTATGGGCACATAAGTCAGCACATAAGTCCTGCATAGCAACCACCTGGGCTAATGTGTGGGCACATAAGTCAGCACATAAGCCCTCCATAGCAACCACCTGGGCTAATGTATGGGCATATAAGTCAGAACATAAGCCCTCCATAGCAACCACCTGGGCTAATGTATGGGCACATAAGTCAGCACATAAGTCCTGCATAGCAACCACCTGGGCTAATGTATGGGCACACAAGTATGCACATAAGCCCTCCATAGCAACCACCTGGGCTAATGTATGGGCACATAAGTCAGCACATAAGCCCTCCATAGCAACCACTTGGGCTAATTTATGGGCACATAAGTCAGCACATAAGCCCTCCATGGCAACCACCTGGGCTAATGTATGGGCACATAAGTCAGAACATAAGCCCTCCATAGCAACCACCTGGGCTAATGTATGGGCACATAAGTCAGCACATAAGCCCTCTATAGCAACCACCTGGGCTAATGTATGGGACATAAGTCAGCACATAAGCCCTCTATAGCAACCACCTGGGCTAATGTATGGGACATAAGTCAGCACATAAGCCCTCTATAGCAACCACCTGGGCTAATTTCCCTTGAAATAATTTTCAAATCTCATAAGGAAATTGGCAATACCCCTACCATCACAGTTTCAACGCCAGATGAACAATGCTGGGGTTACAACTGATAATATCTCCTCCTCCTTAGGACACTTCACACCCCTCTCATCTGATGATACCCTCAAGCTGACCAGGAAGTCAGCAAAGAAGTCATGTGAGCGAGAGCATATTCCCACTTGGCTTCTTCGTGACTTCTTGGAACAGACTTGAGCATAGAAGTCATGTGAGCGAGATCATATTCCCACTTGGCTTCTTCGTGACTTCTTGGATGAGCCCCTTCCACTAATTACGGCCATCATAATTAAATCACTGACAGATGCTACATTACCTGTCATTATGAAGATAGCACTGATTGCACCACGTTTAAAAAGGCTAGGCCGAGAGTTGATTGGACAAAAACTATATCAAGTCCAACGTAACCTACATATTCAAACTTACTAAACAAACTGTAGCCAATAAATTAATACTTTATCTTGAGCCGAATTGTCTTACTGAAAAATTATAATCTGCTCACCAAGAATAGCATAGCGCTGAGACAGTACTAGAACGTCATAACAGGAGGTCAGTAATGTTACTGCTTCTAGATATATCAACAGCATATAATACCACCAGATACTACTAAACAGACTTGAGTAAACTGTAAAGTCACTAATCATGCCTTTGAATAGATTAGGTCATGCTTAATGGGCAGGAAACAATGTGTCAAGGCTGGTACACATGGCTCCTCTCTGATATCCCGTAGGTAAGGTGTCCCGCAAGGATCTGGCCTAGGGCCCATCCTTTTCACAGTATCCATGTTGTCTCTCCTTGCTGATATCATAGCAAACTACGGACTAGGATATCATAGTTATGCTTGTGATTCTCACATCTACATTGCTATGGAGCATATGGGGAGACAGGCATGTAGACACATCTAGACTTGAATTGGAAAGATGTATATGATGTCAGAACCTTGATAACAAATAACATAAAGCGAGATGATGGCAAAGCTGAGATGCTGATTTGTGCTAACGAGATGTACAGTCCTGCTGTGAGGCATGACATTGGTACTATCATCATAGGTAAATTTGAGATATCACCAAGTGAGTCTGTTGTGAGCCTTGGCATCATCCTTAATACAAAGATAGACATGAAGGCGGAAGATGTGCCAAAAGGGACACTACTATGTAAGAAACATTGCTGGTATCAGACATTGTCAAGACGACAAAACCGGCTCAAACCGTGATACTCGCCTTTGAAGGCATCAAGGCAATATCTGAGGGTTTGAATGGCGGCTGAAGATGACTTTCCAGTTGAATTTGTCGTCAAAAATACTTAATTATATCGATGCTAAATTGTTTTCTGATCAAATGATGGAACATCATAATGTATATCTCGCCTGTAGATCGGTACTTGCTTTATTGTATTTTGTGAGTCAGGTGTTGTTTATACGCAAAATATGCGTTGTATCTATGCAAACCACGTGATCAGTGTCAACCAGATTTCCGTTATATTCACACGGAGCGGAAAACATTTTCCGCTGCAGGCCGTTAGACAATCCTACTCTCCTAATGCCTCAGTCACATTTGCGCCGATTTCAGTAAAGATGCCCGACCGATGGGTATTTTTTACAAAATCGGCAGGCATTTCAGATTGCCGTGCGGGCACCAGGAGATCATCGGCCACAATTGGGCATCTTTAAGACATCGGCCGGGTCATCGGGAACTTTTAGCTGCCACATAAAAGTTGCCGGCGTTTCCCCGATGTCTTATCAGCAAATATCATCCTAAAGCGCACGGCAGGGTCCCGGCAGTGTCCCGCATGGACATCGGCAGATTATCTTAGGGCTGCCGGTGGCATCGTGCGGTGAAAATAGGATTATATTTATTTTGATGTGTTCATAGACCATCGTCAGATGATCGCACGGGCTCCCTGCGATATATCATAGACGTCTTTAGGATGTCTTTCAGACGTCTGTCAAATGAGACAGACGTCTTTAGGATGTCTTTCAGACGTCTGTCAATGATAAAGACGTCTTTAAGATATCCTACAGACGTCTGTCAATGATCCAGACGTCTTTAAGATATCCTGCAGACGTCTGTGTCATTCAGTCTTGCACGTGCCGTGCGGTGCCCTCTAATAATGTGACCACAGCTACGGCATATCTCAGATTGTTGCTTATAAACTCCCCGGCGCCCGGTGCAAATGTGACTGAGGCATTAGCAGACCTAGGCTTTATACCTGGCTCTGCAAGTATAGACCAGGATTGCCAGTACCACCCCCAGTACAAGCATTTTTTAGCAGCCAATTAGGACAGTGTAAGGTCTTGTTGTTACATGGCCAATTGTGATGACTGGAAAGTGAGCACAACAATTAAGGAGAAAAACAATCAGGGGATGGAGCATCAATTTCCAGGGGGGGGGGCAAAAAGAAAAACCTTGAATTTTTTCTTATAGCGAAAGCTGAGAACTTAAATAATTTTGAAAGTGATGTAAAATCCCAAACAATCAAACTGATATATCAATGATGTACGTTTCCAACCAGATTTTTCCAATAAACTCCCCCCTCCCCAACTATAAATGATCCATTCTAAATTGTTGGTGAACAATGGGAATTGATATGTACACGTTCTGTCAGTTCTGTCATTGTGCATGACCGTGTCTTGGAGCCAACAAATAGAAAGAGCTGTATGGTAATTGTGTGCAAATGTGAGGAAAAAGTATTCCGCATTTGATGCCAATTGTGGCAGAGGTAGTATGTGACTCTACCTCGCCATGCAGAGCAAGACAATCCTTGTCCAACCAAAATAATAGGAGAGTCAAGGACCTCTCGTTTAAATGGGTTTGTGCAGCGGGCGAATAATGTCATTAATTATTGGAGGATAGCTCTGATTGGTTCGCGTAAATATAGACCAGGGAAACCCCAAACAACGACCACATATTTCCAGTGTCATAAGACCGTCAGATGCGTTGAAGAGTGTAAATATTTCTTTTAAAAGCTATTAACTTTCTGGTTGCAGTTTACCCCTTGTGACAAAAAAACTAATAAACAAATTGTCGACAAAAAACTAATAAACATATTGTCAACAAAAAACTAATAAGCAAATTGTCGACTGACACTTTAATTTGGCCACTTATTTTAGGTCACTATCATCCATGAACTGTCATGCCCTCAGTCTACTATATATACATGTAAACTAAGGGCATGAAAGCCCTTGAACCATATTTCTACCATTCCGATGTTTTAAATCAGATTAAAAAAACCTATGTACATTCTAAAGTTTAATTTAGTGCTAAGATATCAATTC
Organism: Amphiduros pacificus; assembly: GCA_949316495.1. Classification (NCBI taxonomy): domain Eukaryota; kingdom Metazoa; phylum Annelida; class Polychaeta; order Phyllodocida; family Hesionidae; genus Amphiduros; species Amphiduros pacificus. Next base: position 62,412,662 of record OX439002.1, read on the forward strand.
AGTGCTAAGATATCAAAGCATTTTATGAACTGAAAACTTTACCTTCTGCTTTTTATAAAAAAAAATATGTCTTTCATGGAGTTGAAAATTGTGATTGGGTGGTGGAGCACTATAATATTTTTTCTCTCGGAAATTTACAGATTGTGTGCACCCTGTTGTTTAATTGCTCATACTATTTGCAACTACAAGGCATTGTCACACCCCACTAAGCACAGGATTATAGTATTGTATGGGACACTATTGATTTCCATCATTCCCTCTATTGGATCACAGGCTTTTCTGATCTTTGTACAAGTGATCTCAGATATGGGCAGAAATATTAATTAAGGTAAAGCTGGGTTTAGTTTTGAAACACTGAAACACAATCATCTGGATTGGATGATACAGATCAGAATATCCACACCTCAAGTTAATAAAAGTAATATTGATAACTTTATACATGGAATAATTATGATCTCATCCAAGGTTGTGATTGAAGCTTTCATCCCTTTAGTTGTATATGAGTAAAGGGAGAATTGACATTGCATCGATCACACAACTTCGACACTATCTTGGCTTTTCATATTCCCTATGCTGAAAGCACTATTGCTGTTATCACTGGCAATGCCTTCTGCCTGGTCGAGAAAGGGCTTTTGTTGTGATATTCACGCATTGTCATGTCATAGGGTCCACCTGTTTACCTTTATTTCACTTTTCCCAACTCGGACCCTCTGTTTTCCATAACAGGCACAATACTATTTCCTCCTACATAGTCCAATAATTACACTTGAGCACATATCCTGTAATTTAATGGCAACATGATGAAATGCTGCTAGGTTTGTATTATCTATGACATCCGATTAAGTTATAATATTCACAATGTCTTTGGTAAATCATATAGAGCTATATTTGTTATTCATTTCAACAATTATTGTTATGCAAAATGTAAAATTAGTTCTGATAAGGTGGCATGAGAGTAAATCTTATGTAGAGAATATGTAATATATTGATAATTCCTCTTTTTTCCAGAATATCCAATCAGCATACACACTATTAAAGAAAGTTTTCCTGATATTCCCTCAATTCTGCCTGGGAGATGGTCTTGTGACGCTCAGCTACAACCAGCTAGTGACTGATGTGTATAGACAGTTTGATGTTGACAAATACGAGAGCCCCTTTACATTTGGCATGCTGGGCTGGCAGTACGTGGCACTGGGTATTCAAGGCCTCGTTCTGTTCACACTGGTCCTCATCAGGGAATCCAGTATCTGTGCAGGAGCTGGGTAATTATTGTAGATATATTTGTTCCATATTTTTGTTGAAAAAGAATACTAATTCAATGTATTTTACATAGACATCAGACTGTTCCTACTTTTACCTGTTTACTTTGACCACTATTCAAGGACCACTATTCAAGGTGGTGGGTTCGATTCCCACTGCCGGCAGTGTAACTTTCACACTGGTTAAAAGTCTCGAAAGTCGACCTGATATGGCCATAGTTGCTGAAAGGGTCGTTAAAACACCATTTCACATTTTGTTCAGGCGAGGCAAGAGTAAGGGTGACTACAAGGAGGACAGTGACGTGAGCCTGGAGAGGCAGCGCGTCGTGACGGGAGAAGCTCGCGATGACCTGCTCGTACTCAACAACCTCAGCAAGCGCTACTGGCAGGGCATGCGCCGGGTCCGGGCGGTCAACAACCTCTGCCTCGCTATCCCAAAGGGTGAAGTAAGCACTCAATACCACACTTCCCACACACCTTTACATTGTGCTTAAAATGAATATACTGCTCTGAAAAGATTCACTTGATTATTTAGTTGTTTGTTTATTCAAGTGCTTCGGCTTGCTTGGAGTGAATGGTGCTGGGAAAACCACGACATTTAAAATGATAACCGGAAACACTGAGCCCTCCTCTGGGGCAGCTGTCTTCAAAGGCAAGATGTGAGTACTGCGAGGATTCTCTCGTCAAATTCGCATATTAGCAAATTTGAAAATGTTAATATTATATGGATAGTCTGTAAACAGTGCGGTCACTCTGTTAGAATATCACTACTTGACAAAAGATGGAGATATACACGGTACAATATGTGGCACTGTTAGAATAACACTACTTGATGAAAGATGGAGATATACACGGTACAATATGTGGCACTGTTAGAATAACACTACTTGATGAAAGATGGAGATATACACGGCACGATATGTGGCACAATATGTGGCACTGGACAGTCGATTCTTAGTTCACTAGACAAGTTAAGATGTCATCAGCTTGTTTGCTCATGGAAGTCTTAATTGACACTTGTGGAATCAAGGATTAAGAGAGAGAAATGTTGTTAGATTATAAATATCTACAAATGTTAAATTACACGAATTTTGTATACATAATTTTTATGATTTTTTATAAAATAAATTAAAAAACTTAACGAACGTCTATTTATGAATGTGTGAATAACCTTTTAACTGCACGGTTTTATTGATCAAGAAACTCTACCTTATTGTACACATGATCAATCTAATGTTACTTTTTCAGCATATCAAAAAATCCTTCAAATATCGAGCAAAATATTGGATACTGTCCCCAGTTTGATGCACTGGACAATTATTTGACTGGAAAGGAATGTTTGACATTATTTGCTAAACTGAAAGGCATTCCAGATGAATACATAGCAGAGGTACAGTGTAAATAGTTGGAACAGTACATTGTTTGCTTCTGTGGAAACTATTTTAAAAGTTTACAGATCTTAATTTCCTGTAATTAATATCGATTGAGGATATGACGGGACTATCTATTTCATCTATGTTTAACATTGGCATATCTCCCTAGAATCTCATGAAATGACTCACAAGTTCAAAATTCCGTTACTGGTAGTGTGAACTTTTGTTGTGTTAAATTGGGTTGGATTCATCTAAATAATGTTGGATTTATCTAAATAATGTTGGATTTATCTAAATAATGTTGGATTCATCTAAATAATGTGTTCTTCGAATATTGTTTACAAATTTCAGTATTCTGTTTGCCCTACAATATTCCAACCCTAGTTTGATTTACCTCCAGATATGTCAGAATCTAGCTGAAAGATTTGGGCTGAAAGAACATCTAAACAAGGTGGTGAAATCATACAGCGGAGGAAACAAAAGGAAACTGTCCGCTGCCGGAGCGTGCCTTGGTGACCCTGAATTGGTTATGTTGGTGAGAAACATATAGATGGTATTATTCCCATGTGAAATGAATCCCATTGCAGCTAATATAATGTTATGATGATTGCTCAATATGTCTATTTTACTAGGATGAGCCCACAACAGGGATGGATCCAAAAGCAAGGCGACTTGTGTGGAATAACATCTTAGAGATCATCCGAGACAAGAGATCGGTTGTCCTCACTAGTCACAGGTATCAGCAAACACACAATATTAGGCGCTTCAATATCCTCTCATTTTAATACATCGCTTGACTACTACAATATTGTATTTCATAAGATTGTAATTCTTACCAATTGCTCCAATGTGAGGCGTTAGGATGAATAGCATGTGATATGATAGTCAAATTAACATCAGTGTATATGTTACCTTGCAGTATGGAGGAATGTGACGCTCTGTGCACGAGAATGGCGATTATGGTCAACGGCCAAACCATGTGCCTCGGATCCGGACAGCACCTGAAAAACAAGTAGGTCCCCGTACCAACTGTGTCCAAGTGTCTCCAGCCCTTTGGGAGCTAGAGATTTGACCCAAAGTTTTACTAAATGTAATTAACGTGTGCTTCAGGTTTGGTGGGGGATACATATTGAAGATGCGCTGTCTGGATGGTGGACGACTGGAGTACAATACTGGTGTTATTTGTGACACTTTCCCGGGAACGAAGATTAAGGTAGATTGCAATGTGAAAAACAATATGTGCAGAATAGATTGTCAGTCAATATATTATTAGTTTTTAGTTGTAAATAATCTCGATCTTTTAATAAAAGAGAAGCTAGATTCTCTTTACCACGGATATAAGTGGGGTTTATATGCTGGGATGGGATCATCAGTCGGTCTTGCATTTCTCTCCAGTATGAGCATCTGAATATGGTGGAGCTGGAGGTTCCCTCTGACACTATCAGTCTGGGCGCCGTCTTCCACTGTCTGGAGGGCTACAAGCAGCAACTGGGAATAGTAGACTACACATTATCACAGACAACCCTGGACCAGGTAACACCTACATGCTGCACTTGCTCTTATATATAATACATTATAAGCATCTTTTCCAATAGTTTTGTATTTTTTGGTTATGGACTATCCAATATGAACCTATTTCAGGTGTTTGTGCACTTCGCCCGGCAGCAAACAGACGGTCGGTGTGAGGGGAGCGAGGGTGGCGAGGGCGGCGAGGATGAGGGACACGCCCAAGCTTACTCCAATGCTGCCTATGAACATTGGCCTCACGATGACCGACCCAATACACCACACTCCAACTACAAAATAAATATCTCACTAGGAGCTGACAAAACACACACCGACTTAACCCCCCGACACCATGGTAGCCAAACCACACCTTTCTCCCACAAAGTCAACATTTCATTGCAAGATGAAAATGATTTGAGTAAGATGGAGGACTCTGACAAAGGAAACCTTGACGGCCAGTTGAATTCAAATCACAAAATCAACATATCCCTCTAATATCTCACACTGAAAAAGGCTGGAAAATGTCAAGATGTGACCGATTAGATATTGTGATATGCTGAGACAGCTATGATATATTCAGATGTATACTATCTGTACATATAGAGATAATATTTACTAACGATATACTTAGAATAATGTACACATGAACAATGCCAAATCTCAATGCAATTACTTCACGTATAGCTCACGTATCGTGTCTGGAATATTCAAACACATTAGCATTAGTCCTTAAATTGGAAAATGGGGTAATTTTTTAGTTATGTTAAACGTTGATGTGCGTAGCATGTTCATTTGTCTGCAACATTTCTCGACCAACTTACAGCTGCCATATTTGTAGTGCTTTCACTTGCGGTTCACACAGTACGTGTGAATGCATTCTATTCAACTATGTAATCCATCACGACCGTTCTTTACTCAAGTGTTTCACCTCCAATGGATAAGATCGGAATATTGATGTATCGTAAAATGTGATCAACATACTATAGCAATGCACGGAATAACTTTCCACGTCATTTTTAATTAATCATTTATATTAAAAGGACATATTGCAAGCTAATAATTTCAGTAACATGCAATGAGAAATAACCATATGAAATACATGCGAATGCCTTAACATAAGAAGCCCCCTCTAAGAACCTTGCATGTTTGCATTCGAAAGCATCGTATAATACCTGTATACACCTGTTCACCTTACGTGACCCTCCTGGTTGTGGCCGTATAATACCTGTATACACCTGTCCACCTCACGTGACCCTCCTGGTTGTGGCCGTATAATACCTGTATACACCTGTCCACCTCACGTGACCCTCCTGGTTGTGGCCGTATAATATCTGTATACACCTGTCCACCCCACGTGACCCTCCTGGTTGTGGCCGTATAATACCTGTATACAGCTATCCACCCCACGTGACCCTCCTGGTTGTGGCCGTATAATACCTGTATACACCTGTCCACCTCACGTGACCCTCCTGGTTGTGGCCGTATAATACATGTATACACCTGTCCACCCCACGTGACCCTCCTGGCTGTGGCCGTATTCTGCAAGATTAAATCAAGGCTGTGATATTACTTAAATGAGATCACTTTATAAATCTATATGTGGCAATAAATTGTGAATACTCTATTTTAATATGTACGGTTTTACAAAGGTATGAATGGCATAGTTAAATTCATATTTATGACAGGCTAAAAAGATTAATAAAGAAGGAACACTACAAGTTCATATAAGCACTTGAGAACAGATATATCCGTCAGAGCACAGAAAGAAGCTTTATAAAGGAGAAGAAGCAAACGTACTTTGGTTTAAAATTAAAACTGAATTAGAAGTGAATATGACGGGAGTTGTGACAGTCCTGTGTCATTTTGTCTGTATTTGCCGCCTGTCCCACGTGACCATCAGATCTAGGTCAAATACCTTCTAAGAATCTCAAAGGGTTTTAATGAAATCATGTGATTTTAACTGCTGCCAAAATAAAGTTTAGTCCTGTAAATTTCTTTCAGGGTGTTTGTAGGAGAAATGCAATAAAAATATATTTTAGATAAAATAGAAATGTCTTGTATTGTTTGTGCTTTCACTGTTGCCTCTCACATATATCACAGTCAATACATGTATTCAATACACAAATTTTCAGATTCAGCAAAATGTGTAGGACAAGAGCCGTGGCACAGTTGGTTAGAGCGCCAGCTTGTTGGTACCAGTTCCTCTGTGGTGATCCAAAGGTCGTGGGTTAACATTATTTCAGTCATTTCGTGATGAGACCAACTTTAAACATATAGAGTACTGCCTTACTGAATTGTAATGTCGCAGGTCCTTGACATGACAACCCAACCGGTCACAGATTTACAAGGACAATGGATTAACCCTTTGGCACGGGCCTCAGCTCATATGGGAAATTGAATCGAACCCACAACCTTTGGATCACCACAGAGGAACTGGTGCTGGTAAGCTGGCAATCTAACCAGCCCATATAAGAAGCCAAAATGTCCAAATTTACAATTAAAATGTCATTGAATTTTTAAGAACAAAGATGAAATAGAAAAGGGCAACTATATGTAGTTTACTTGTAACCTTTGTAATTTTGGTAACCTTGAAGTTGGTTGGGTCTTGTTAATCAAAACATTGTCAGAGGGTCATATAAGACAAACCATGATGTGCACTAATCAGAAGTATTCTATACTTATGAAAGTATTAACATATACATGCCTGCATAAAACAAGATGTCTGATAGCTCAGTAGTACTACTGTAGGATAATTTGATATTTGCTTCTTCAAGTCTTGCCACAAGATTCATGATTATCAGCTGTAATGAGGGAAGTGTGCCAAGGTCAGGCTAATGGATGCTGGGGCAGTGGTATGTGGTGTGAAATGGTGTCAAAGTATTAAATATAAATATATGAGGCTTCTTGTTCATTAAATAGTATGATTATGATTCTGTTTAAAAAGAGACATGAAAGCCTAAATTGATTTCCAGCACTTGAGGGTGATCTTATTTCTGTCTGTCCCACACAGTATCTTGGCTATCCCAGCCTCTCTTGGTGTCCCCAGGTTGATCCCTTGCATCCTCATCAACAGTGTTATGTGATAGATCGCATACACTCTTAGCATTGCATATGGATGGAAAGGAATTAAAACCTTGGTGAGGTGGAAACAAAGGGAATATTGGATTAAAGAAAAGGAATATTGCTTGAGACCAATATTGCCTACTGGTCTCATTCGTAATAACAAGAGTAACCTATGCATAATTGAGAAAATTTCCCTTCGTTACTACAGCACAGTGTAATTTTACAGTGCCCTTTATTTGGTTGAACACGTCATTTTATCCAGCACAGTGACAATATTTTACAATTTTGTGAAGATATACCAAATAGTTTAATTGTGCCTAAATGCATACATTAATCATCCAAAACATAGCCTTCTTGAAATGTTGGTGGGAATATGAGGCTGTGAGATGTTATCATTAAGACATTTAACCTCAAATGTTAAAAGCAATGAAGTCAAACTGTAATCAGAAGTTTTACACTTAGTAACCCCAATTTGGCTGATATAAAGAAATTTTCACAATTATGTCTCCCTGCTTCCCTGATCAAAAGTACATTTGTTTGTATTTGTTATATATTAAAATATACACTGGTGTTGGAGGGAGCCAAAGGGAACAGTCATAGCACCTGTCCTGGTCAGTAATCACTAGATCTCAGAAATTTACATCTGTGAGAATATTCCATTGTGAACACTGACTTGGTTTAACTCCATTTCAAAAAGATACTGCAGGATGATTGACAGATTGTTTGTGGGCAATGTATAGGTTTAAACTACGTGTTCATATTGACATGGTGCAACATCTTAGCAAGCATGGAGGGTAATTACAGGGACTGAGGGACTATGTGCACTTTTACAATCACCATTACGCTGAACAGTGTTTAAGGATAATGATCATTTATAGGACACTGATTAACCCGAACACTGATACATCATGACTTAAAATAAACTTACTCTTGTGGAGTGTTGCTTCAATCAACATATTTAATATAATTCATTGTAAACCTACTACAATGGCTTTTAAACAGGCAAAGTCAAACATATCTTTTTCAATAATGTCATCCATGATTACAATTAATCATACATACTGCAAGTAGGACATAATATGGTCACATGGGTTCATAACCTCCATGACATCTGTGTGTTAATGAGTTAACCCTCCCATTAAGAGAGGGGAGAAAAGTCTTGACATTTTAAAGGGATTTTCATGGCCAAAATATCACGATGTCATGTCAACAGTCTCCCGTGATATCGTAGCATACACTTTGTATTGCATTGGACTGGATATATTCAATAATGTCATCCATGATTACAATTAATCATACATACTGCAAGTAGGACATAATATGGTCACATGGGTTCATAACCTCCATGACATCTGTGTGTTAATGAGTTAACCCTCCCATTAAGAGAGGGGAGAAAAGTCTTGACATTTTAAAGGGATTTTCATGGCCAAAATATCACGATGTCATGTCAACAGTCTCCCGTGATATCGTAGCATACACTTTGTATTGCATTGGACTGGATATATTCAATAATGTCATCCATGATTACAATTAATCATACATACTGCAAGTAGGACATAATATGGTCACATGGGTTCATAACCTCCATGACATCTGTGTGTTAATGAGTTAACCCTCCCATTAAGAGAGGGGAGAAAAGTCTTGACATTTTAAAGGGATTTTTATGGCCAAAATATCACGATGTCATGTCAACAGTCTCCCGTGATATCGTAGCATACACTTTGTATTGCATTGGACTGGATATATTCATACATGCTTAACAAGGCCTCATCACCAACTTACTCCACCAGGTGGCCCTATGAACAATGATGTTTCATCAGCCAGCCACATTACCCTCCTTGAGTATTTCACACCACTGACCTCTGCTCAGGTGCGAAATCTAATCAGGAAGGCTGAAGGTGCGAAATCTAATCAGGAAGGCTGAAGGTGCGAAATCTAAGCCGAAATCATGTGAAATGGACTCCCTACCTACATGGCTCCTACATGACCTCATTGCTGACCTCCTCCCTCTAATCACTGCAATCATCACTGACTGATGCAGAGGTACTGGTCAGCATGAAAATTGCAATTATTATTATTATTGGAAAAAAGGCGTCCCCATAGCTAACATTTCTCCAAAATGAACAAACATTTTCCCCATTCCTAAAGTTCTACAAACCTTAATTAGAGTATAAAGATGGTTTAACCTGGTGTAAGGTCGTCTTGACGTTGCGAGTAAGGTAAACACAGTTGCATGAGGATGCAAGATGCACATTTCTTTCAAATGAGTATCTCATCGCATAAGCGGAGAGGGTGTTATATACTGAGCCCGATGCAAAGGAGAGTAATATTATTGATAATTATTATTATTTTTATTATTTTATTATTATTATTATTATCATTATTATTATTATTATTATTATTATTATTATTATTATCATTATTATTATTATTATTATTATTATTATTATTATTATTATATTATTATTATTATTATTATTATTATTATTATTATTATTATTATTATTATTATTATTATTATTATTATTATTATTATTATTATTATTATTATTATTATTATTATTATTATTATTATTATTATTATTATTATTATTATTATTATTATTATTATTATTATTATTATTACAAGTGAACCGACAATAATATGAAATACAGGATACTATTATTTTCCTATTATACACATTGTTAAAAATTGGAGAAAGATAATTCAGTGAAACTGTCTTGTCATTGCAAGCAAGGTAAATCCAGTTGCATGAAGCTATCAAACAGGGCATTTATCGTCAATAATTGGAGTACATGTACATTTCTTTCTACTGAATATCATATATTCAAATGACCACATTTTCGTCAATTATTAGAGTAGAAAGATGATTTAGCATGCTCTGAAACCGTAATGACGTTGCAAGCATGGTAAACACAGTTGCGTGAGGCTATGAGATGCACATTTCTTTCCACTGAGCATCGTATATATATAAATGACCACAGTTTCGTCAATAATTGCAGTAGAAAGATGATTTAACCTGGAATGAAGTCCTCTTGACGTTGCGAGCAGGGTAAACACAGTTATGTGAGACTACGAGATGCACATTTCTTTCCACTGAATATCGTATATACAAATGACCACAGTTTCGTCAGTAATTCATGACAATTGAAGGAGAAAGATGATTTAACCTGGAGTGAAGTCTTCTTGACATTGCAACTAAGATAAACATGATGACGTCATACAGAAATGTGTCATCATAGTGACGTCAGACAGGCAAATGTTGTCATAGTGACATCAGACAAGTGACATCAGACAAGTGTCAACATAGTGACGTCATGGTAACATCATAAATTATGTTGATGTGATCATGTAAAATACTGCTGTTACCTTTATATAAGTTCCTCCCTCTATACTGCTTGAAATACCAGTTTTTGGCTATTTTGACTAATAATAAAAGGAATGTATGCTATGTCCCTTCCGCTTTTCTTAATATCTCAACTTTTTCTTTCAAATGAGCCCAAGATCAAGCTGATTGGTGCAGCGGATGCTGCGTATGAGTTAATTAATGACTCTATCATTCCTATTCATATTATTGATAATAATAATTATTATTATTATTATTATTATTATTATTATTATTATTATTATTATTATTATTATTATTATTATTATTATTATTATTATTATTATTATTATTATTATTATTAGTATTATTATTATTAGTAGTAGTAGTAGTAGTAGTAGTAGTAGTAGTAGTAGTAGTAGTAGTAGTAGTAGTAGTAGTAGTACTGCTACTCCTACTACTACTACTACTACTACTGTTGTTGTTGTTGTTGTTGCTGTTATTGTTATTATTATTATTGTTATTATCATTACTGTGCCAAACTACTTTCAACAATTACCCTTGTGCCAAACTACTTTCACCAACTACCCCTGTGCCAAACTATTTTATTTTATATTTTTTTTAAAGATTCATTTTTAATTTACATTATTTTCAAATGAATAAACTTTGTGCATGCATGCCAAAGATGTGTAAAATATATAATAAATGTAATTGGCAATTGGTCTTTGGCCAATACTTCAATAACTCATGTGTTAATTTCTCTGTTTCACTGTGTATTAATATAAAATTGATCACATCATGTAAATTAGCTGAGAACTTTAATGGCCCACACACAATATAGTACTGCTTTTGCTACCATATTTTCACTGCTTTGCTTTGAATATAAAGACAATAACGTGGGTTCGTGCAGTTTTCAGGTTTTCTGGTGGAAGGATTTCCCTCATCCCTCGGACTCTTTGGATCCTTCCACCAGAACCAACCTGATAGATCTGTCAGTCTGAACACTGCACTCACAAGTTCTTGCCTAAGTATACAGTCATTAGATCCGTCTGGTTGGCGGCAAGTTGCACCCTTAATTGTATACATGAATTAAAGCTACCATGGAAAGTGATTTTACTCCTCATATATTTAGCTATATAAAAGAATTTACCACATCTATGACCTTGTTTAATTTGGCTGACTAGTGAGAGACCACGGTGAATGTGAAACTGTTGACACAGATAAAATCTGTCTCTACCTAATAGTAGAGGTGACTTGTGTTATAAACAATAATTGATCTGAGCCAAACGCGTTGTTCCTTTGCTTTTTGATTGACAGCCGTTTGAGAAATATTTGAGAAGGGATATTTTGGTAGGTTCAGTGCAGATACAATGTAGATAAATATATTAGATTATCATTTATTATCAATGTATGCATCAGAGAGCTAAGAAAAGGTCATACCCACGTTTCAATAGTAGCTTTAATATGGATTACTATAAAAGATAGAGTGACCAGTATTTTGATATTGCATCTGTCTGGTTGACCACAGGTGTCATCGAGCAGGAAGTGAGTCATTCCGACCACATATGAAGGCAGTCCGGTACTGTCTATTACAAGGGTAGTGCCATCCTGTACCCATGTAACCACATGCTGTCAATCACAGCCCTGGAGGAGGGGCATACACACATTACGGATATCTATCTCCTCCTCAGATACCATCAGTCACAGATCACTTTCAATGAGGACTTTACCTGTTTTCAAGAGACATTGGAAATATAATAACATTTTACAACGATGTACATCTCAACGTTGATCATTTTTATTGTGTTGAATTGGAATGCTTTTGTGGGTAAGTTGTGTCATTCTGAATTACATTTGATTGATATATTAAATAATGGGCAGATAGGATCTGCTCAGAAATGGAGCATATACAATATACTTTGGTGTTGTTTGAATTGCAAATAATAGGATTACTAGTATATTTGAAATGACATTTAGAGCATGTATGCTGTACTTCCATATATTGTGTATTTTCACACGGACTATATGCGTGTCATGTGTCGGCAGCATCAGAGGAGGATATTCCTGGCATTTTTGTTAACCATATTTGGTTTGGGTTCAAACAGCACATGAACTATCCACCTTACTTTAAAAATCAAGTTATTATTAAACATGTCTGGGTGTGAGAATTTAATGTATTAGATGATTGTTCCCTGTCACAGACTGTGCTCATCTTGAGGAAAGCCATTTCGTGTTATGTACAACAGTAGCATAACATTAGCGCACTTCCATTACATAACATGTTATGCACTTCCAGAATATTACATCTCCGAGACCTCAAAAGCATCAGGTGTGCGCTTTTCACGCTCTATTTCTCATGTAGATTTGCGTCACTAGCGCCATTCCTTTCTCCAGATCTCGATTACACATAAAGGAATATAAATGATACTGATTCATGATGACTACTACATTTCCGGGGTAGATTAGTGATACCTACCTGCCTTGTTGATTGCATTAAGTGACACATATCCTTTTTTGAAAGATACAAGCAGAATTAACCATGCGAAACTCGTGCGTCATAATCACCTGAAAAGTTCGATTCATCCCGACATTTTATTTTGGTTGAGTTCATTTTTAATGTCAACAAGTCCCAAGATTTACAAACAATCATCTACTACATTAAATAGTTAAAAGAAGGATGTCGCCCACAATTATGTATCACGGATATTATATCAAATGTGTCGATAAAACTAAAATTGACTTCAATTAAGTATGTAGTTTGCTGTCTAAATAGAATAATTGAAATAGCCATGTTCTGTCAATGTTATGAGTTATTTGATCTACATGTTATCTTGACTAATGTACATCTGATATTAATGCGAATCAATTTGTGGACTGAATAATTGATCCATTTCAGATTGTTGTGGGACAGGACGTATGTATATTGGCAACCTCAATGAAAGTTACCCTCATCTGCTGGACAAAGTGGGAATCTACACCCGGAATACTGAGAGGCACGCGGGGAAGGTGTCCTACACGCACGAGGCGCACTCTGCTCACTTGTACTACATCAGCGAGACCTTGGGCAGTGGCACGTGGGTGGTGGGCCCACAACTTGGCAGCACACAAAATATATACTTTGGTGTGAAAACCAGTCAGGCCAGCCCTGAGAGGGCCCTGGGGTCGTGGCAGGTAAGGTGCCCGGATGGCGGGTACGTGTCCGAGCCCGGGCTGAGGGCGAGGTGTGTGGGGACGGACTTTGTTACCTGCACCTCGGGGTCACTCACGCTGGACTACGCAACCAGAAACCCGATCCAGGACCGGCTGAAAGGCACATACCACCTGCAGCAGCACACCCACCAGAGAAGACCCGTCTATAAACATGATGACGTGTTTTTGTTTTATCAGAGTGGCTTGTGGTTTATTGGGCCCACCGTGGGCCAGGTGACCGGGGGAATGTTTGTCAGGGATCACGCCCTCAGACCTGAACTTATTGCCAGGAACTGGGTAGCATTCAATGGAAGGACATTTATACAAGACCGAACTGTCAAGCTCACTTGTAAAGGTACACAAATCTTATGGGGCCTTGGTCTTAAAAGTCATTAAATGTTTTTTTTAAACTTTCAAAATGTCAACTTTATATTAGATATATTCATTATACACCGGTTTTCAGCAAAGTGTGGTTTCTTTTAAGATTCCTTCTTCTTTAATTTATTAATAGAAATCTGAATAACTGAAAATTGTTAAAGTGTTCAAGAGAAAGCTTCTATTTTATGAGTTTCTGGATTATTTCAGGACAGCGGATTGGGGAGGACCAAATAAGAGCAGATACATCTCTACTGGACTTCGATATTACCTACAGGACCCATCAGATGATCAGACACAGGAACCATAAACTGCACAGCAAAGATACACTGATACACTACAGGGGTCCATCAAGGGAAAATGAATCAAGTGGGGAGATTGAGAACAAGCAAACAAGTGGGGAGGTTGAGGGCGAGATAAGTGGGGAGGTTGAGGACGAAATAAGTGGGGATAATGGGGACATAGAAACAAGTGGGGATATTGAGGACGAAATAAGTGGGGATAATGGGGACATAGAAACAAGTGGGGATATTGAGGACGAAATAAGTGGGGAGATTGAGGACGAAATAAGTGGGGATAATGGGGACCAGGAAACAAGTGGGGAGATTGAGGACGAAATAAGTGGGGATAATGGGGACAAGGAAACAAGTGGGGAGATTGAGGACGAAATAAGTGGGGAGGTTGAGGGCGAAATAAGTGGGGATAATGGGGACCAGGAAACAAGTGGGGAGATTGAGGACGAAATAAGTGGGGATAATGGGGACAAGGAAACAAGTGGGGAGATTGAGGACGAAATAAGTGGGGATATTGAGGACGAAATAAGTGGGGATAATGGGGACCAGGAAACAAGTGGGGATATTGAGGAAGAAATAAGTGGAAAAATGGAAAACATTGCACCAAGTGTAGTCCCCTCTCAAACTAAAGACAAATCAAATGACAATATTGACAGTTCTGGAATGGATGATATGGATATAGAGAAATATAAAACCGAAGATAATTCAATGATATTCTACACAACTCAACCAACTCTTGGAAGCACATATAGTGAATCACAGAACGAAGAAGCCACGGGAGCGGACGCATTGTCAGTGTCCAGTGCACCTGTGACGTCACCTGTGACGTCAGTGTCACCTCGGGAAGTGAGTGAGGTGCTGGTAAGTGCTTCCACTGCCGTACATCAGTCCCCGTCATCAGAGGAGGAGGCGGGAGGAGGCACAGAGGCGCCGCACAGGTGTCATAATAACGGCACGGTCTGGGAGCTCACTGCCACCACCTACACGTGTGTCTGCAAACACTTCACATTCGGCGTCAAGTGTGAGCAGTGTAAGTAACTCACTTCTCCTTCTCTCACCAATGTAGACTTTTGTCTATTTTTTATGAGGTTCTTGTGACAAAAACATCATACATGACAACAATACATTAGATTCATTGTTTATTTTCTTTTTTTCAGACATTAGATGTCCAACACCCCCGGTAACTAATACTGCCAGTGTAAATATGGTGACAGACCTGGGCTATCTCGGGTTGGCATTTTACAATTGCCCTGGCAGTTATCCTGCAGTTTGTGGACTAGACAGCAGGTGGCACCACATACCTAGCTGCTGAATTACAACTGGCGGTAGATTGTGATGACAAATGATGGATTATTTTTCATTGGACTGGTACTCAGCTGATATTTCCTGAGATCACTAAGAGGTTCACATCCACACAAATGAGGAAATATTAGTTATATCAGCACAAAACCGCTGAGTATGAGTATTATTTATACCTGCTCTGTCCAAATAACGTCTGCCGCGTTATCATCGTGGAACCATAATTGCACTAGAGAGTATTTCTTTTGGTAGAAGCTGATACTAAATCCCGGCGCACCGTGTACAATGACCTGAGTTCTGAATTATTCCAGTTGTAAGCTCCTGCTTGTCACTGCACAGATCCATCTCAGTCTCCTCAAAGTGGATTGTATGCACTGAGTCAGCACTATGAAGTGATTCATGATATAACAATGGTTTCCATGATATCATACAGTTGCTGCCATGGCAACAATATATCAACAAATCAAATATGTCGCCTTACCTGGGGACAGATACCTTTTTCATTTAGATTTTCCCAAAATAATGTCATATCGAGCAGCAATCTGGAACAAGTGTTTCTATTTTTACTACTAAGATTTATTTGTTTGTGAATTTCAGTGTATTTATACATCTAAGTTCATTTATATGTAATTTAAAGGATGTTTTAGGAAGTACCTCTTTAAGCAGTAGTTTTGCCAATAAATGTCTTGGGGCACAACATGGAACCATATTGGCTTCTGGACTCACAAGTAGTACAACATTCATTGACGGAGTTATTCTTTTCAATCAAATGTTATATCAATTCCGGATATTATTTGTTGTTGACAGTAGTTGTAAGATTACGTATATGTTCACATGTGAGTGAAATAAAATTTACATAATAATTTACATAATAATACTCATAAGTTAGATTTATCCAAAAAGGATATGGAAAATCAGGTTATGTATATAATGCATATTGATCACATATGTAGAATAATATGAAATTGCTTTGAAAATCTGAATGAATACTTGCTCTTGTGTCAAATACAAATGAAAGATAACATTATAAGAGGGGGTGTTATTCATAGAGATGTTTAAGAGGGGGTGTTATTCATAGAGATGTTTAAGAGGGGGTATTATTCATAGAGATGTTTAAGAGGGGGTGTTATTCATAGAGATGTTTAAGAGGGGGTGTTATTCATAGAGATGTTTAAGAGGGGGTGTTATTCATAGAGATGTTTCACATCTCAACTTGAAAGATGTGGTGTAGATAGAAATCACACTTACAGGATTGGTTAGTGGATACAAGGTCTGAGTGGAGGTGACTGACATGTATGAACTCTACATAAAGCTACATATTTTCAAATATCTAAGGGTGTCAAAGGACAAAAAGAAATGCAATATGTCATCACAGTCATCATAACAATCACATTTGCTATTGTCTTTCACCGTAATGTCTTTTAGCCATTTATTACAGAGGGAATAATTCGAGGAATCGGTCTAAACTGGAGGGATTGTAACTTATCACTTAGTTTTATGTATGACATTATAGGGCATTCTACATATACTAGTCCATAAGCCTCTATCTGCATTTCAGGAATTTGGAAATGACTCGGCCCATTTTAGTTTTACAACTTTGGGGGTGACCGGGTTCAAATTAATGAGACACCAGTAGTAATCTTTGCATTTAAATTTGGATATATATTCTAATTTGTTGTTATACTTAATACCTAATTCTCTGCTACTTTGTCTTAACTGTAGTACATGCAGAAAAGCTATAAAAGTGACCTTTAGCAGTAAGTAAGTTTATACTTCTTTTTAGGCCCTTCTGTTCCCACTCCCTCCAGCACATCTTGTCTGATATGATGTGATAAATATATTCTTCTACACAGGTTCCTCCATTATACCAACTTGTGACTGTGGTTCACTGTTATGCAATATACACCACATGCTTATATTCAAAGAAGCAAATTAAGCCCTTCTTACATTTGACAAATATCCTAGGCAATGCTAACTATCTTGAGGGATGGGAGAGCTCTGAACACATCTGTGCAGTAAATCTGAACCAATCTGGTCAAATCGCGTCATTCTGGGCACTCACAACTGATCTGGGTGCTAAATGACGTCATTCTGGGCGCTCGCAACACATCTCCGCACTCAATCGCAGCCAATCTGAGTGGTATCTGAGCATTGCTGTGCGGTGGACAATGGATAGACTAAAAAAGTTTTAAGATATATAAAAAAAGTCGTTATATGACAGAACCGCCCAGATTGGTTCGGAATTGGTTCAGAACAATGGTATGATGTCATACCGCCCAGATATGTTTCGATTACCGCCCAGATTGCTTCAGAGCTCTCCCACCCTGATCTTTGTACAGAGAATTCAGTGTTATTTGTGAGTCTATTTACCCATGTTAGAAGAAGAGACGAGGCCTTTATGTTAAAATCACACAGCTTAAGACCACCATTGTCAATATCTTGTATCTTGTATACTTTAGATGATCCATTCCATACAAAATCCATAATAAGGATGACTTTATCAGGGGTGTGAATAACACTTGCTACATATATTAATGCTGAAATAACATGGGAGTTGAGAATTGTAGTTTACCTCTTAATGTTAAATTTCGTTGTTTCCAAATATTTAAGACATTGCTAAGATAAGTTAATCTTGGTTTAAGGTGCTTATGTTTGATGTCTCACATTTGCTACCCTAGGGGATGAGAAAGAGGACTCAGCACAAATACACCTCATAGTCCAACATGTCATATACCCCACATATCCAAGTTGACCGTAATATCATCTGGGGAAACATTACTTGCCATTCAGTTCAATACTAGGTGTCACCTGAGGACCCATCCTCGAATATGAAGACATTTATTTGAAATAAGTTAAATCATTATGTGTGTTTTATGACTTATATCAAACCAAAAGGTGCACCTTGGGTATCACCCTAAAAGGTTAACTTTAATATTATGCTACAATGTATGACCTCCCCACTCTATGTCTAAAACTGCATTATTCTATTAGAATAAAACCAAACGTCAGCTGCGGCTAACCTGGGTTCATTCCTGTTATATATTATAGACAAATCAGACAATCATAACAAAAGCATCTCACATACAAATGCCATCACGGCAGACACTTCAAGTGTTTTCTCACACCATAAATTAAATTAAATAAATCTTTTAATTTAACATATGGTTTTATGGCGAATGATATTTTGACAAAATTCTATTCCATGTCAGAATGATGACTCTTCTAAGATATGATGTCATGGGCATCACTCAACCATGATGCTGGGCACTCTGATTCAGACTTTTCATATAGATTCAGATGATGCAAGGATCATGATCATTACAGGGGGATGATGAGGACTATTCTGTCCCTCATACGTCAGTCGGTGGCGTCCAGTCTGATATCGGGAGGATCCTACCTTCGCACCCAGTCCCAGTCCCCAGTCCCAGTCCCCAGTCCCAGTCCACCTGTTAGAAACTGACTGCACTCTGAACTCTCCACAGTTCACACAGCTTACATATCAAATCTGAGGTAAATCCCTGGCCCTGGTCTGTGTGTCGCGGTGTTGGGATACCCAATCTGGGAATAAATTCCTCTACTAGTTTATCTGCCACCTGAATTGCATGTATGTTCTGAGATTGCATATGCATCAGATCAGTTTACGGAATAATCCCCGACAAATATCATTCACTTTTTCTTATTCTGGAGTCACAGAGGTCACAGGCAATTGTAGATTCGGGACATGCTTGAATGATATGTGGCTTGACTCTGTGATACAAGCTATCTCCCTGAAACCACCCAAAATGCACCTGTCAGGATTACGGTGTTTTACTGTAAGCACTGTGCTGTACCCATGTGACCACTGTTGTGGACCGTAAGGGTGTTAATGTGTGTAGCAATAGACAAACAGTAATGGACAAACAAGCCTCTAATTAACTCTAGTTGCCCAATCTGAAGGTGCTCCATTGTTAGCAAACCTTTAGTGGGTGTTTGTATAAGATTACCGGTCAGCTAAGCAAGCTTTGTTAGCAAAGAGTTCAATGGATTATCTGTATTTGTGCAGAAGACACATTTACTTTCAAATGGCACAGAAGTTTATGTAGGAATAATAATATTTTAACACAATGTTTAGGATGTAAAATTACTACTGTGTAAGGAAAACGTGCTTGAAAATCTGATTTCATGAAAGCTTTAATCATTAAAAAGGGAGAGATTCCATAGTAAAGGTCGTAAGATACTGATGAACTTGTGGACAAAAAATGCCCTTCCCTTCCCATTTTCAAAGAAAAAAAGAAGAAACAAGATTCTTTTTCTTGGTGAGTCATAACCATGATAATCAGAGATGAAACTAGCACATTTTTTTGCTATTTCGCAAATCATAATGCACCAACCGATCCTTGTTTTGACACAATCTTTCCATCGAAAGTCTTTGAGGTCAAATATCGAAAGATTGCATGTTAAATTCATACGCTTCATAAGAATTATCATAAGAAAAATATTTATCCATAAATGTTATATGCGTTTATCCTTTGTTCGTATAGACTTTTTGACACGTTACTATTAAATCATTTTCAAATTCACTGTCTAAAAACGGCGGCACCTATCCATAATACGAATACTATGATTAATCCTCGTCACCCATAACCACCAAATCTTGCTAATGTAAATCTGAAAAGAAACCGTCGATCGATGTAAAGAAGCTAACCACTTATTCAATTACAAAAGCGCAGGTGAGTTCTTGCAGACTATTGTGATAAGATCCCCGCGACGCCCTCTGCTGGAGGTGGCCTCAAGGTTTTGGATATGATCAAAACTTTAACCAGGCTACCAGATCGGGTCCGAAATGAGTATAATTATCGACAAAATCCGCATTAATGTATGGGAAGGTTTTGTTTTGGGCCCTAATTTTTACAATGGTGACAATTTTGGTGTTTGGTTCTAGAAAATGATAGACAGCTTAAATAGGGCAAATGTTCAGTTTTTACGTGTAAGTCGATTTGGGGATCAACTTACATTAATGAGCGATTCTTACATTCTTTACATTTTTTTTTCAATCAAGAAACCTCTTTTCAACGCTTTGGAACTCGGTCTATATGCCCAAAATAGAATGATTGCAAATCATCGTAGGAGGCCGTCCCGCCTACCAAGATACTAAATAGGTAGGGGAGGGAAAATGACTCATTCAACTGCTATACATTGCCATAAACGTAACCATCCTTATTTAATTAGTTAAAAATAGGTTATCTTTTGCACAGTAGTTTACTTTAAGTAAACAACAAAAAGACATATTTGAACTGGGGTATCATGGTAGGGTGAGATCATGGATAAAATGTATATTTATTCCGCGCTGATACACACAGCCTATTGTTCAACTTTGTTTTTATATCTTTCCATCAGATGGCGCTGCGTGTTTTCGCGTGTGCCCGGCCCTATTGTTGTGAGCGCGAGGCCGGGAGTTGCCCTTGACAACCACAAGTGACGATACTGAACCGTAACTGGTCTGTTAACCTGTGCGCTGCATTATTGAGCAATATCGATCTCAATGAATGGCATAATGCCAGCCCGGCCCGGGTCGGCCGCGATGTTTAACCCATGGCAGTCCAGTGGTACCGACACGACGTGCAAGTACTCAGTGCCGGGAGGAGAGAGACTTGGTCGGGGAGCAATGGCATTCACAGGTAAGTGTACCACTCCCCTCTCGCTGACAAAGTTCGCTCCGCAAAGTTAAAAACCCTATAACTTCACGAAAGCTTTTTTTTTTACCAATATATTTTTCGCTGTGCAAATCAAATAATAATCTTCTCATGGCACGAGGAAAGATAAAGCTCTCGTGTATGCTATCCAACTTTGTATACTTAATGAATATTTTAAGTAGTGTGTATTATTGATTTAATAATAATATTCGTGAGTTTGAGTCATTTTTCAAAGACTAATCTTGCATTTAACGAATATATCCCAAACACATAGAAACAAACTCATAGCATAAACTATAAACTCTATAAGCAAACAGGGTAGTAAAGTTGGAGAGTGTTTGCAGGTCCTCACGGAATCCGGGACCACCGTGTTCGGGTGCAGAATGAACATCGCTATGTTGGCGAGGGCACTATGTCGCCAGAGGGCACCAGTGAGGTAGCCTACCTGTGGAGGGCACCCAAAAAGATGCCACATCCACGCCCAAAAACTGCCTGCGTAGGCGAAATAGGGTGGGGTGTGCCAGAACACAGCGACTGGAATCTCCCTCAGTCGGGCATGCAAATCCAGGTAGCAACGCCTTCTAATTAATGAAAGAGACCAACTATTATGGCCTTATTCTCTTTGGTTTACACTTTAAGTATATAATTTAAACTCAGTTATGACAGTGTAATATTTATCTATATTGATAAGGCTGCGTGGTTTGAAAGTAAGCATTATATAATATTCATAGCCGGGAGGTCAGCCAAAACACACGAGTCGTGATCGTAGTAGACCCAGGCAGTGGGCGCGCACACTGATTGTTGTGTTAGCCATGTTGATATAGTTCGTAAGTGCCTCTCCAAGTGTACCGCGATAGTTGCCATAATCGCCAGCTTAAGATCAGGTTATTATAAGGCTTACTTCACTTATCTCGTCAGATTAGAATCCACTCGGAGATTAGAATATTTCCTGACGATCTTTTTAATAGCAAAATCTTTCATGATAATGTCACTGGGGATTGGGTCAAATATCTTCAACACAGCAACAAACAACGTCTTGCTCAACAGGGACCTTCTGAAGCCACAAGCTTTCTACCTCCTGAAGCCACAAGCTTTCTACCTTCTGAAGCCACAAGCTTTCTACCTTCTGAAGCCACAAGCTTTCTACCTTCTGAAGCCACAAGCTTTCTACCTTCTGAAGCCACACGCTTTCTACCTTCTGAAGCCACAAGCTTTCTACCTTCTGAAGCCACAAGCTTTCTACCTTCTGAAGCCACACGCTTTCTACCTTCTGAAGCCACAAGCTTTCTACCTTCTGAAGCCACAAGCTTTCTACCTTCTGAAGCCGCAAGCTTTCTACCTTCTGAAGCCGCAAGCTTTCTACCTTCTGAAGCCGCAAGCTTTCTACCTCCTGAAGCCACACGCTTTCTACCTTCTGAAGCCACAAGCTTTCTACCTTCTGAAGCCACAAGCTTTCTACCTTCTGAAGCCGCAAGCTTTCTACCTCCTGAAGCCACACGCTTTCTACCTTCTGAAGCCACACGCTTTCTACCTTCTGAAGCCACAAGCTTTCTACCTTCTGAAGCCGCAAGCTTTCTACCTCCTGAAGCCACAAGCTTTCTACCTTCTGAAGCCACAAGCTTTCTACCTTCTGAAGCCACACGCTTTCTACCTTCTGAAGCCACAAGCTTTCTACCTTCTGAAGCCATACGCTTTCTACCTTCTGAAGCCGCAAGCTTTCTACCTCCTGAAGCCACACGCTTTCTACCTTCTGAAGCCATACGCTTTCTACCTCCTGAAGCCACAAGCTTTCTACCTTCTGAAGCCACAAGCTTTCTACCTTCTGAAGCCGCAAGCTTTCTACCTTCTGAAGCCGCAAGCTTTCTACCTTCTGAAGCCGCAAGCTTTCTACCTCCTGAAGCCACACGCTTTCTACCTTCTGAAGCCATACGCTTTCTACCTCCTGAAGCCACAAGCTTTCTACCTTCTGAAGCCACAAGCTTTCTACCTTCTGAAGCC
Organism: Amphiduros pacificus; assembly: GCA_949316495.1. Taxonomy (NCBI): domain Eukaryota; kingdom Metazoa; phylum Annelida; class Polychaeta; order Phyllodocida; family Hesionidae; genus Amphiduros; species Amphiduros pacificus. Next base: position 62,436,015 of record OX439002.1, read on the forward strand.
GCAAGCTTTCTACCTTCTGAAGCCGCAAGCTTTCTACCTTCTGAAGCCGCAAGCTTTCTACCTTCTGAAGCCGCAAGCTTTCTACCTTCTGAAGCCGCAAGCTTTCTACCTTCTGAAGCCATACGCTTTCTACCTTCTGAAGCCGCAAGCTTTCTACCTTCTGAAACCACAAGCTTTCTACCTTCTGAAGCCGCAAGCTTTCTACCTTTTCCAGCGAAGTGCGTGACACTATCAATAGCGGGAAATATTTCCTGTGTGCTAATATTTGCTCAGCAAAATCTTAAATATTGTCGCTTTGAAAACTGTGTTGAATTCCCGGGGGTGAATTTAAGAAATGCTGTTAAATAAATATTAGTTTAACAGGAGATTCAAGCTAAATCGACTCTCTATATGCATACAGCGAGAGCTAGTCTATTGTACCCCGGACACCATTCAATCAACCTCCATTCAATACAAGGAGTGAAACCAGGAAACACTAAAACGATTCACTGTTCAATGGGAATTAAACAAGAGAAAACGGGGAACTCCCAAACGAATGTATATGAAGTTATCGAAGAGCGATACATAAATCAATGGATGTGATCAGTGATGCATTCTTGTTCCGTCATCAATGGTTCATGCATTACAAGGCGCAAGATGGAGGTACAGGCCACGTGGTCTTGTGCATTGATATTTAATATTCCTCAGTGAAGCGCATGTACACCACCACTCCCCCTCCACTACATGGACACCACCACTCCCCACTCCCCCTTCACTACATGGATACCACCACTCCCCCTTCACTACATGGATACCACTACTCCCCCTTCACTACATGGATACCACCCCTTCCCCTTCACTACATGGATACCACCACTCCCCCTTCACTACAGGGATACCACCACTCCCCCTTCACTACATGGACACCACCACTCCCCCTTCACTACATAGATACCACCACTCCCCACTCCCCCTTCACTACATGTACACCACCACTCCCCCTTCACTACATGGATACCACCACCCCCCCTTCACTGCATGGATACCGCCCCTCCCCCTTCACTACATGGATACCACCACTCCCCCTTGACTACATGGACACCACCACTCCCCCTTCACTACATGGATACCACCACCCCCCTTCACTACATGTACACCACCACTCCCCCTTCACTACATGGATACCACCACTCCCCCTTCACTATATGGATACCACCACTCCTCCTTCACTACATGGATACCACCACTCCCCCCCTTCACTACATGTATACCACCACTCCCCCTTCACTACATGGATACCACCACTCCCCCTTCACTACATGGATACCACCCCTTCCCCTTCACTACATGGATACCACCCCTTCCCCTTCACTACATGGATACCACCACTCCCCCTTCACTACATGGATACCACCCCCCTTCACTACATGTATACCACCCCTTCCCCTTCACTACATGGATACCACCCCTTCCCCTTCACTACAGGGATACCACCACTCCCCCTTCACTACATGGATACCACCACTCCCCCTTCACTACATGGATACCACCACTCCCCCTTCACTACATGGATACCACCCCTTCCCCTTCACTACATGGATACCACCCCTTCCCCTTCACTACATGGATACCACCACCCCCTTTACTACATGGATACCACCCCTTCCCCTTTACTACATGGATACCACCACTCCCCCTTCACTACATGGATACCACTACTCCCCCTTCACTACATGGATACCACCACTCCCCCTTTACTACATGGATACCACCACCCCCCTTTACTACATGGATACCACCCCTTCCCCTTCACTACATGGATACCACCACCCCCCTTTACTACATGGATACCACCCCTTCCCCTTTACTACATGGATACCGCCCCTTCCCCTTTACTACATGGATACCACCCCTTCCCCTTCACTACATGTATACCACCACTCCCCCTTCACTACATGGATACCACCTCCCCCCTTCACTACATGTATACCACTACTCCCCCTTCACTACATGGATACCACCACTCCCCCCCTTCACTACATGGATACCGCCCCTTCCCCTTTACTACATGGATACCACTACTCCCCCTTTACTACATGGATACCACCACTCCTCCTTCACTGCATGGATACCATCACACCCCCCCTTCACTACATGTATACCACCACCCCCCCTTCACTACATGGATACCACCACCCCCCTTTACTACATGGATACCACCCCTTCCCCTTCACTACATGGATACCACCACCCCCCTTTACTACATGGATACCAACCCTTCCCCTTCACTACATGGATACCACCACCCCCCCCTTCACTACATGGATACCACCACCCCCCTTCACTACATGTATACCACCACCCCCTTCACTACATGGATACCACCACCCCCCCTTCACTACGAGGATACCACCACCCCCCTTCACTACATGGATACCACCACCCCCCTTCACTACATGGATACCACCCCTTCCCCTTCACTACATGGATACCACCCCTTCCCCTTCACTACATGTATACCACCACTCCCCCTTCACTACATGGATACCACCTCCCCCCTTCACTACATGTATACCACTACTCCCCCTTCACTACATGGATACCACCACTCCCCCCCTTCACTACATGGATACCACCACCCCCTTCACTACATGGATACCACCCCTTCCCCTTCACTACATGGATACCACCACCCCCCTTCACTACATGGATACCACCCCTTCCCCTTCACTACATGGATACCACCCCTTCCCCTTCACTACATGTATACCACCACTCCCCTTCACTACATGGATACCACCTCCCCCCTTCACTACATGGATACCACCACCCCCCTTCACTACATGGATACCACCATCCCCCTTCACTACATGGATACCTACCCTTCCCCTTCACTACATGGATACCACCCCTTCCCCTTCACTACATGTATACCACCACTCCCCCTTCACTACATGGATACCACCTCCCCCCTTCACTACATGTATACAACTACTCCCCCTTCACTACATGGATACCACCACTCCCCCTTCACTAAATGGATACCAACACTCCTCCTTCACTACATGGATACCACTACTCCCCCTTCACTACATGGATACCACCACCCCCCCTCACTACATGTACACCACCACTCCCTTCACTACATGGATACCACCACCCCCTTCACTACATGGATACCACCACCCCCCTTCACTACATGGATACCACCACCCCCCTTCACTACATGGATACCACCATCACCCTTCACTACATGGATACCACCCCTTCCCCTTCACTACATGGATACCACCCCTTCCCCTTCACTACATGTATACCACCACTCCCCCTTCACTACATGGATACCACCTCCCCCCTTCACTACATGGATACCACCACCCCCTTCACTACATGGATACCACTACTCCCCCCTTCACTACATGGATACCAACACTCCCCCCCTTCACTACATGGATACCACCACCCCCTTCACTACATGGACACCACCTCCCCCCCTTAACTACATGTATACCACTACTCCCCCTTCACTACATGGATACCACCACCCCCTTCACTACATGGATACCACTACTCCCCCTTCACTACATGGATACCACCACCCCCCTTCACTACATGGATACCACTACTCCCCCTTCACTACATGGATACCACCATTACCCTTCACTACATGGATACCACTACTCCCCCTTCACTACGTGGATACCACCACTCCCCCTTCACTACATGGCCACCACCCCTCCCCCTTCACTACATGGATACCACCACTCCCCCTTCACTACATGGATACCACTACTCCCCCTTCACTACATGGATACCACTACTCCCCCTTCACTACATGGCCACCACCCCTCCCCCTTCACTACGTGGATACCACCACTCCCCCTTCACTACATGGATACCACTACTCCCCCTTCACTACGTGGATAATAATAATAATATAATAATAATAAAGATTTATATAGCGCTATATCAGACCTAGTCTGCTCGAAGCGCTTGGATACCACCACTCCCCCTTCACTACATGGATACCACTACTCCCCCTTCACTACATGGATACCATCACTCCCCCTTCACTACATGGATACCACTACTCCCCCTTCACTACATGGATACCACTACTCCCCCTTCACTACATGGATACCACCCCTTCCCCTTCACTACATGGATACCACCACTCCCCCTTCACTACATGGCCACCACCACTCCCCCTTCACTACATGGATACCACAACCCCCCCTTCACTACATGGATACCACCCCTCCCCCTTCACTACATGGCCACCACCCCTCCCCCTTCACTACATGGATACCACCACTCCCCCTTCACTACATGGATACCACTACTCCCCCTTCACTACATGGATACCATCACTCCCCCTTCACTACATGGATACCACTACTCCCCTTCACTACATGGATACCACTACTCCCCCTTCACTACGTGGATACCATCACTCCCCCTTCACTACATGGATACCACAACCCCCCCTTCACTACATGGATACCACTACTCCCCCTTCACTACATGGATACCACTACTCCCTCTTCACTACATGGCCACCACCCCTCCCCTTCACTACATGGATACCACCACTCCTCCTTCATTACATGGATACCACTACTCCCCCCCTTCACTACATGTATACCACCACCCCCCCTTCACTACATGTATACCACCCCTTCCCCTTCACTACATGGATACCACCCCTTCCCCTTCACTACATGGATACCACAACTCCCCCTTCACTACATGGATACCACCACTCCCCCTTCACTACATAGATACCACCACTCCCCCTTCACTACATGGATACCACCCCTTCCCCTTCACTACATGGATACCACCCCTTCCCCTTCACAACATGGATACCACCACCCCCTTCACTACATGGATACCACCACCCCCCTTCACTACATGGATACCACCACCCCCCTTTCACTACATGGATACCACCACCCCCCTTTCACTACATGGATACCACTACTCCCCCTTCCACTACATGGATACCACCCCTCCCCCTTCACTACATGGATACCACCACCCCCCTTCACTACATGGATACCACCACTCCCCCCTTCACTACATGTATACCACTACTCCCCCTTCACTATATGGATACCACTCCTCCCCCTTCACTACATGGATACCACCACTCCCCCTTCACTACATGGATACCACTACTCTGCCTTCACTACATTGATACCACCACTCCCCTTCACCACATGGATAGCAACACCCCCCTTCACCACATGGATAGCAACACCCCCCTTCACTACATGTACACCACCTCCCCCCTTCACTACATTGATACCACCACTCCCCCTTCACTACATGGATACCACTACTCCCCCTTCACTACATGGATACCACTACTCCCCCTTCACTACATGTACACCAACACCCCCCTTCACTGCATGGACACCACCACCCCCCTTCACTACATGGATACCACTACTCCCCCTTCACTACATGGATACCACTACTCCCCCTTCACTACATGGACACCACCCCTCCGCCTTCACTACATGGATACCCCTACTCCCCCTTCACTACATGGACACCACCCCTCTCCCTTCACTACATTGATACCACTACTCCCCCTTCACTACATGGATACCACCACCCCCCCTTCACTACATGGACACCACCACTCCCCCTTCACTACATGGATACCACCACCCCCCTTCACTACTTGTACACCACCACTCCCCCTTCACTACATGGATACCAATACTCCCCCTTCACTATATGGATATCACCCCTCCCCCTTCACTACATGGACACCACCACTCCCCACTCCCCCTTCACTACATGGATACCACCACTCCCCCTTCACTACATGGATACCGCTACTCCCCCTTCACTACATGGATATCACCCCTCAACCTTCACTACATGGTCACCACCACTCCCCACTCCCCCTTCACTACATGGATTCCACCACTCCCCCTTCACTACATGGATACCACCACTCCCCCTTCACTACATAGATACCACCACTCCCCACTCCCCCTTCACTACATGTACACCACCACTCCCCCTTCACTACATGGATACCACCACCCACCCTTCACTACATGGATACCACCACTCCCCACTCCCCCTTCACTACATGGATTCCACCACTCCCCCTTCATTACATAGATACCACCACTCCCCACTCCCCCTTCACTACATGTACACCACCACTCCCCCTTCACTTCATGGATACCGCTACTGCCCCTTCACTATATGGATACCACCCCTCCACCTTCACTATATGGATACCACCACCCCCCTTCACTACATGGATACCACCACTCCCCACTCCCCCTTCACTACATGGATACCACTACTCCCCCTTCACTACATGGATACCACCACCCCCCCCCTTCACTACATGTACACCACCACTCCCCCTTCACTACATGGATACCACTACTCCCCCTTCACTATATGGATATCACCCCTCCCCCTTCACTACATGGACACCACCACTCCCCCTTCACTTCCACCACTCCCCCTTCACTACATGGATTCCACCACTCCCCCTTCACTACATAGATACCACCACTCCCCACTCCCCCTTCACTACATGGATACCACCACTCCCCCTCCACTACATGGATACCACCACTCCCCCTTCACTACATGGATACCACCCCTCCACCTTCACTACATGGTCACCACCACTCCCCACTCCCCCTTCACTACATGTATTCCACCACTCCCCCTTCACTACATAGATACCACCACACCCCACTTCCCCTTTCACTACATGTACACCACCACTCCCCACTCCCCCTTCAATACATGTATTCCACCACTCCCCCTTCACTACATGGAAACCACCACTCCCCACTCCCCCTTCACTACATGGATACCAACCCTCCCCCTTCACTACATGGATACCACCACTCCCCCTTCACTACATAGATACCACCACACCCCACTTCCCCTTTCACTACATGTACACCACCACCCCCCCCTTCACTACATGGATACCACCACTCCCCACTCCCCCTTCACTTCCACCACTCCCCCTTCACTACATGGATACCACCACTCCCCCTTCACTACATAGATACCGCCACTCCCCACTCCCCCTTCACTACATGTACACCACCACTCCCCACTCCCCCTTCACTACATAGATACCGCCACTCCCCACTCCCCCTTCAATACATGGATACCACCACTCCCCACTCCCCCTTCACTACATGGATACCGCTACTGCCCCTTCACTATATGGATACCACCCCTCCACCTTCACTATATGGATACCACCACCCCCCTTCACTACATGTACACCACCCCTCCCCCTTCAATACATGGATACCACCCCTCCCCCTTCACTACATGGATACCACCCCTTCCCCTTCACTACATGGATACCACCACCCCCCCTTCACTACATGGACACCACCACCCCCCCTTCACTACATGGACACCACCACTCCCCCTTCACTACATGGATACCACCCCTTCCCCTTCACTACATGGATACCACCACCCCCCCTTCACTACATGGACACCACCACCCCCCCTTCACTACATGGACACCACCACTCCCCCTTCACTACATGGATACCACCACTCCCCCTTCACTACATGGATACCACCACTCCCCCTTCACTACATAGATACCACCACTCCCCACTCCCCCTTCACTACATGTACACCACCACTCCCCCTTCACTACATGGATACCACCACCCCCCTTCACTGCATGGATACCACTACTCCCCTTCACTACATGGATACCACCACCCCCCTTCACTACATGGATACCACCACTCCCCCTTCACTACATGGATACCACTACTCCCCCTTCGCTACATGGATACCACCACTCCCCCTTCACTACATGTACACCACCACTCCCCCTTCACTACATGGATACCGCTACTGCCCCTTCACTATATGGATACCACCACTCCCCCTTCACTACATGGATACCACTACCCCCCCTTCACTGCATGGATACCACCACTCCCCCTTCACTACATGGATACCACCACTCCCCCTTCACTACATGGATGTTATTGCTTTACTCCCTCACATCCAAATTATAGTTATAAGCGAATATTGTTTTAAGCATTGGTTGATGCATATCGATATGTTTTAGCCACTGGTGTGTAATGTGGATTGGAATGAACCTATAATGAGGCACAAGGCGATGACAGATATCCCACCTGTAGGCTTAACGATCGATACCTTTGTAACTCTTGCACTGCAATAAAGATCTCAACAAACTGCTTGTGCACTCATGTAAAATACGTAATATATGACTAGAAACATATAACAAGCAGTAACCTGTTCAGTGTTTGGCAACATAAGCCATATATATCCTGCTACTTGAAGGATAGAAGGTGTCTGAGACATTAACGTCTTATGGGACCCAATTATTAGACACTTGGTGACGCCAGGTAAACATTGCACGTTGAGATATCCAGCTACATGATGCATTATCAAAAAAAACTCCTCTATTGTTCTAAGAGTGGGTTGCTATGGCGTTATGCACACAATCTATGACGTCATAGCTCCATTTTTATTATGTAATCCTATGATATCAGTGAGCACATCCGGTTTAGGGACCAATCATGGTAGTTGAGACAATGGTGGGAGACAATGGCAATCATTTCGACCAATCAGAGAGCAGCTAACAGACGATTACAAGAAGTGTCCATAGTAACAATGGCTGGAAGCGGTGATCACCACGCGTCTCCATTCATAGATGGCTTTCTCAGAATGAATGACAGACACAAATAATTAAACAACTGAGAAAAAAATGTTAATTGACAACCGGGAAAATTGTCCGCTACGGATTTGCCTAGTTTATCATACTCCAAGCTTGTAGGGTGGGGGGAGTGGCCATGCCATGACGATACATGAGATTTATCGATACCATTGTTATATATTCCAGCTGGGAGAGTTCCGACAAGCAGTAGAAGATAGACACACGCATATGCTGCTCAACCCTTGGTATGTGCTTTATTTGCTCTCAGGAAGTATTTTATCCCCAAAGATGACTTCACAAGAAGAGATTATTTAGATTAATCGTTATTGGTGACAAAGATTCAATGTAGATTCAATGAACCACGACCAACCACTGAAAACATCCCACTCGCCTCGGTTCATTGATTCAATAATTTCAGCCAGTGGTTTTTTTAGTCACTGCACGTTTATGTCCATATTTAGCTTAATACTGGAATGTAGTGAAAATAAACGGGATAGGAAACTTTGGTTCACACAAAAAGAAAAGTTAGACAATTATTTTGTTTATAAGGTTTAAATGTTGAATATTTAATGAAACATTAATTTTTTTCAGGTATCCAACTGAATCTTTGAGAATGTTGCAGAATGAAAATAATGGCCAGCGTGGAGACACAAAGAGCGCCACTTCTCTCAGGACTCGACCACAGACCACAGACACAGGTGTGTATACTTGGGGAATACTCACCTCTTCTCATCATACGCATACACACATATATTTTACGTATATATTGATTAGTTTTTCAGAAATATGGATCTTCAGATGGGGAGTTATGTCATGATGTAACTCTCATGGAAACGACCTTTGATTTTTTTTTTAACATTGTTTCGCGCCAATTGTTTATTAATATTGTTTGAGTATGTGACTACTTTTATCGTTAAGACATCTGTAAAATAAGAGCTTGTTTTATGGACCAATCACGGCAGTCCAGGCAATGGTGGAAGACAAGGCGATTATTTCGACCAATCAGAGAGCAGCCAACAAACCATTATAAGACGTGTCCATAGTAATAATGGCGGGGAAAGAGACAAATGATAACAGATGATAACAATGAAAGTTATTCAGTCAGTTTAGTGTTAATGCTAATAGTAGAAAGTTCCAAATAATTGATAACAGAGTCATTTGGGACAGCTACGTCTCCAATGGAACTATGACGGTATGGAGTCCGCTGACATTTAGATTTTAGGCTACCTAAGAATGTAATTATATAACGGTTTTTTCATTACAGTAACACCACTTGTTAAACCTTATTATCGTACTTCACAAGAATACATTTAACACCTTGACCCACCACAATCTTTTGAATTATAGCTATAAGTGTTTAACACCTTTGCTGGGATATAATTTGAAAGTGCGAATGCTAAAAATCATTTGTTAAACCTACAATGGCTACAGAGAACTTTTCTGTGATTGAACTGCATGTTATCTTTGCTTAATATGCAGTTATGTGCGCCAATATGCACAATATGCCGTAATCCTGCTGGGAAAGGAACAGGTCAAAGTTCAAATTGCTGGAAATGGTATTTTGGCACCCTATTCTTGCCTAATCAGTATCAAAAGTTGTGGATATTGACAGCTTTTGACCATGACGCTGATTGGCCGCAATATACTTTCCTTACATGGAAAAGCAGATCCACTATGTCGAGCCCCAAACTATTGCTTTGAAATTAAATCATTGTAGGCAATCAATGTTACGCCGGAGCACATTTATATTGTATGATTTAAAAGATATTGTGTATGGACCAATCACGCCAGTCGAGACAAATTAAGGTGGGCGACAAGGACAATTATTTCGACCAAACAGAGAGCAGCTAACAAATGGTTACAAGAAGTGTCCATAGTAACAATGGAGGGAGATGGCGATCAATATCTGTTTGCATTCCAAACTGCAACATAATAATCATTAATTCAAAAGTAACTGGTGATCCATGTGCAATATAATATCTTTATAATAATACCATGAGCACTGCACACACATCTGGTTTGATGACCAATCACGGCAGTTGACACAGTGGGGGAGGGCAATGATTTTGAACAATCCGAGAGCAAGTAACACATTATTTGAAGAGGTTTCCATAGTAGAAATGGCGAGAAGCGGCGATCACCATGTGTCTACATTTCAGCATCACATCAATGGCTTTTTATAGAATAAATAAAAGAGACAAATTATCAAAGAACTGAGAAAAAATATGGTCAAATTGTGCGTATATATCATTTTATCAGTAAGCGTAGTGATTGGTGGGAGTAAACAAAGTTCACAAGGACTGTTCACTATCTAGGTTACAGCAGCTGGGGTCGACCAAGCGCAATATCATGGCGGAGACGGCGTCCCTCGACAACATCAACAGCCAGCCGCCATAGTCTCTACTCTGAGGACTATGTAAAGTGAGTGAGAAGTGGGAGCTGGTGATTGGGTCTATCAAAATAGGAAAATATTTATTCCTGTTGACTAATTTGACTTAAAGGCCTATTTTATTTCTTTTCAGCGTAGAGCAGATTTGTGTGCGTCTTGTTGGCTGTACTAATATATCATAATTACCCTTCAGCCTTAGAATAGTACATATATTAGAAATATTTGCATGGCTCACATGTATCTAATCTTAAACATGTAGAATTACTAAAACGTTTGTGTGTGGTAATTGTATTATACTTAATGTTAAAGCATTCATGAAATCGCAGAGGTCATAGGCAATTTTACAGAGGTTTGAGGTATGCTTAAATGATATGTGGCCAAGAAACTGTGATATCTCACATCTTAGCTATCCCACTAAAATCAACCAAAATACACCCCTATGGTTTCTGTGTTTTGCTGAAAATGCCAAGTACTGGCTGTACTCTTTTGACCACCAGGTGGTCACATGTATACAAGTATGTAACCTCTATTGTGGTCTGTAAAGATGTTAGGCCTGTACCAATGGACAAACATGCCTCTGTAAGCTAAATCACTCCACTGCCCTGAAGGTGCCCTATTGTTAACAAAGCTTTGGAAGGTGCCCTATTGTTAACAAAGCTTTGGAAGGTGCACTATTGTTAACAAAGTTTTGGAAGGTGCACTATTGTTAACAAAGCTTTGGAAGGTGCCCTATTGTTAACAAAGCTTTGGAAGGTGCACTATTGTTAACAAAGTTTTGAAAAACTGGATAATTAGGAGTTTCACAGAAGACTCATCCACTTTCAAATGGCACAGAACTCCATATAGGGGAAATATGATGGGTAATAACATTTGATAGCAAAGTTTGGGGTATAAACATTTACATTATGCCAGGAAAAAGTGCTTGAAAACCTCATTTCATGAATGCTTTAAACAAGTTTTGATGATTCATAAAAATCATGTTGTGGACTGATTGGTGAGAAAAAGATGAATTTTCATACGGATTTCTTTTGTACTGACAGTTGTACTGATATGTTAGTTTCTGGGTCTGACACCTGATTGGAGTTTATGACCTTATGTTGGTCACTTTTGATTGAATGTACATTGCATGAAAAATCTAATTGAAAATTGTATCAAGGACACTCACTGAAGTACCATCTTGAGTAGTTGGTAACTGGATCGACAGTAGGTAGCACCTTTTTAGAATAAGTGTTCAGACATCCTAAAATTACGGTAAGGGAGTGACAGAGACAAGGGTGAACTATTGCATCACCATATTTTCAATTGTTCATTGTTTAGGACGGCCAAAAGGATATAGCCAGTGGTGGGGGTGGGTTGCCATGTCATGCACCTCTAAGACGGCAGGCAGCCTTAAATGCTGCAGTTTGGCCTCGTCGTAATATGAATGAAACAATGTTCAACTTGACGTTCAACTCCATATATGCATAAACATATAAACATATAACGTATTCATTATGTAATTGTTATATACATATATATATATAAATATATATAAATACAAATATATATATGTATTTATTGTCTAATTGTTACAAATATATATATTTGAACTTATTGTGTAATTGTATTGTATATATATATATATATATATATATATATATATATATATATATATATATATATATATATATATATATATATATATATATATATATATATATATATATATATATATATATATATATTCGTTGTATAATTAGTTCTTAGGGTATTGAGTATTTAGTCAATGTTATGCGTATGTCCATGTTGTATCTCAGTTGAAGCTGTAATAGGGAATGTTTTCATTGATTCATTATAACCCGACACTATAACTATAATTACGTGTAACTCAATATTACCCTGAAACCATAACTTAATGTTTCACACAATCAGGAGTTATCAAGGCAAAGCAATAAACAATATTTACTTAATGTTATGGACATGGATGTGTGAATTGATGGCTTGTCCGCGCCATTGTACCTGTATGTGTACATGTGTTTTCTTGTGATTCCAGATCCCCCCACCCAGAGTACTGAATAGATGTCCCGGGGCCCAGTGTCAAGAACAGCATCACCTGGCCACCAATATTAAACAAATTCCAACAGTTAACACAACTAGATTATGTTTCTTGTGGAGAAAGAATAATTTGCATTTAACTTAAGCTTTAGTGTCTGTAATTCCTCCAGTAGCAATATATTTGGGATGCTGGTCACGTTTAACACAGCATTACACCGTGTGTCAGTGCATTATTGATGTGGATTGTGTGAATGATTTACTAGTCAGTCAGCATCGAGCAATCTCCGTGTTAAAAGCCTACTGTGATATGTTAGCGCAGTATTATTGATTATTAGTCACGACATCTCTGTAAGCACATTGTAGTATTCATTATCAGAATGTGTGTTTGGTGCTACAATATGAATATATTCTCAGCAATTTACTTCATTATGTCAATAATAAAAAAAACATACACATAATATAGTTTATGATTTACTTTTTGCTGATCCACTCTGGAGTTTTAATCATTTAATCATTACAACGTTAACACTTGCTAATGAAACATAAACTGAATGTCCACGTTGGAACACCACTAAAACGGGAGACAGAGAACAAGAAATGGGCATCCTGAGACTTCTTCTTGAAGTGCTTTTACACAGCATAATGGTGCCAAAAAGAGGACATATTCTCAATTTCATACACATATTCATGAAACGAGCTTTGTGGCTTCGACCTTTTAGCACTGATGAGGCTTTATCATATCAAATGACTGAATGCCCAACTCTTTTCGAAGAGTGAATGGTGAACTTTCTTTTGCATTATCACATAGACATGGTAAACATAAAGCATGACCTTTGATACTTATTCATGGAGCACTGGCTTTCATGAGAAACAGCTCAGGAGCAGATGTCCACCTTTCTCGACCATGCAACATGATTTCAAGATTTAGTCATGGATTGTGTACTGCGAATGAGTTGCCCATGAGGTCAACCTTCAGCATGTTTTTTCACAATCGTTTTTTTTAGTTTTAATGAGTAATTAAGGATATTAAACTTTTTAAAGTTTATTTTGATTAGAGAAATTTGAAAGTGGTTAATATATCATATCAATATTAAACTTCAAAATATTATGTGGAGGCAATTTAAAGTCCATCCATTTTCATCATTTATAAACCTTTTTCATTTAATCTATTTTCAATTCAATTTAACTTTTTGACAAATCTTGAAATTGACTTTATATTCAGTTTCTTCTTAGTATTCATGTGTTCCTAATGTAGTAAGATGTGTTCTTCAATAAATTAACTACTTATATGTAGACATTATAGCTATCATATCTGAAGAGCTCAGGATTTCATTATGTTCCTCTGATATCCTTTGAAAATTGATCTCAAATCATAATTTTGCTCTAATGTTAATTATCATTGGAGTGAGGACTCCGTCAGCTTGGAAATTGGAGTTTCAAGGTCAATTAACTAACAATCTAATACAATTTCAGTTATCAGCCTACTTCATCAAGGCTCATTTTAAAGCTTGTTTAATGAAGCTGGTAATCAATCCGGAATAACAACTTTGATACATTTAATATAGAGGCCAGGAAGGATTATGTTGCCATTCCCCATAATCCAATATACAGGCATGACGTGTACTCCCCTTAAGAGAAATCAAGCACTTTCTCAACCAACATTCGGCCATCTTGATTTCTGTTATGAGTGAACTCATTGAGTACATATTAACACATTAACTCCCTATGAAATCAACATCCTACTGGACTACTTTCCATAAGACTTCTCCAGAAAAATGTGCACCACTCCAGTAACTGATTTTCTTTGGCTAATTTCAATTCTCTGTTTTATGTGTTCGAGTCAAATATATAAAATGTGTATGGACATTATATGACACACCTCATATTCAATATAAATTATTACATGCTAACCTTATATACCTACCTACAGAAAATCAACTAGAAAATGGTTAGATTTAAATGAGAGATGAGTTATAGATATCTGTTTCTTTTTATCGATTTGCATTACTTTTGATATCATCTTAGACAAACATATTTTTGGAAAATTTTACTCTATAAATTTAATTTAGGCTGTTGTGTGAAATAACGGAATATCCCTTTATAAAAATAACTTGATCAAGTGATAAAGATGTTGACTATTTGTGTGATTTACCAGTGAGAAGGTCAAATCATACTAATCAACATGGCTCAGTGGGTAAGACGTCTGTCTCCCATGCTAAAGGTCTGGGGTTCGATTCCCACCGGGAACAATGTATTTTTTTTTTATTCATGCTGAAACTGAAATCTTCATTTTGAAGTTTTATTTTTGCAACATGCACATCAGAACATATAGAATTGAAACATTTTTTATTTTGATAGAAATTATAAAAAATAATGACGATACAATAAACAAAGGTGAAATCTTCAAAGGTGAAATCTTCATGTTGGGGTCTTTTTAGAGCAGAATGAAAGACAGAACACATAAAATGTGTTTTTTCTTTTGTTTTTTCTTTTGTTTTTTCTTTTGTTTTTTCTTTTGTTTTTTCTTTTGTTTTTTCTTTTGTTTTTTCTTTTGTTTTTTCTTTTGTTTTTTCTTTTGTTTTTTCTTTTGTTTTTTCTTTTGTTTTTTCTTTTGTTTTTTCTTTTGTTTTTTCTTTTGTTTTTTCTTTTGTTTTTTCTTTTGTTTTTTCTTTTGTTTTTTCTTTTGTTTTTTCTTTTGTTTTTTCTTTTGTTTTTTCTTTTGTTTTTTCTTTTGTTTTTTCTTTTTGGCAAATGGAGAAAATACAAAAAAATAAAATAAAATGTCTTTATTAGCTAAGAAATGGAACAATTTCAATTTTCATACAATGCTGTGACTCCAAGTTTTCTACATTACTGACACAGGGTGATACATGGCTCAGTGGTTAAGATGTCTGTCTCATATGCTAAAGGTCCAGGGTTCGAATCCTGGTTGGGAAAAGTATTATTTTCATGCTGAAGGTGAAATCTTAATATTGGGGTTCTGTTTGAGTGATATGTACTTCAGGAAACATAAATTGATTTGTCTATTGCAAATGCAGAAGAATATAAAATAATAGAAATGATTTGATACCCCCCAAAAATGAAATCTTTATATTGGAGTTCTTTTTGAGCAATTTGCATATCAGAAGAATATAATTTTTATTATTGTATTTTGCAAACATAGACAATATGAATAATACTGACTTTATATAGTGAACAAATATAAAATCTTCATACTGGGGTAATATTTGAGCAATATGCATGTCAGAACATATAGAATTGAATATGTTTTTTGCCAACATAGAAAATATAAAAAATAGTAATTACATGCAGAAAACAAATATGAAATCTTCATATTCCAATTTTATTTCAGTTTAGAAAAAACTAATTATAAAATGGATCCAATTTCAAGAATTTATCATAGACTTTAAACTTCGAATAAGTTGATCAAGAGGCCAACCTTGAGCATCTCTGAATAAATCCAGTGCGATGCAATAGTTCCCAATGTTTCAGGATTATTATGTGTCTCACAGGTCTGATGATATGCTTTGACCTTTTCTCATGGCAGGATTGCTCACTCAAAATTTCACCTGGATCCACATTTAAAAATAAACATGGACTGTACCTATCTAAGGTGTTGTTACAATTCATCAACACTTAAAACAACATACCTGCAAACAATGCCCATTCTTAAATACATTCAATCAGATTGGTATATTATATATTCCAAAACAATTTTCAAGATCTTCAAAATGTGTAGTTGTCAATATTTGACCATATCAGTCACTGACAGGATGGAAATCAACAGGTCACATGTCACCTGTATGTGCATTTCTCTGTTGTAAATGGTGTAGATACCTCTAAAATAGTTCTCTAGTTTCACAGTTGTTTAAACACTACTAACAATATAGAATTAGAATTTCTATATTTGAAATAAATTCAAATATTGAAATCATTATTTTAATTGTCAAATAAAACCACAATTTGAATAAGAAAAATGTGTAGTAATAATGCTCAGATGTGTGTACAGTGATTTGCCCACTATTTTTGACATGTGAAAGTGACTACACACCCCACTAATCTGAGTACTAATCTCAGTAAGCAAGTGTTCCCAACAGGATGCCAGCTCATATTTTTAATCTCTACCTACGGTACCCTTACCTGAGACTTTCCTCTTTTTGTCAGGTATGTTGGCTTAAGGAAAAAACACTTAATGGGATGTCAGAAAATATCAATTTATAATCAAAACCAGAATGACTGCGGCAAAATGTTTAATAGTATTGGTGCAGACCGTTGGCTTCATATGGGAGTTTGATAGTTTTGACAGATTTACCTAGAAGTACCTGAACATTGACATTCTTTAAAGAGATTAAAAATATGTATCTCGAAGTAGTTTTCCTTTCTTCAGTCAGAAGGTAATATTGCACAAAGCAGAGATTGTAGAGTCCATTCCTTCACATCAAACATCAAACTATTATGGGAAAAAACATGTCATGTGCTATTCAATATTTGAAAAGTACTATTCAACTAGTAATGACGATATGGTTTGCTTTTATTAAAGATAAAGATAAAGATAAAGATAATTTTATTTAAAATTGATTGATTACATGTAAAACAATAGCTGGAAGCTAACTATCAATTGTCAAAGACTACAAATATATACAGTGGTGTTATTTAAACATATGAACACATAACACAATTACAATGTGGGCCTTGCCACGAGCCTAGCATTGTCTTGAAAGTTGCTAGATCACTTGCGTTGTCCTTCAGGTCATTTGGTAAAAGGTTCCAAATGTGGGTACCATAGTATGAGAAAGTACTTCGCCCATACCTTATTTTCTTAAAACCTGGTTGGAGCAGAATATTGCTGTCCCTTAAATCATAATTATAAGTCATCTCTTTTCTTTGGAACAGTTCTCCCATGTATATTGGATTAAGCAAGTTTAAACTTTTAAAAACCTCACAAGGAATTGTCTTTAATCTTCTGAGATGTAATGACTCAAACCCTGCTTTACATAACAGCTGTTCATAATTGCTTTTAAAATCATTTAGCAGGAATCTAAGTGCATGTTCCTGTATTTTCTCCATTTGTTTGATTTGGGAGGCACCACAGAAACTCCACATAATAGGACAATAATTAAAATTGGCAAGCACAAATGCTCTGTACACAGTTGTTTTTTCTGTCTGTGAGAGGATTTTCTTGAACCTATAAAGAACATTTACCTGCCTAGATGCATTTTTACATATATTACTCACATGTATGTCAAATTTAAGCTTCTCATCAATTGTCACCCTTAACAGTTTCACACATGATTTTCTCCCTATTGTAGTTGTTGTATCTAATACAAGACAATTCGTAAACTCTTCAGTGCTGGTAAATGATTTCATGAACATTACCTGAAATTTCTCAGGGTTCGCTTGCATAAAATTTACTTTGAACCAATTTAGAGCATTTACAGTATCAGTCCTAAGTACATGAACTTCAGTCCTAAGTACATGAACTTCAGTCCTAAGTACATGAACTTCGGCAATCTGCAACCTTTACTCTTTGGAAACGACCAGTGAGGTAACTTATCATCAAATTACATGCATTTACACTTAAACCATAGGCATTCATTTTATATATCAGTAGTGTATGTGGAATACAGTCAAAGGCTTTTGACAGATCCATTAACACTGTTCCCACATACTGGTTGTTATCTATTGCCATTTTCCAAGAATCTATTAATTTCACCACTACATGTTCACAACCATACTTCTTTCGATATGCAGATAACATCTTAACAGATAACAGATAACATTAAATATTGGCTCAAGTATGAATAGAGCTGATCAGCCAAAACAGTTTCATAAACTTGAGCCATTATCGTCAGTATACTTATGGGTCTGTAGTTATCTTTATGCATATCACTTTTTTTCTTGTACACAGGTGTTATTTCTGCTCTTTTCATTTCATCAGGGACTGTGCTACATCTTACACTATCATTAAATATGCCAGTTACTGTGCTGGCTAGTTCCTCTGAGCATGCCTTGATTGATTTGCCTGGTAATTGATCACAACCAGTTGCTTTATTGACAGATTTGCTTTATTGTGAAAGACAAATGAGCATAGGGATATGTTAGAAACTATGTATGGAGTTTGCAATCTCGCTTAAGGGTTCAGCTTTCTGGCATGGATCAAAAATATGTCACTAGGGGGCATAAAATCCTTAGGATAATCACCTCCAATATAGTCAATGTGATATCTGGTAGACAGTATACAGTGACACCTGGTGGACAGTATACAGTGACACCTGGTGGTAAACTAACAATCCTACACGTCTGGATGACATAAATGGACCAATCAAAGCAAAGATCCAAAGCACTATGGTTTTCAAAACAATATGGCACGAAGGCAATGGTTTTGGATCAATCACATTTCAGATAAAATTCATAGATCTACTTTGGCACTGTTGTATGTGACGAATGGTGACTCTCTAAAGTAATGGGAAGGCGGGAAAGTTATTCTGAACCTTTTCAAAGACAATCCTCTGATTGAACAGCATAGCATAGCATAGCATAGCTTTTATAATATCCAATTTATCATGAAATGGGCATAGGGCAGCAAATGACATTTGCAATTGCGTCAGCCATTTTCGGAAAGAATTCTAAAATCAACTTTTAAAATACTTGATACTTTCACAAGTTTAAAATTAGTTAAATTCTATCGGGGAAATGAATTTTTGCAAATTTGTGAAATAATTTTTTTAGTCTGTAACAATGTTCACAATTATGTCAGCTAATATATAACTTTTTTTTCAGAAATGTTTTTCCGTGAGACTATTATTTTTCCAGATACTTTACACTGCCATTATTCTGACATTTATTCATCTATTCACATATTGGGAAGACTCTGGGAAGGCTATTTCAGGAGAAAAGTCCTCTGTGATCAGAGGAGTATTTATCGGTTTCTATATTTTAGAATGTTGTTTACCAGAAGAGCGTGTACTCAGTTCAACCATTCTCCAGAGACCAAACAAACCATTAACCATTAATATTATCAATGACCATTGACCATTAATATTATTAATGACCATTAATATTTGTTGGAACCATCACCAAGTATTGCAGTACTCTCAATTCTTCCCATACTCGGAACTTCCCATACTCGGAACTTCCCATACTCAGAAACTCCCATACTCGGAACTTCCCATACTCGGAACTTCCCATATGCGGAACTTCCCATACTCGGAACTCCCCATACTGTGAAACTCCCATACTCGGAACTCCCCATACTCTGAAACTCCCATACTCGGAACTTCCCATATTCAGAACTTCCCATACTCTGAAACTCCCATACCCGGAACTTCCCATACTCGGAACCTCCCATACTCGGAAACTCCCATACTCAGAACTTCCCAAACTCGGAACTTCCCATACTCGGAACCTCCCATACTCTGAAACTCACATAATCTGAACTTGCCATACTCAGAACTTGCCATACTCGGAACTTCCCATACTCGGAACTTTCCATACTCGGAACTTCCATACTCGGAACCTCCATACTCGGAAACTCCCATACTCGGAACTTCCCATACTCGGAACTCCCCATACTCGGAACTCCCCATACTCTAAAACTCCCATAATCGGAACTTCCCATACTCAGAACTCCCCATACTCTGAAACTCCCATAATCGGAACTTCCCATAATCGAAACTTCCCATACTTGGAACTTCCCACACTCAGAACTTCCCACACTCAGAACTTCCCATACTCCCGTAATAAATTGAATCTTAAGATCCATTAATTTAAAGTGAGCTTCCTAGTCTTACGTTGACTATCCCCATCCCTGATGAAACTTTTTAATGCACTTGGGGTCCATACAGGGACTGGAATAATGTTCAGGATTGTGTCATTTTTGAACCCATGCCTGAAATTTCATGCCCGAGTTCAGTCAAGGAGGGAGGGGAATGGAGCTCAGTCAAGGAGGGAGGGGAACGGAGCTCGGTCAAGGAGGGGGGGGGAACAGAGCTCAGTCAAGGAGGGAGGGGAACAGAGCTCAGTCAAGGAGGGAGGGGAACGGAGCTCAGTCAAGGAGGGAGGGGAACGGAGCTCAGTCAAGGAGGGAGGGGAATGGAGCTCAGTCAAGGAGGGAGGGGAACGGAGCTCAGTCAAGGAGGGAGGGGAACGGAGCTCGGTCAAGGAGGGAGGGGAACGGAGCTCAGTCAAGGAGGGAGGGGAACGGAGCTCGGTCAAGGAGGGAGGGGAACGGAGCTCGGTCAAGGAGGGAGGGGAACAGAGCTCAGTCAAGGAGGGAGGGGAACAGAGCTCAGTCAAGGAGGGAGGGGAACGGAGCTTGGTCAAGGAGGGAGGGGAACGGAGCTCAGTCAAGGAGGGAGGGGAACAGAGCTCAGTCAAGGAGGGAGGGGAACGGAGCTTGGTCAAGGAGGGAGGGGAACGGAGCTCAGTCAAGGAGGGAGGGGAACGGAGCTCAGTCAAGGAGGGAGGTGAACAGAGCTCAGTCAAGGAGGCAGGGGAACGGAGCTCGGTCAAGGAGGGAGGGGAACGGAGCTCGGTCAAGGAGGGAGGGGAACGGAGCTCAGTCAAGGAGGGAGGGGAACGGAGCTCAGTCAAGGAGGGAGGGGAACGGAGCTCGGTCAAGGTCTTACCATTAGTTAACATTTCACATCTGTGAATGAAAAAGAAACCAGCAAACTGTGTATCTGTTATTTATTTGATATTGTTTTTGTAAATAACAAACGCCCTTCTCAGGCTGCCATGTCTTTGCGCAATTGGTTAGTTTGTTACTGGCTACATATACTCCAATATAAATGCAAGTTATACAACTGCTAATTAGTGTAAGTAAATGTTGAACTCCAAAGTGTCTTTTTATTCGCCAACCAGAGCCACCAGTATCCTTTTGTAGTCTCCAGAGCAGTCATCCTGAAATATATACATATTACTTTACTTGCGTGAAGCCTGAAGAGATTTTGAGGCAATTTTCAACTGAATTTCAGCCATTTTAGTTTCAGTGGTTTCACAGCATGACTCCCACAAGACAAATCATTTTGCTATTTCAGTGGAATAAATCTAATGTAAAGGAAGAGCATATATTTTTTTATTACAGAAGCATATATTTGATTAATTGTGTGTGTTCATGTTCATCAGCACTCTACCAGTTCTCTCAACCTACCTTTATGAAACTAGCCAAGGTTTTCTTGTATTTAGCAATGAACTCTTGTTTGATTTGTACCATATCTACTTCAGCACGTGATACAACAATTCGGATCAAATCTTGATCACTGGTTCCTAGACCCTGGATAAGAAATAACACAAACAATGAAAAATGGTTTGTTTTTTTTAATAACTGGTTTTTACCCAACGATATTTTGAAATTATTTATCTACCAAAACAAGGGTTAAAAGTCATATGACAAGAATTTTTTTAAGTGGTAAATCTTTAGATTTCATACCTCTGAGAAACATCTGACAATTTTTTCTGCAGTCTGATGTTTAGTTTAGCTATAATCTAAGATCTTTGAACCCCCAGGGTAATTAACCTACTCCCTTGACCTAGAACTGGGTCAGCAGGCTGCCTACGTCATTGCGCCCCGCATGCATCTCCTGCACACATATTCCTCCTACGTCTGTACATGTATAACAGCTGATGTCCTTTCTTCTACACAAATAATACCCATTGAAAATATGATTAATGGCAAAACTTAAGGCTGTAAAATAGAGACTTGCATTTACATCAGCTTCCCATCCCACAATCCCTACTTTAATTGAAGAAAATAAACAAACATGACTTAACTGGGTATAGTGTCTGTAATATGGCCTGCTCTACTCTTATCAGTTTCAAGACACTTATAAGCTAGCCTTAAACATTATGGCAATGAAGTTTAAGGGTTTTCAAACTGTAAATGGAACATTGAGATGACACTTTTAAAATATCTATGAATTATTTTTAGTTGATATTTCCATATTTTTTTACACTGAAAATTTATTTATTTATTTGTTAACCAATTACCAGTAACAATATCAATTGGTTGAATATTATTCATATTCAGTAATGTTGAGCTAAACTTCGTTTGACATAATGGAAATAAATGTTTTGAAAGCATTCGACACATATTTCTAGATCTGTTTCATTGTTGGAAACTATTTTGACTTCTAAATTTTGAGGTCTGGTTATATATTATTTATGCACTGCAGTTGTATTTCAATGGCCATTTGAAATGTTTAGTTTGGTATTTTTTTAATGTCTGTCATTGCGTGTCAGTGGGTACACAACTAAATCATATATCAGTATTTATATACAAACAGACAAAGGAATTTTGAATAAAAATAGAAATTCTGTAAAAATGATACTAAACTTTGAGATATCAACATTTCTTTCTCAACCATAATGTTATGATAAAGAATAGTTCAGTCCCTTGAGGGATCTAAATAATCTCAATAGGCAGATGTAAGTTTGCCAAACTCAACTGGGAGGCTGGCTGTATTCCTGTCTTCCCCATCACTACAGGCAGAATCCAAGTGACTACGATGTGAAACATGATCTGACCTACTGTCCACATGTGCTAATGAGGCCCCCAGTGGTTCAAAGATGTTATCAACACTCATGTTATTACTTATAAATTACAATCCCTCAAGACTTTCATTGGCTTGGAGTGGTTTGTTTTGAACATGAAGGGCGAACATGCGTCACTTCCGGCAAAATCTCAGCAGCCCTGATTTGACCCATATAAAAAGGGGCGTGTCCAGCAAATCACTTTGATCCACTATAATTCTGTACTCCATTTATAAAAATGTGTAAAACATGTTGAAATGCAATGTCCATGTATTGTAATATATTATGACACAATATAAACATTTTCACAATTTTCTTGTCATGTGACTTTTAAAGTCCGGTGAAAATAATCGTATTGCATGTTGCTTGGTTTTCAACATGTATGTTTGAGATGTGATTTGCTACGATCTTTACTTCCAATGGAATCTTTGATCAATCTAATTATACATACTCTTGTACATACTCTTATCTATCCTTATTACACATTTGTTCCATGCGAACTGGTGTAATGATGGTGTTTAAAATCAAGTACCTTCATGGTTTTGTACAGTTCATCTGCGAAAAAGCCTGGGCGGTTTTGAACACAGGAGACTAAAGGTAAACAAAACAAAAACAAATTTGAATTTTTTTTAAGCCTTCACACAATTATAAAAACTTTCCATTTTCATACTTAAATCTTTTAAAAACCTTTAGATGTAAAGCAAAATATTTAGAGAATTAGCTTGAATTAGCAAGTGGGGACTATGTACCTATGGCGAGCATGCTCTTCTCCAGGTCTCCAGACATCTCACTCTTGATGGCTTTCTCTATGGTCCTGTTGGATATTCGGTTGTATTCCCTGAAAACTGCGTTGAGCTGCTCATAGCTCTGGGCGGCTAGGATCTGGTTGAAGGTGGATTCGTCCGTCCCCAGGCGGCCTTCACCCGCCTTGTACAGTCTCTGTAAAATAAACCAGAAAGAGGCTTGCGGAAACTGAAAAGTTAAAACTTCTAACCTTCCAAATCTGACTTTAAATGCCTGACACTATAACGTATGTTGCTTTCATTTTACCTGCGCATCTTGAGCAGCTCTGCCTTGGTCAACCCCTGTGTTTTCCTCTCTAGAAGCCTGGAATATAACATGCCATTTACGAAAACTATTATTTTGGTTGCTATTATTTTTCATGATGTGCTCTTCAACATTATTTTAGTCATTTCATGACGAAACCTACTTGGACCACCACAAAGGAACTGGTACTAATAAGCTTGTGCTCTAACCAACTTTGCCAAGGCCCGTGGCCAAATTATCTTATATACGCACATGAATATATAATGAAACAAACATATACGCACACGATAATGTCCGCACGTGCACCAAGAACGCACTCACATAAGACAAAAAAAATCTCAACTTTCAAAATTCACACCAAATTTGTGTAAAATAAATGCATCATTTCTGCAGCATATAATAGTTTATTTTCTGATACTGGTATTCTTACGGCACATAGAGATATCATAATCCTCTTGAAGAAGCCCGATGTGTCTCCCTTCAGGTCATCCTCTAGGTTCTTTTTATACACTGTATAAACCAGAAGGAAACATATGTTAAAACTATAAACTCCCTAAATTGAAATACATGTTCTTGCTCAACGTTGCTAAATTTTGTTTACATGCATTATATTATTAGAGTTACTGACCAGGAACTTGGTTAGTTTAGACGCGTGGAATAGCATAGCCAAACAATATTGAATATATAATTGTGTATCTCACAATCTGCTGTTTCTGATCTATTATATTCTAATATATCATTATCTAATATATTCTACTAATATCTCTTCTAGATTATTATATTCTAATCTATTCTATTTCATTCTAGTAATTCTGACCTTTTAACTACTCTATTCTATTCTGATCCATTATAAACTATTTCAATCTAACAAACCGTATCAAAATCTATTCTAATCTATTCGTATCTATTCTATTCTAATCTGTTCTATTTCTATCTTATTTTATATTTATCTATTTTGATATATACATGTGTATTCTATTCTTTTGATATCTATTCTATTTTAAGCCAACCTATTTTACTCTGTCTCTGGGGGTTTCCTTGAGATGCAGCACGTGCCAGCCAGGTGAAGGTATTTTCCTACCTGAAGGCACATATCAATGATAATGTAGGGGTTACATTAGCACACAACTATCCATCTTAAATGTGAATATTTTATATAATTAGCCATAATCTGTGGTGTCATCAATAACATCACCTACAGCCAGATTCCTTACTACTGAATATTTTGCACTGCCACTTGCTATATTAAAAGGCTGGTATCTGACCTAATGGCCTAATTTTGTTCCTAGATCTGGTGAGACGCAGGTATTGCAAATTGTCAAAATTGATCATGAAATGATTTTAATTGGTTTGAAGTTGAGGTTGATTCATCTGCATTTGGTCTAAAATAATTAATGTGTTATAGCTCATAATTTCATATATGCTCAGATGAATCACTTATCTAAGCCAGAACCGGAGTGAGAGGCAATGTACTCCTTCCAGCATGATGAGCAGCGTTCTCTATGGTGTGTACCCCATGGTGTGACGAAGGGACAGGAAGGGACAGGAAGGGTGAGAGGAAGGGACATGAAAAGGGTGATCACCGAAGTTATTGAAAATTACTTAACAAACAAAAAGGTCTCACATGTCTTGTAGGCTGTCTTACAAGCTGCGATCTGCGCATTGCTTCTGGAGCACATCACCTCGATCACACAATCCTCGTCTGTTCCCGCACCCTTCAACACGAATAACATCAATGTGATTATAGTCAAATAATCTACACGTAGTTGCAACATACGTGTCCAACTTCAGAAAGAGTAAAGATTTACAGTGTTTATACTTGTTTATTCTTTTATTCCCACGTTCACACAAGAGGTTTTAACACCTTTGCTGTGAGGGTGTTACATTATTGGAAGGATTAACACCTTTGCTGTGAGAGTGTTACATTATTGGAAGGATTAACACCTTTGCTGTGAGGGTGTTACATTATTGGAAGGATTAACACCTTTGCTGTGAGGGTGTTACATTATTGGAAGGATTAACACCTTTGCTGTGAGGGTGTTACATTATTGGAAGGATTAACACCTTTGCTGTGAGGGTGTTACATTATTGGAAGGATTAACACCTTTGCTGTGAGGGTGTTACATTATTGGAAGGATTAACACCTTTGCTGTGGGGGTGTTACATTATTGGAAGGATTAACACCTTTGCTGTGAGGGTGTTACATTATTGGAAGGATTAACACCTTTGCTGTGAGGGTGTTACATTATTGGAAGGATTAACACCTTTGCTGTGAGGGTGTTACATTATTGGAAGAATTAACACCTTTGCTGTGAGGGTGTTACATTATTGGAAGGATTAACACCTTTGCTGTGAGGGTGTTACATTATTGGAAGGATTAACACCTTTGCTGTGAGGGTGTTACAGTATTGGAAGGATTGGATGCTATAGCTTGTATATGGCTTGTATTCATTATGGTGGCTGAGAACAGCCGGATCCGGAAGCTGAATGTCTTACCTTGATCGCCTTGTGAACGACATGCGCATCATACATATCCGGTGTCATCAGCAACCCAAGGACAACATCTTCAAACTTCCCTGACAGCTCCGATTTCAATTCACTTTCCAGATCCTATATAACACAGTACACTTATACAGCTCAAACCATGACGTATTCATGTTCTTCATTAAGTCAATACCTTAAACCGCAGTGCTCACAAAATACACCCTTTTAATATTTCTGGGTTTATTCTAAAATATAATAAGATAAATTGGGTTTATTCTCAAATATAAAAATGTAATTGGAGTTGGTCGTTGGAATGAAATTGTCAGAAACGTGTTAGTTACTCGTGTTCCAGTTAATACCATGATAATTGAGATAGGTGTGGTTATACTATGATTCACTCGTTGCTTATAACATTTGTAATTTTAATATCATTATTCAGCAAAACAAATGTGTACTTTATATTTGAGAATATTTATCGTTGAGACATTTTGCGAGTAAGCGGATATACCACGTCAGGCCTGTAGTAATTCCTCCGCGGTACAACTAATTAGAACAGAAATGATCAGACATGATCACTTTGACCAATCATACACATTGCAATATTTAATATTTACCTTTCCATATAGGACTTTAAACTTTGTTTTCAGTTCTTGTCTTTGTGCATTGGAGCAACTTGTCAAGACTTCAATGATGGCCTTTTCGTCTGTGCCTTTGGGAAGATAAAATTGGTAGAATAACATTGCTGTATCAATGTTTTAAATACATAAATGAGTGCCCCTTATCTTAACGCGTGCCAAGTATCACAAACAATAAATGCAGGCAGATTCATTTCTATGGGGATATGATATGTTATCATGGAACATCGTATATCTGTTATAGCCCCCAGCGGATTGCGTCCTTACATCTATCTCCACTCAGTTCAAATATGCAACCTTTATCCACTTTGAAAATCAAACACCTTCCAACTTATCATATATACTCAACGTTGGCCTCATGGACAAATTGCAAGAAGTTCAAAATCCATGCCACATTTGTATTGCTGAAAACTCGTTGATCATAGTCATATCACCTCAATATTTCTCTGGTGGTTTTTTGTTTTGTAATATGAGGTAGGGCAAGGTGGCGAGCAGAGGTAGGGCAAGGTGGCGAGCAGAGGTAGGGAAAGGTGGCGAGCAGCGGTAGGGCAAGGTGGCGAGCAGCGGTAGGGCAAGGTGGCGAGCAGAGGTAGGGCAAGGTGGCGAGCAGCGGTAGGGCAAGGTGGCGAGCAGAAGTAGGGCAAGGTGGCGAGCAGAGGTAGGGCAAGGTGGCGAGCAGCGGTAGGGCAAGGTGGCGAGCAGAGGTAGGGCAAGGTGGCGAGCAGAGGTAGGGTAAGGTGGCGAGCAGAGGTAGGGCAAGGTGGCGAGCAGAGGTAGGGAGCAGAGGTAGGGCAAGGTGGCGAGCAGAGGTAGGGCAAGGTGGCAAGCAGAGGTAGGGCAAGGTGGCGAGCAGTGGTAGGGCAAGGTGGCGAGCAGAGGTAGGGAAAGGTGGCGAGCAGAGGTAGGGCAAGGTGGCGAGCAGAGGTAGGGCAAGGTGGCGAGCAGAGGTAGGGCAAGGTGGCGAGCAGCGGTAGGGAAAGGTGGCGAGCAGAGGTAGGGCAAGGTGGCGAGCAGAGGTAGGGCAAGGTGGCGAGCAGCGGTAGGGAAAGGTGGCGAGAAGCGGTAGGGCAAGGTGGCGAGCAGAGGTAGGGCAAGGTGGCGAGCAGAGGTAGGGAGCAGAGGTAGGGCAAGGTGGCGAGCAGAGGTAGGGCAAGGTGGCGAGCAGCGGTAGGGAAAGGTGGCGAGCAGCGGTAGGGCAAGGTGGCGAGCAGCGGTAGGGCAAGGTGGCGAGCAGAGGTAGGGCAAGGTGGCGAGCAGAGGTAGGGCAAGGTGGCGAGCAGCGGTAGGGAAAGGTGGCGAGCAGCGGTAGGGCAAGGTGGCGAGCAGAGGTAGGGCAAGGTGGCGAGCAGTGGTAGGGCAAGGTGGCGAGCAGCGGTAGGGCAAGGTGGCGAGCAGCGGTAGGGCAAGGTGGCGAGCAGAGGTAGGGCAAGGTGGCGAGCAGCGGTAGGGCAAGGTGGCGAGCAGAGGTAGGGCAAGGTGGGGAGCAGCGGTAGGGCAAGGTGGCGAGCAGCGGTAAGGCAAGGTGGCGAACAGAGGTAGGGCAAGGTGGCGAGCAGAGGTAGGGCAAGGTGGCGAGCAGAGGTAAGGCAAGGTGGCGAGCAGAGGTAGGGCAAGGTGGCGAGCAGAGGTAGGGAAAGGTGGCGAGCAGCGGTAGGGCAAGGTGGCGAGCAGAGGTAGGGCAAGGTGGCGAGCAGAGGTAGGGCAAGGTGGCGAGCAGCGGTAGGGCAAGGTGGCGAGCAGAGGTAGGGCAAGGTGGCGAGCAGAGGTAGGGCAAGGTGGCGAGCAGAGGTAGGGCAAGGTGGCGAGCAGAGGTAGGGCAAGGTGGCGAGCAGAGGTAGGGAAAGATGGCGAGCAGCGGTAGGGCAAGGTGGCGAGCAGAGGTAGGGCAAGGTGGCGAGCAGCGGTAGGGCAAGGTGGCGAGCAGAGGTAAGGCAAGGTGGCGAGCAGCGGTAGGGCAAGGTGGCGAGCAGAGGTAGGGCAAGGTGGGTAGCAGCGGTAGGGCAAGGTGGCGAGCAGAGGTAGGGCAAGGTGGCGAGCAGAGGTAGGGAGCAGCGGTAGGGCAAGGTGGCGAGCAGAGGTAGGGAGCAGAGGTAGGGAGCAGAGGTAGGGAGCAGAGGTAGGGAGCAGAGGTAGGGAGCAGAGGTAGGGCAAGGTGGCGAGCAGAGGTAGGGCAAGGTGGCGAGCAGAGGTAGGGCAAGGTGGCGAGCAGAGGTAGGGCAAGGTGGCGAGCAGAGGTAGGGCAAGGTGGCGAGCAGCGGTAGGGCAAGGTGGCGAGCAGAGGTAGGGCAAGGTGGCGAGCAGAGGTAGGGCAAGGTGGCGAGCAGCGGTAGGGCAAGGTGGCGAGCAGCGGTAGGGCAAGGTGGCGAGCAGCGGTAGGGCAAGGTGGCGAGCAGAGGTAGGGAGCAGAGGTAGGGAGCAGAGGTAGGGCAAGGTGGCGAGCAGCGGTAGGGAAAGGTGGCGAGCAGCGGTAGGGCAAGGTGGCGAGCAGAGGTAGGGCAAGGTGGCGAGCAGAGGTAGGGCAAGGTGGCGAGCAGCGGTAGGGAAAGGTGGCGAGCAGCGGTAGGGCAAGGTGGCGAGCAGAGGTAGGGCAAGGTGGCGAGCAGCTGTAGGGCAAGGTGGCGAGCAGCGGTAGGGCGCAGAGGTAGGGCAAGGTGGCGAGTAGCGGTAGGGCAAGGTGGCGAGCAGAGGTAGGGCAAGGTGGCGAGCAGCGGTAGGGCGCAGAGGTAGGGCAAGGTGGCGAGCAGCGGTAGGGCAAGGTGGCGAGCAGAGGTAGGGCAAGGTGGCGAGCAGCGGTAGGGCAAGGTGGCGAGCATAGGTAGGGCAAGGTGGCGAGCAGCGGAGTTGACATGATCTGACTCCAGCTACGCTGCTAGTTCGTGGAATATCGTGAAATGTAGCGATTAGGGGCGATCCATTTGATTTTTGTGGGGTGGGGTGGGACAGCAGTACTGGAAGAATAATTTTTTTTTCTTTGGTAGGGTGGATGAATAATTTTTTTTTCTGGTGTGGGGTGGGTGAATAAATTTTTTTTCTGGTGTGGGGTGGGTGAATAAATTTTTTTTCTTGTTAAGGGGCGATCCATTTGATTTTTGTGGGGTGGGGTGGGACAGCAGTACTGGATGAATAAATTTTTTTTCTTTGGTAGGGTGGATGAATAATTTTTTTTTCTTTGGTAGGGTGAATGAATAATTTTTTTTTCTGGGATGGGGTGGGTGAATAAATTTTTTTTCCAAAATCTCCCACCCCACCCCACAAAAATCAAATGGATCGCCCCTTAGTCCGGAGTTTTCGTCTGGCATCATTCTGAGATCTCCCGACCCTGTAACCCCACAGTTCACTCTCGGCGGGATGCCAATTGGTTTTGCCGAGTAAACTTATAGATGTAGTTGTAGATGTATTTAAGTCATGACCTGACAATAACAAAAAATGGTACAGGTAATGTCTCGTCTTCACCCCGGCATCATACTGGTGAGGTCCAGTGGCCCACTCTTACATGTCACAACTCATGACTCAGTTGGCTGCTTGAGACGATAACCAATAAGAATCTGTACGAACAATCACTGGGGACTGGGACTGGGGACTGGGACTGGGGACTGGGACTGGGGACTGGGACTGGGGACTGGGACTGGGACTGGGTAATTATTGATAATGTCCCGTAAACAATTCATTATCATTTTCTTTTAACCATAGAGTATTTCATTTCTCATGTTTTTACTGACCTCACAGTGCCTAGTTAGTGTTCTCCAGTCACCACTTCCAAGCAAGCCCTTATATAGGTGATCTGGGGGGTTAGTGGAGTATGCAGGATTACTTCTGTTTCAACCAATGAACCTCCCCAGAACACGCATCACGGCCGGCTTGATTGGTGCTTGGAGAACACTAGTGCCTAATCACCACTTAATATATGTCATATTCACTACAAATTGGGACAACGTTTACATTGGAAGCAGAACAAGCAGAGTGTGTGAAAATTAGTCACAAAAGATAATATCCCCAGTTGAAAAAGACCATTTTTTATGTCATACAATATGAGAAAGCATACTGAGAAGGGCTATCAGAACCCAAATTTTATTATAAATTTCTGGATCTACCCTCCATAGCAAGACTTCTCTTGCCTATCAGTCCCTGCCACCAAAAGTATGAAGGTGCGCACAGAATCCAGCGCAAGTCATCAGTATTCATAACAATCTGGCTGTCTACTCATTGGTGAAAGAATTTAAATAGATTTGTTTTGAACTGGCAGTTGCACTGATTTGTCAGTATATATACCAGACACCTAGAGAATAGAATGAATGACTATTCACACAGACTAGAATGATTGACTATTCTTACAGAATAGAATAAATGACTATTCATACAGATTTACTCTACATTACATCGGTAGCATTACTTCGGGTTCAGTAATGCAGAATCTGCTTTGTACTGATTGATTGGCGACTCTGTCTAATCACAGGTCATGACCTGATGTTGGTCAATTCTATTTGGATGTAATTCCTGTGAGCAAGACGAGTATTTGTGACTCAGATATATCCAAATTTGGAATAGAAAATATGGGGCAATGACGGCTGAGGTTGTGAGGAGATTGAATGACAACTTTTACTGCAATATACTTGTGAATATACCAATGTAATTAATGCAGTGTACTATACATATTGAGCCGCTTGATGCCTCATGCAGAGTAAAGTTTGGAGGTGTGCCTACCACGTCCCCCCTGCCAGTCCACCATGTCATGGACACGATTTGCCGACATTTGCATCACTTTTCCCGTGTGTTGTGTTTGTCACTTACCTAATC
Organism: Amphiduros pacificus; assembly: GCA_949316495.1. Classification (NCBI taxonomy): domain Eukaryota; kingdom Metazoa; phylum Annelida; class Polychaeta; order Phyllodocida; family Hesionidae; genus Amphiduros; species Amphiduros pacificus. Next base: position 62,468,626 of record OX439002.1, read on the forward strand.
CCTTCATGGCTTTCCGCAACCTCTCGGCCGCTGTCTCCGCGCTGAAAGAGGCGGAAGCCGTCACCGTACCTGCTACTCCACCAGACGCCATTCTTACCGGTATGTTCACGTTGAGATATAACCTCCACTTCCTAGACGCGTTCTGATCGCGGTTGGATCATTTACACAGCTCTGTCCTACATAGTCTTGTACTATACAAAGTTCGTGACCCAGTATGGCAGGCATGGTTAGTTAACCGGTTCAGGCTGTGCCGTGCCATGCATGGCCGCCAGATATCACCACTCACCGCACCATGGAGCATATCCCGCGAGCTGAATGAAACGACCAATTAAACAAGTTTCCCTTAATTATCAACACTCTAAAGGAAAATATAAAGTCATCTCTGCTTAAACGGAATGATGCAAGATAGCTAGACATGTATAAAGATGACCCTCGTAACCCCGGTACAGTGCGCCAAAAGGTCATCCTTAAATGGGAGGAACAACATAGTTTTTTTGCCTTCTGTTACCATGAAGGTTTTTTTTAACGACGAAATTATTCCAAATTGAAAATGTATTGCCATTGGAAATGAGCAATGGCGGTCGTGTAAGGACTGCAGATATAAAATGATGTTGTGACCTGTGCAAAGAATACGTGTCAAGGACAAACATTACCCCGCTATTGTATGCATATGACACCAGATCAAACATACTCCGGTCCTGTTTCAGTCTCCCGTCTGCCAGTGTCGCTGGTTAGTTTTTAATTCGTCATGTCATAATATATCGTTGATTTTTATTTTCTAAGTATTGAAGTGTTAAGCTTGAATTTGCAACATTTTTGGAAAAATTCCATGTACTAGTCTCAAATGGTCACACAACAGACGAGATGGCCGAGGCAGACTGCCAACGTCCTAACTGTGACATTTCAAATATTAATAATAAAATCTGGATAATGATAAGCATATATTGTGGGTTGATTTGCAGGTTGATTTGTAGGTTCTGCTTGTCATAATACAAACAGAAATATTAACAATTTTGATATTTGCACATGTTATACAGCTATTAAAATTCAAAGAATTTAATTTCACTCGCTGTAATCATTATGTTTGTTCTGTATCCGTTTGTTTGTCTGTCCAGCTGTTTGTAACACGTTATACTTTCCTTTGGCTGTTGTTTTTTTTTCTCTCCAATGCAACTATATCTAAGCATGCCTCTGGTAAGACCGGGTTTATTCATACCTGAGGCACCTCAGCCTCCATGAGATTGTGACATGATAATGAGTAGACTGGTGCCGCCCTCTGTGTATGTGTGATGTTCTTGACATTTAATGATTTATTTTGACATTTTACAAAAACTTTTTTGTGACATATCAGAATTATTTAATTACTTATTTTGAAAAACATAAGAATGTCATAAAAGAAGATTCGTGTGGATTTTTGGTCGGTCTTTGCGAAGACCGGCCACTTGTTAGATGTTTTTCTATGCAGTGCTGTCCTCAGGTGGCAATATCGTGGAAAGAAGATTCCCCACCAGGGGGCATATTCTTATCACGTGTGGACATAAGTTCGTTTTCAATCTTGTATATACATAATGTTTTTACATACTCATACCTTGCAATGTTCCAGACTACATTTCTGACCTTAAGCAACCCTTCACAGATCCTTTGAACAAAGTGACATTATATTACATATTATCAGGTACATTGGGGGATTGATCACTTGAGCCTGGGTTGCTGTTTACATCTATAAGCTAATGCAACATTAAGTGACATATGGGAATGGTCCTTTAATCAGTTGCATATGCAATAAAGCCAAGAACAATCCAGAAAGAACTGACAATCTGTGTTGTGTTATACATGGCCCATAGCATTGCAATGTTTGTTGTAATTCAGATGTTGCCGAAATTGTATGACCGATGTAATGTCAATTCTCCCTTTTGTCATATGCAACATATAACATTCTATGAGACAAATTGAATTATCTATGATGGCACATATATTGGCAGGGATATAATTTAAATTTTCTAAGTCATTTTTTCACTTGACACTAGTCACGTATATTTTTCTAATCTGCCAACATTTGCGCCAATAACTAAAAATCAACTGCAAAGCAAAACTGAGTGACAGTAAAACATGTGTTTTACGCAGTATCTGTACTCGGCATGGCGAGATAGAGTCATATTCCTCACACTAGCATACACTTACCATAAATCTCTACAATTGGTTGGTTATCAGACATGGCCATGTACAACGGCAGATCTGCATATGTGTACATGTTCATTTCCAATATTCAAAAGCAATTCACAATGGATCATTTCAGATTTCAGATTTGGAGAGGGGGGTATATTGGAAATATGTGGCTGGAAAAGTATATCATTGATATATACCAGTTTATTTGCTTCATCACTTTCAAAATCATACATCACTTTCAAAGGAGAGTACAGTCTCTGAGGTTGTAACGAAAATTTTATCTCCTTTTAATAACTATCATAGTATGACTATAACTATAACTGGGGAAATCTCTTCATAAAATCGCCTAAACTTGGAGTAGAGAAATAAACTTGATACCCCCATGATTCGTATTAAAACAAACATTTTATTTGCATTGCGTAAAGCTATAAATTGCGGTTTTGATAAACTTACATACTTTTGGGGAAAAAAATACGTCAAGACTTTCAAACCTTGCAAGGCTGCAACTGTTATGTATTTTTCTTCCGTCCGACGTCGCACCGCCATTCATAATTACTACATATACTTACTCCAAACTCCCAGCTTATTTTCATAAATTGTGTCACGTGATACCTGAAACTCTCTAATTTCCTTCGAAGTGCATCTAAAGATTTTAAAATGTTTTTTTGACAAGGCGTGTTTTGAAAGGCACTGTCAGGAAATTAGGATGAAAAATACTGTAAAGTATTTATTCTATCTTGACCTTAAATTGAGAGGCAAATTGCCTTGTGGTTTGAGTGTGGTCAGTCACATACAGACTGTACTCACTCGGTCATCACCTCCATCAACATCAACCATTCAAGTTTTCCCGCCATGTTATTTATTTCTGGGAGCGCAGTCTTGTCCTCAGGTGTTGTATTTGTGGATGATGTAGGGGACCTGCTTAATGGATACAACATGTCTGAAGTAAACAAAGCACAACACGACATATACAGGTGAGTGGAAACTGTTTTACAAAACGATATGCATGTCCATAATGTATCAAGATTTCCAGGCTGACTATAATAGGTTTATGAAGCGTTTGTCATCCGTAATCTTGCACAAAGCAGGAATTTATAACTCCGAAACACTGGGAGGTTTTACCACTGATGTCGACGATGATGGATGCCCCGAGATGCTGCCACGGTCTGAGCGAATTGAATGTCAGAACATGTCGAATAGATTTGCTTTTTTATAACTTACAATAAACAAAAATAATGTCCATATATAGAAGAAAAAGATGAAATCTTCATATTTTGGCTTTAGAGTGAATTTGGGAGCGTTCGCAAATTACCACTGATTGTAGGGGGCACCACCTGTTTTTAGTGGTGGGAGAGGGGCAACAAACAGTAAGTTGTTAGTTATTTGTGTCATAACTATGACAGCGACTGACAAATAGCAGAGATATTTAAATCAGCTGGACATTTTAATACCAATCTCATACCAATCAATCACAAATCTCAGATCAAATCAGTTAAAGTTCAAATCTATTTCATATTGGCATATCATCACCAGCAGAATGTACCAGATATAGCGTCTGCCTGAATCTGACTATTCTGAGCACACTCTCATTGTATTTGGGGCTATATATATAATGTTTGGTTTCATATATTTGATAAATATTTTGCTTTTTTGAGAGCTAACTATTATGAAAGTCATGCTTCAGTGAACAGTCACTTCAGTGAGCAATTCAACATTTTGCAGAAAAAACTTTGATATGTTTTTCATCTTGGCCATTGTATAAACTTGAAACTTGATGGAAATATGTATCATAATGTTCTTCCAGAGACATTTAAAACATGTTGAAATATCTCTGCAAATAGCAAACCTTTCTGAAATCTACATTTCATAAGATAATGATATATGGTTGAATCTTGTCGGCTCAATAGCAAAAGAGTCAACCAATAGTCAGGTCAGTAGTGAAAACCTACAGGTTTTAATTATTGAGCCAACTGTCCAGTCAAAGCTATAGACAGTATTAGACACATACAGTCATGGCATCCACTCCCAAGTTAAATGGTTCTTTCCATGCGATTTTGTCTGCTATCTTTTATTTACATTTTACATATATTTGAGCAGTTTTTTTAGGTCATGGAATACTTCAGTGAAAAAAATCTGCTTTTTAACTTCTCCTGCCTTCATGAAAATTCACTGTTTTCATCATAATCTGTTTGCATCATAATCTGGGCCATTTATTAAAACCTCACCACACATTTTCCTTACCAATTTTTGAACATGACTGCCATTTAGGATGATAATTTTAATTTAACCACAAGAAATTTCCAAATGTTTGTGATTTTAAACATCATCACATAAAAACACCCCTAAGACAATGGAAACTCACATCCCACAATATACAAGGTGGAGGGTGACTATAAACCAGGTGACTATATAAACCAGTTGTCAAATGGTGTCCTAAATATTGGCACTCCATCAATAAACTATATCACAGTTTTGTTATTATTCACAGCTCTGTTGTCAACGGCTGTATTCATATACATGTGTGTTTTTTAATAATATGAAATGGCAAATATACATGGCACAAAATACATTAACATTTGGTTAAAAAGTGCTAGTTATAACCCTGGATACATGATGAGTCTATATCCGGCAGACTAACTCCAGAAGTCCAAGAGTAAACACAACTATCCAACAGATGTGGTAAAATATAAGTGATAACAAGTATTGGGCCCAGTACTGATCCTAGGGCCAAGCATTGATCCATATTTTATATTTGCATCTTGAGAGAATTTCCATCAATTGTTACACATTGTTTTCTATTTGATAGATATGATTTAAACCAATTGAATGCTGTATTTGTCCCTCCGTATCTATTTCTAGTTATGCATAACATATACTTCAGCAGTAAGGCAAGAGAAATTTTCTGTCATTCTGTCCGTCCATCCACTTTGATCTTCTCCCTTGAAACTGGTGACTGGCTGTTTCCACTATTCAGCTGTAATCTGTTCATTAGTGCCTATTTGACAGTCTGATTACAATTTAAATATATATTTAGTACTTTTTATTAGCAAGAGTAATTTGTCTTTCAGGTTCGAAAATCCTAGTCAGATTGTGTCATATTCTTTACCCTTTTCGGATATTTTCTTGATGTTTTTTGTATTAAGATCATCAATGGTTGGTAGCGCCACCACTGACCAGTACACTTTCTAGGAAACATCCCGGCATTTTATCTTGAGTTATGCTCACATTATTTGATTTGTATCCCATAGTTGTGCTACATTCATCAATATTCTTATATGTTAGTGCCTCTTAGCTGTACTAGATGCTGTGTTAAATCATTAACAGAAGATTTAACTGTGTAGCTGTCATTTTGGGGAATAGGGAAACACGTTTTGAGGTTGTGACCTTTCACCATGGAGCGCACAGTGAAAGTAGTTTATTTGTTTCTGTCCATATATTGAGCTGCTTCACACAAGTACGGTTAGTTTTGTGACCTTTGACCTGGTTTTAGATGGAGATTGGGTGGAGATGCCCATAAGGTATGTGTTAATCTCTGTAGACAGGAATATTCAGCCTATCAGCCTCATCCTTCTGGGCGAGGTAAGAGTGTCTTACAGTTTCCAGGTTCCCCAGATTGGCTTGGCTGATCCTTTGATGCTTGGTTGCTAACCTATGGTTGCTAGCCTATGGTTGCTAACCTATGGTTGCTAGCTACATCACAGCTAACAAGTTTATGTTTTTTCTACGTTGTGAGCATGTTGTGTTTTGGTGCTGAGCACGTTGTAACATGATGTTGTATGGACATAGATCTGTGGACTCCAGATAACATTGTGAGCACGTTGTTGTACAACGTTGTGAGCACGGTTTTTCTATGTTATGAGCACGTTATGAGGACGTAAACTGACATTATGTTTTGAACATGTGATAAAACGACAAGTTTTATTCTTCGTGCTCACCACGTTGTAAGCACGTTGTTAAAAAAACGTTGCAAGACAACAACATTGTTATTAAGTCAGACCACAACGTTATCCTTCTACGTGCTCAGTACATTGAAAAAACAAAACAACTAAACCTTATTTCTACGTGCTCACAACGTTGTTTCTACGTTGTGTGTTACCTGGGATAAGCTTATATAGGGGACATATGGGTATGATCCTTTGATCTTTTGGGTTGCTAGGCAACTGTGACTAAATAGGGCAGTGATCAGATTCCATGCCTATCACTTGCTACACAGTACACTGTCATTTCTTTATTGTTACTATTTTGAACTCAATACAGCTGCTTGTATGGGGATTTACTTTAAGCTACCATTGAAAGGTGTGTTGTATTCTGTAAACAGCTTGATCTTTAAAGATGTCTATAAATTAGATCTAACAATGGATACAGGGATAATTAGAGGATTGCCTATGCTTAGCTTTAGATATACAATGTATAACTTTGTGAAAACATATATTGATACACCAAGCTGAGTCCCCCTTTGCTAGTGCAGATTGGAGGGGGATTTCCACACACCTGGATACAGCTCAGGTGGGCAGCAGTCAGCACAAACCAAGAAAGCTGCTTCCACTTTGTGTCATGCCGATCCCCTCAGCGCACTACCCACAACAATCAGGTACATCACATGTACAAACAATTAACTAATAGGCGGCAAACAGATGATTCCAACAATTTTAATACTATTGTGACTTATATCACCTGCAATTGCATATCTCAATCACTGCTCTTGATTTTCTAAATATCAAATTTTATTATGATCATATTTATTTCATTATTTTATTTGCTCTAACCCAGTGGAGATATATACATATATTCATATGTGCTAGCTTCTCAAGGTTGTAATGCCAAACGTGTGTCATTCATCAGACATTTTCCAATGTCTTTGATGGTCAGTTTCACCTGTTCTATGCAGTAAAATTTTATTGTGGCAATGATTTTTGTGTTAGTTCCAGTAATGGCTCTGTGGCAGCCCAGAGTTGATCACATGGTGAATATTTGGCAAAATAAGCAGCTGATGCCAGATATCTGACTGAAAATTTGCTCTCTCACTGCATCCACAGCACTCCTGTGTGACACGGCTCCAATGGAACTCCCGTCTCAACTGCAACCAAATCAGAAAGCTGAAAATAGTCAGCGCCCTCTGCTGACCGTCTGCAAGCTTAGATTAAATGTTAGGGGATGACAGTTGACTGAGTTGCTAGTGGCTGCAGCACTATTATGAGGTCAGTGCCCTTCCCGTACATCAAATAGTACACAAATACAACTAGCACAGCAAGATACATACATCTACATGATATTCTTCTATTTGAAATAGAAACTAGTTCAGCCATCTTTTATGTCCAAATTATTATCCATTCGCTGCTGCATTTGACCTCATTACCGCTTAGGGTAAAACAACATTTTCTTCAATTTGTCCCATTTTGTGTTTATGATTGACTGCTACTATCCCTTATGGACCTTTTCATGGGTCCATGTAAGGGTCTATGAGAGAGGGGGCTGTAACTAAGTCATTGTTTATGACGAAATTGAATACATTTGCAAGTTTATAATTAATTGAGAAATCTTTAATCCAATTTTACTGAAATTATTGTTTTTTTTAGTTTAAATAGGGGAATTATTTAGTAATGATCTTATTTTTTAAATTTTAACTTTCTTTACAGCCAGGTAAAAAATGTAACTTTACAGTCAGTTAAACAAGAAATTCTTTAAAAAAAGGAATTTGTATGCAATATCCTTTTTGAAAATGATATTTATATTTCTCCATCCCCCAAATATCAAATGGGCTGGCCATATATTCTCATCAAATGTCATCTGAAGATGCGTTTGATTATGAAAATCTAAACAATAGAAAATCGATGCAAGAGTACGGATCAAATTCATCACAGAAATATCTGACGTATACACACCATCCTTGTCATCTCTGATCGCTATTTATGCAATTTATTAGAATATAGTCTTTATTATTACATATATTTATATCATTGAAAAATTATCATTTCTTTGAAAAATTATCATTTCTTTGAAAAATTATTATTTCATTAACAAATTATTTTGTTGAAAAATTATCATTTCTTAAAAAAAATTATTATTTCATTAACAAATTCTTATTTCATTGACAAATTATTATTTTGTTGAAAAATTATCATTTCTTTGAAAAATTATCATTTCTTTGAAAAATTATCATTTCTTTGAAAAATATACAGGTCATATGGGATTACATATATAATCATCAGAAGGTGATAGGAGGGGATGACACTGACAGGTCATATGGGATTGCACATATAATCATCAGAAGGCGATAGGAGGGGATGACACTGACAGGTCATATGGGATTACATATATAATCATCAGAAGGTGATAGGAGGGGATGGCACTGACAGGTCATATGGGATTACATATATAATCATCAGAAGGTGATAGGAGGGGATGACACTGACAGGTCATATGGGATTACATATATAATCATCAGAAGGTGATAGGAGGGGATGGCACTGACAGGTCATATGGGATTACATATATAATCATCAGAAGGTGATAGGAGGGGATGGCACTGACAGGTCATATGGGATTACATATATAATCATCAGAAGGTGATAGGAGGGGATGGCACTGACAGGTCATATGGGATTACATATATAATCACCAGAAGGTGATAGGAGGGGATGATGCTGACAGGTCATATGGGATTACATATATAATCATCAGAAGGTGATAGGAGGAGATGGCACTGACAGGTCATATGGGATTACATATATAATCATCAGAAGGTGATAGGAGGGGATGATGCTGACAGGTCATATGGGATTACATATATAATCATCAGAAGGTGATAGGAGGGCATGGTGCTGACAGGTCATATGGGATTACATATATAATCATCAGAAGGTGATAGGAGGAGATGACACTGACAGGTCATATGGGATTACATATATAATCATCAGAAGGTGATAGGAGGGGATGGCACTGACAGGTCATATGAGAATAAATATATAATCATCAGAAGGTGATAGGAGGGGATGGTGCTGACAGGTCATATGGGATTACATATATAATCATCAGAAGGTGATAGGAGGGGATGGCACTGACAGGTCATATGGGATTACATATATAATCATCAGAAGGTGATAGGAGGGGATGGCACTGACAGGTCATATGGGATTACATATATAATCATCAGAAGGTGATAGGAGGGGATGACACTGACAGGTCATATGGGATTACATATATAATCATCAGAAGGTGATAGGAGGGGATGGCACTGACAGGTCATATGGGATTACATATATAATCATCAGAAGGTGATAGGAGGGGATGACACTGACAGGTCATATGGGATTACATATATAATCATCAGAAGGTGATAGGAGGGGATGGCACTGACAGGTCATATGGGATTACATATATAATCATCAGAAGGTGATAGGAGGGGATGGCACTGACAGGTCATATGGGATTACATATATAATCATCAGAAGGTGATAGGAGGGGATGACACTGACAGGTCATATGGGATTACATATATAATGACCAGAAGGTGATAGGAGGGGATGGCACTGACAGGTCATATGGGATTACATATATAATCACCAGAAGGTGATAGGAGGGGATGATGCTGACAGGTCATATGGGATTACATATATAATCATCAGAAGGTGATAGGAGGAGATGGCACTGACAGGTCATATGGGATTACATATATAATCATCAGAAGGTGATAGGAGGGGATGATGCTGACAGGTCATATGGGATTACATATATAATCATCAGAAGGTGATAGGAGGGCATGGTGCTGACAGGTCATATGGGATTACATATATAATCATCAGAAGGTGATAGGAGGAGATGACACTGACAGGTCATATGGGATTACATATATAATCATCAGAAGGTGATAGGAGGGGATGGCACTGACAGGTCATATGAGAATAAATATATAATCATCAGAAGGTGATAGGAGGGGATGGTGCTGACAGGTCATATGGGATTACATATATAATCATCAGAAGGTGATAGGAGGGGATGGCACTGACAGGTCATATGGGATTACATATATAATCATCAGAAGGTGATAGGAGGGGATGGCACTGACAGGTCATATGGGATTACATATATAATCATCAGAAGGTGATAGGAGGGGATGACACTGACAGGTCATATGGGATTACATATATAATCATCAGAAGGTGATAGGAGGGGATGGCACTGACAGGTCATATGGGATTACATATATAATCATCAGAAGGTGATAGGAGGGGATGACACTGACAGGTCATATGGGATTACATATATAATCATCAGAAGGTGATAGGAGGGGATGGCACTGACAGGTCATATGGGATTACATATATAATCATCAGAAGGTGATAGGAGGGGATGGCACTGACAGGTCATATGGGATTACATATATAATCATCAGAAGGTGATAGGAGGGGATGACACTGACAGGTCATATGGGATTACATATATAATGACCAGAAGGTGATAGGAGGGGATGGCACTGACAGGTCATATGGGATTACATATATAATCACCAGAAGGTGATAGGAGGGGATGATGCTGACAGGTCATATGGGATTACATATATAATCATCAGAAGGTGATAGGAGGAGATGGCACTGACAGGTCATATGGGATTACATATATAATCATCAGAAGGTGATAGGAGGGGATGATGCTGACAGGTCATATGGGATTACATATATAATCATCAGAAGGTGATAGGAGGGCATGGTGCTGACAGGTCATATGGGATTACATATATAATCATCAGAAGGTGATAGGAGGAGATGACACTGACAGGTCATATGGGATTACATATATAATCATCAGAAGGTGATAGGAGGGGATGGCACTGACAGGTCATATGGGATTAAATATATAATCATCAGAAGGTGATAGGAGGGGATGGTGCTGACAGGTCATATGGGATAACATATATAATCATCAGAAGGTGAGAGGAGGGGATGGCACTGACAGGTCATATGGGATTACATATATAATCATCAGAAGGTGATAGGAGGGGATGGCACTGACAGGTCATATGGGATTACATATATAATCATCAGAAGGTGATAGGAGGGGATGATGCTGACAGGTCATATGGGATTACATATATAATCATCAGAAGGTGATAGGAGGGGATGGCACTGACAGGTCATATGGGATTACATATATAATCATCAGAAGGTGATAGGAGGGGATGACACTGACAGGTCATATGGGATTACATATATAATCATCAGAAGGTGATAGGAGGGGATGGCACTGACAGGTCATATGGGATTACATATATAATCATCAGAAGGTGATAGGAGGGGATGATGCTGACAGGTCATATGGGATTACATATATAATCATCAGAAGGTGATAGGAGGGGATGACACTGACAGGTCATATGGGATTACATATATAATCATCAGAAGGTGATAGGAGGGGATGGCACTGACAGGTCATATGGGATTACATATATAATCATCAGAAGGTGATAGGAGGGGATGATGCTGACAGGTCATATGGGATTACATATATAATCATCAGAAGGTGATAGGAGGGGATGGTGCTGACAGGTCATATGGGATTACATATATAATCATCAGAAGGTGATAGGAGGGGATGGCACTGACAGGTCATATGGGATTACATATATAATCATCAGAAGGTGATAGGAGGGGATGGCACTGACAGGTCATATGGGATTACATATATCATCATCAGAAGGTGATAGGAGGGGATGACACTGACAGGTCATATGGGATTACATATATAATCATCAGAAGGTGATAGGAGGGGATGGCACTGACAGGTCATATGGGATTACATATATAATCATCAGAAGGTGATAGGAGGGGATGACACTGACAGGTCATATGGGATTACATATATAATCATCAGAAGGTGATAGGAGGGGATGGCACTGACAGGTCATATGGGATTACATATATAATCATCAGAAGGTGATAGGAGGGGATGATGCTGACAGGTCATATGGGATTACATATATAATCATCAGAAGGTGATAGGAGGGGATGGCACTGACAGGTCATATGGGATTACATATATCATCATCAGAAGGTGATAGGAGGGGATGACACTGACAGGTCATATGGGATTACATATATAATCATCAGAAGGTGATAGGAGGGGATGGCACTGACAGGTCATATGGGATTACATATATAATCATCAGAAGGTGATAGGAGGGGATGACACTGACAGGTCATATGGGATTACATATATAATCATCAGAAGGTGATAGGAGGGGATGGCACTGACAGGTCATATGGGATTACATATATAATCATCAGAAGGTGATAGGAGGGGATGATGCTGACAGGTCATATGGGATTACATATATAATCATCAGAAGGTGATAGGAGGGGATGGCACTGACAGGTCATATGGGATTACATATATAATCATCAGAAGGTGATAGGAGGGGATGGCACTGACAGGTCATATGGGATTACATATATAATCATCAGAAGGTGATAGGGGGGGATGGCACTGACAGGTCATATGGGATTACATATATAATCATGTCATAATGCCGTAATTAGAGACATGCCATTTGCATAAATAACAAGTAATGTGTATCCCTGCAGACATTATATCTCCAGATCTTACTTGTGTCCAATGATATACTTTTATTCTTTCATTACCTTTATATCGTTACAGAAAGAGATAACAAAATCATATGAATATACATGTATTTACAAGGCTGAAAATAAAGATTGATTTCAACAGAATAGATATACATATGAGCTGAAATTGCTGAAAGTGTTGTGAAAATCATTTTAGTTGTACTAGATATTATTCATGTTATTGATTATGCACCATGAATGACATATTATTTGTTTGCCAGTCTGTCAGTCCTTTCAAATTAAAAAGATTTCCTCATATCCTGTCAAGAAGAATTTCATTTTAGTGAGGAGAATATGTTGCCTAGCAACGATTCATGTGCAGAATCTAGGAACCAATAGGAATCTTTTGGATATTTGCCATGTGGCACCTGTCTTTATGGCTTCGAGTATGTGTCAGATAAGCACATTATTTCATGTCACTTATGAGTTACGTTATTATATGAGCATTACAGTTGGGGTTTTTTCTGGAATTAATATATTATCTGTTCGTCTTGCCAGAGTACTTATTATTTCTTCAAGAAAGCAAGTTTATTTACAGAGTAAGCCAGCATATATGAACCAGCACTAAATTTTGTTAATGGACACAACAAATGAATAATCTCAAATTCATATTTAATGAACAACTATTTTTTTCTTATATGAAATGTGAGAAATGGATCAATTATTTGGCTTTTATATTAATGATGTCAATGGAATATCATCCACAAAAATTTCTTAATTAGGTGAGCCATTACAAGTTTGGTAAATACTTCTCTCAACTATTATATCTCTTTGTCATAAAAATATGTGTGCCATAGAATCAAATGAAATGACTGAAAGCTATTGATGATATCAGTTTTACATGAGATTTTTGACACATTTTTCTTTTTGGGCATATAGGGATTGCCTTGTCTGTACATGTTTGTTCATCCCATAACCTTACCTTTGGCATATCTGCTACCTTATAATGTTGCAGATTTTATCTTCAAAGACATTTTCATTACTTTGCCATGACTACCGGAAGTATTGTGATGTTAGGCCAAATATAAAATACCTCCAAGCACTCGTCTCAGAGAAAATCCAAAGCTGTCATGAGGTTTCAGTGCTAGCTCAAGATTTGATACATGAAATATTGATATATTGATTGATATATTGATTTTGAGTTTTAAAAAACAGCGCACTCACTTTTTGAAAAGAAAAATTTATGAGAAGCAAAGTTTATATTTGACTGAGTTTCAGACTCCCATAAAGATTCCTAAGAGATGTCAAGTAAAGTTCACATGGTCTTTTATGGTGCTTGGCTCACTTGTCTGTATGACTGTCAGGTTGATAATGTCTTAAGCTCAAAGAGAAACATGGTGAAGTGTCCCCCCTCTGCAGTGCCAGTGTGTATGGATATCTGCTTCTATAGTGAAGTGTCCCCCCTCTACAGTGCCATTGTGTATATATTCTCTAGTGAAGTGTCCCCCCTCTGCAGTGCCAGTGTGTATGGATATCTGCTTCTAGTGAAGTGTCCCCCCTCTACAGTGCCATTGTGCATATATTCTCTAGTGAAGTGTCCCCCCTCTGCAGTGCCAGAGTGTATGGATATCTGCTTCTCTAGTGAAGTGTCCCCCCACTGCAGTGCTAGTGTGTACATGGTGTATGGATATCTGCTTCTGTAGTGAAGTGTCCCCCCTCTGCAGTGCTAGTGTGTACATGGTGTATGGATATCTGCTTCTCTAGTGAAGTGTCCCCCCTCTGCAGTGCTAGTGTGTACATGGTGTATGGATATCTGCTTCTCTAGTGAAGTGTCCCCCCTCTGCAGTGCCAGTGTGTACATGGTGTATGGATATCTTCTGTAGTGAAGTGTCCCCCCTCTGCAGTTCCAGTGTGTACATGGTGTATGGATATCTGCTTCTCTAGTGAAGTGTCCCCCCTCTGCAGTGCCAATGTGTACATGGTGTATGGATATCTTCTGTAGTGAAGTGTCCCCCCTCTGCAGTTCCAGTCTGTATGGATATCTGCTTCTCTAGTGAAGTGTCCCCCCTCTGCAGTGCTAGTGTGTATGGATATCTGCTTCTCTAGTGAAGTGTCCCCCCTCTGCAGTGCCAATGTGTACATGGTGTATGGATATCTTCTGTAGTGAAGTGTCCCCCCTCTGCAGTTCCAGTGTGTATGGATATCTGCTTCTCTAGTGAAGTGTCCCCCCTCTGCAGTTCCAGTGTGTATGGATATCTGCTTCTCTAGTGAAGTGTCCCCCTCTGCAGTGCCAGTGTGTACATGGTGTATGGATATCTGCTTCTGTAGTGAAATGTCCCCCTCTGCAGTGCCAGTGTGTACATGGTGTATGGATATCTGCTTCTCTAGTGAAGTGTCCCCCCTCTGCAGTGCCAGTGTGTATGGATATCTGCTTCTCTAGTGAAGTGTCCCCCCTCTGCAGTGCTAGTGTTTACATGGTGTATGGATATCTGCTTCTGTAGTGAAATGTCCCCCTCTGCAGTGCCAGTGTGTACATGGTGTATGGATATCTGCTTCTCTAGTGAAGTGTCCCCCCTCTGCAGTGCCAGTGTGTATGGATATCTGCTTCTCTAGTGAAGTGTCCCCCCTCTGCAGTGCTAGTGTGTACATGGTGTATGGATATCTGCTTCTGTAGTGAAGTGTCCCCCCTCTGCAGTGCCAGTGTGTACATGGTGTATGGATATCTTCTGTAGTGAAGTGTCCCCCTCTGCAGTGCCATTGTGTATATATTCTGTAGTGAAGTGTCCCCCCTCTGCAGTGCTAGTGTGTACATGGTGTATGGATATCTGCTTCTGTAGTGAAGTGTCACCCTCTGCAGTGCCATTGTGTATATATTCTCTAGTGAAGTGTCCCCCTCTGCAGTGCCATTATGTATATATTCTGTAGTGAAGTGTCCCCCCTCTGCAGTGCTAGTGTGTACATGGTGTGTGGATATCTGCTTCTCTAGTGAAGTGTCCCCCTCTGCAGTGCTAGTGTGTACATGGTGTATGGATATCTTCTGTAATGAAGTGTCCCCCCTCTGCAGTGCTAGTGTGTACATGGTGTATGGATATCTGCTTCTCTAGTGAAGTGTCCCCCCTCTGCAGTGCTAGTGTGTACATGGTGTATGGATATCTGCTTCTCTAGTGAAGTGTCCCCCCTCTGCAGTGCTAGTGTGTACATGGTGTATGGATATCTGCTTCTCTATTGCCACTGCATTGTTGAATATTTGTATACAGACATCACCTTATGTTTTTGTTGACTGTTTTTATGCCATTGTTGAGTATATGTACCTGGATGATAAGACATATTAATGTTTCGTTTTCAGGTAACTGACCACCTTCAATTCAATATGGTGTTAATGTCATGGAAGGAATCTCAATGTGACTACTTCTACACCGCCCAGTGATACTCAAATGGACTCATGGCAGACTCTGAGCAGCCAGGTGCAGAGCACGGAGAATCCTCAGGGAAGGCAGAGGAGGAGAACAAACCTAAGGACGAAGGTCATGGTGAAGGTCATGGTGAAGGTCATCACCAGAAGTCATCCCCAGCTCTGGAGGCATGGGAGTGCATCACACCGTCAGACTCCATAGGCAAGCAGAGGAAAAGTAGAATACCCACCCCACTTCAGCCAGACAAGGGCCTGACAATAGCAAATAAACAGGAACAGGAAGGAGGGTTACCAAATACATATGAGCCATGGATGATAGGGGTAAATAACCCCGCATTCTCCAAGGTTGGTGAGAAAGGTGATGGTAGAACACCCAGATATGGGTATGGCAACTATGAAACCTATGAAGATCTATTAAAAAACCTGGATGAAGATGATCCTTTCAATGAAAAGCAAGCTCCATCGAGTGATATTGAACAGAAAAGAAAATATAGTGGGAGTAGCAGAGGCAGCAAAGATAGCAAAAAGCCACACAAGTCTCACAAATCTGATATCGCATTAAGACAGTTGCCTCCAAGACAAGACCGCAAAAGAACTAAGAGAAATGAAAGTCCCCATGAAAATGGAATGGGACACAGAAATAAAAAATATAAATCTAAGTCACACAAAAATATTACAACTTTAAACGAAACTCAGTCTCTAGATATGGCATTTTTCAATGAGAAGCTGTTGAGGAGGGCGCGGCCGGACTCGGCTCAGACCTACACCGTGGACAGGACCGACTCCGAAGCCAACCTCATCCTCAATGCCGAGCTACCACCGGTGAAAGACTCACCCACCATGAACAGGATGACATCCACTAGCAGGAAGAAACTGATCAACATGATGAGAACACCAACAACTAAAAAGTCCAAAAAGACATTTATCAATGAGGTGAGTCATGTTTGGTTCAATCTAAAGCTATTTTGTAGACATTTAGATCCGTGTATATTTTAGATCCATTGTCTTCTCATGTCTCATGAGAGAATACTACCTGTTGGTAAGATAATTTGTCCTATTTACATTAATATGCCACTTGGTATCCATGACATGGAACGAGTATACCCAAAAAATATAAGAGGTCCAAAAGTAAAGAAAGTCAGATATATTTAACATACAAATCCTAATAGAGGAATGTTTTAGACACACATTGTGTTGTTTTTTTTGTACATTTTGAGAGGGAACAAATGATTATCAACCTAATTATCTGATACAGTAGTGACATTCATCTTGATCTGCCTATTGTCTCATTGGTGTTGAAATTGAGCCAGACATGTTGCGGTGGTTTTATCTGTTTACAAAGAGGCCATTGGGGGTGGCATGATGTCACTATTCCATAGCAAACTCTCACTTTGAATAACAATGTGGGAGTCTGATAACCTGGTTTTGGTGTTAATGATACATGACTGTATATAACCTGTCTATAAGGTAGAGAACACTTTGATAATGTGGAATTTGTTTGGTTTGTATGGACCCCAAATGGGTCAGGTCAATATCTATGGTAAGCCAGGTTTGAACAAGTTTTCAGTGAAATATAAATGCAAAAACCTTGCTGTACCCCTATTATGGTTTCACACACACAAATTACCATATGAATAATTTGCTTGCTGTGCAATTGTGAGATTAAAAAATGGGATTTGAAGATTACCTTGACAGTAGTAAATCTGCATTCCTTGACAGTAGTAAATCTGCTTTGGTAGCACTGGGTATCAAATTCCTCACTCCTCTTTTCTCCATCAAAAGGTCTTCAAGCACAGAACCATTGCTCAACTGACTGTGCTACTGGGACTGGTATCAGAGAAAGGTGACAGCTGTATGCACTTCTCATTTAATCAGGAAGCAAATATAGGAGAACAGTTTGTTTACATCCATCTCCTACTGCCATTATTTTTTATCAGGACCTGACTGCCACTGGGGGCTCCTGATGGGGGTCTCACTGTGTACAGTAACAGGACCTGACTGCCACTGGGGGCTCCTGATGGGGGCCTCACTGTGTGCAGCAACCAGACCTGACTGCCACTGGGGGCTCCTGATGGGGGCCTCACTGTGTACAGTAACAGGACCTGACTGCCACTGGGGGCTCCTGATGGGGCCTCACTGTGTACAGTAACAGGACCTGACTGCCGCTGGGGGCTCCTGATGGGGGCCTCACTGTGTGCAGTAACAGGACCTGACTGCCACTGGGGGCTCCTGATGGGGCCTCACTGTGTACAGTAACAGGACCTGACTGCCACTGGGGGCTCCTGATGGGGCCTCACTGTGTACAGTAACAGGACCTGACTGCCACTGGGGGCTCCTGATGGGGCCTCACTGTGTACAGTAACAGGACCTGACTGCTGCTGGGGGCTCCTGATGGGGCCTCACTGTGTACAGTAACAGGACCTGACTGCTGCTGGGGGCTCCTGATGGGGGCCTCACTGTGTGCAGTAACAGGACCTGACTGCCGCTGGGGGCTCCTGATGGGGCCTCACTGTGTGCAGTAACAGGACCTGACTGCCGCTGGGGGCTCCTGATGGGGGCCTCACTGTGTGCAGTAACCAGACCTGACTGCTGCTGGGGGCTCCTGATGGGGGCCTCACTGTGTGCAGTAACCAGACCTGACTCCTGATGGGGGCCTCACTGTGTGCAGTAACCAGACCTGACTCCTGATGGGGGCCTCACTGTGTGCAGTAACAGGACCTGACTCCTGATGGGGGCTCCTGATGTGTTCATGCACAGGGAAAGAATTTTGAAAATTATTTGTTATGTTGCATTAGAAAACATTGTTTCCAAAATACCTGTTTATGTTATTCTCCATTTGAGAAAGAAACCCGCAGAAAATAACCATTCTCATACATGGAAGAACAACCTTCAGACACACAATCACATTTCTTTAAATCATATTCAAGAAAGCATTCAATATTCATTTTGAAATTTCATCTATATTTTCTTTATGTTTTTGAGATATCAGAAAATATTATAAACCTAGGCAGAATTGTTGAAACAAATGCAATGAAATTATATACCGTATTTACTCGAATATAGGACTAGGAATTAGGATCCAAACCTTCAGTCAATGTTTGGGGGGTCGTCTTATACATGAGGGCAACCTGTGGATGGTGATTTATGGCACCTCTGGGCGTAATAAACTTCACTCATACTTTCCAGATACAAACTCCCCCAACAGCAATATAATTTATATCTTTGGCTTATAATACACAAAGAAAGATTCTGCCACGTGTCAACAGTCGTCTGCCTCCATTTAATAAGTGTATACCCTGCACAAGTCGGATAAAATGTGAGTTTAACAATGATTAAATATGCTTATGCAACACAAGGTTGCCATTTTGAAAAGCAGAAGTGACAGAGAGAAACTCTTATTCTATAATCCGAAATTGGCCTTTTCAAGCAAAATAACATCAATTTGGGGGGTAGTCTTATACACAAGGTTGTCCTATTTTCAAATAAATACGGTAGTATTATCTTTTTTGCAAATGAGGGAAAATATTATAATAGCTTTAATTATATTTTAACCACTGACACATTGCTCTCCTTGCATGTTGTCTTGAAATTAATGCTTGGAAACATAGAGAAATTTCTAGCAATATTTAAAAATATTTTTAGAAATTTAAGATTTTTTTGTGAGTGGAGAGCCTTGATTTGGCCGGGAGGCTGAGACTGCTACTTGTTTGTGAAGGCAGAGAACAGAGGCAAAGTACATGTGTGTGTTGCCAGCAATGTGCCACAATCTTACACCTCTCCTAGCAGCATTGTCCACACCAACGTGTCACGCCACCAACGATAACTGCCACATTTTTATCATTTACTCATGGTACTACAACATTAAAAAATTATTGTGTGAGCGTGTTGGACAAAGTGAAGACAATGCAACACTCACTGGTGGATGGCCGCATGTACATAGGCAGTCTGACACATCTACAGATGGCAGGTCTCCGTGTCTACTTTGCTGATGATGACGAGGAACAAGATGTCATCCTATTATCACAGGTAATAAGCATATGGTAAAGGCTTATTAGGGATGCGTGTTTAATTAACTGGTAAAATTTTAAATAATTTTGACTTTGTATTTGAAACAATCATGTGGTAGCTGCAGACAAGAAGGAATACTGTGAGGAATTCAAAAGGTCATTCTACCTTTACCCTGGACATTCTACCTTTACCCTTGTCATTCTACCTTTACCCTGGACATTCTACCTTTACTCTGGTCATTCTACCTGTACCCTGGTCATTCTACCTTTACCCTATTCATTCTACCTTTACCCTGGTCATTCTACCTTTAACCTGGTCATTCTACCTTTAACCTGGTCATTCTACCTTTACCCTGTACATTCTACCTTTACCCTGGTCATTCTACCTTTACCCTGTTCATTCTACCTTTACCCTGGTCATTCTACCTTTACCCTGTTCATTCTACCTTTACCCTGGTCATTCTACCTTTACCCTGGTCATTCTACCTTTACCCTGTTCATTCTACCTTTACCCTGTTCATTCTACCTTTACCCTGGTCATTCTACCTTTACCCTGGTCATTCTACCTTTACCCTGGTCAATCTACCTTTACCCTGTTCATTTTACCTTTACCCTGTTCATTCTACCTTTACCCTGTTCATTCTACCTTTACCCTGTTCATTCTACCTTTACTCTGGTCATTCTACCTTTACTCTGGTCACTCTACCTTTACCCTGGTCATTCTACCTTTACCCTGTTCATTCTACCTTTACCCTGGTCATTCTACCTTTACCCTGGTCATTCTACCTTTACCCTGGTCATTCCATCTTTACCCTGGTCATTCTACCTTACCCTGGTCAATCTACCTTTACCCTGTTCATTCTACCTTTACCCTGGTCATTCTACCTTTACCCTGTTCATTCTACCTTTACCCTGTTCATTCTACCTTTACTCTGGTCATTCTACCTTTACCCTGGTCATTCTACCTTTACCCTGTTCATTCTACCGTTACCCTGGTCATTCTACCTTTACCCTGTTCATTCTACCTTTACCCTGGTCATTCTACCTTTACCCTGGTCATTCTACCTTTACCCTGGTCATTCTATCTTTACCCTGGTCATTCTACCTTTACCCTGGTCATTCTACCTTTACTCTGGTCATTCTACCTTTACCCTGGTCATTCTACCTTTACTCTGGTCATTCTACCTTTACTCTGGTCATTCTACCTTTACCCTGGTCATTCTATCTTTACCCTGGTCATTCTATCTTTACCCTGGTCATTCTATCTTTACTCTGGTCATTCTACCTTTACCCTGGTCATTCTACCTTTACCCTGGTCATTCTACCTTTACCCTGGTCATTCTACCTTTATGTTACTCTGTTTGAATGGTTGATAAGAAACATTCAGGTCATTCTGCCTTTACTCTGGTTGAAGCCCAGTTGGAAATCAGAAGGGAATAATTAATGGATTAGTGCCCATTACATAATGTGTAGAAGAAAACACTTAGGCTAAATATATGAAAATCAAAGATAATATAAAATTGTTCCTCATGAAACCAGAGTGGGCCTAATGCATTGTTATTTGGGTTATTGAAAGTTTAAAGCACTAAAGGGTAATAAGCATGAATTGATATAGGTTAATGAAGTTTTTTATCATCTGCAAATATAAGAGGGATTTAGATTACAATGCAGGTTCCTGCATGTGTGCACAGCGTTTTACCACGGGTCACCGCATTGCCTTACTTTGGTCTTAAGATGATATAGTACCCACCATTTTTCCAGTGATAAACAAAGTCATAGCTGAAGATTTTCAAGTCGTTGTTATTTATGTTTGTGGCAGCTTATGTATCTAATTATAACATTATACAAAGTTTTTAGTGTACAACTATGAAACTTTTGACACGCCTTGACTTGTACAGATCTTTCTTGCATAATAATGATTGACTAAGAGACTGGATGAAAACTCAAAACCTTCAGTACCTTTCAGTAAGCACCCTGTCTGTCCTGTGTCCGTCTGTCCGTCCGTCTGCTCTTATGCTTCTGAAAGTCTACATATACAGTATATGAGGAACCTCAGCATCTGTGAGATCACGGGTTATATTTTAAGTGTTTTTGGACCAAATGCTGTTGTGCAATGCTAACTTTTGAACAGCTTAAGTCCTTTAATTACTGCTCAAAGATACAAATATTTTCTTAAAGAAGAAATCAAAATGTTATTTTTCTCGAGATTTCCCATGATTTAATGACAAAATTGAGAATGTTTGCATGTTCAGTTGACAATTATTTTATACAATTCTGCTACAAATATTGTTTCAGGGAATTTTGATGAATGGTCTAGATTTTGCAACATTTTACAATCCAAAAAAGTTCCTTTTCCATTTTTTACAGCTATTTTAACAGAAAATAAGATGAGTCCAATTACTGTGGAAAATATGCCGGACCGGAAAAAAATATTGGTCAGGAACGGCGGTCCCGCGGTTATCGCGGAAGACTGCCTGTATCATTTATTATTTTTACCAAGCCAGAAATTTGTGTTCAGATTACAAGTCTGTGCTATCATCTCAAATCATGCCCAAATCTGTTTTTTGGCAATTTTTTGGGTAAGTATTTGCTCAGATTTAAAGCAAGGTTCATAACCTGCTTAGTTGCTGGTTTTCTTGCTTACATTTCATATCGAAAATTGCACCCAGAGCACGGGTAAAAGGTTACAAACTGCCCCTTGTGGCCTCATGATGTCACAAAGAAAATCCCAACTGTAACAAGGTTAAAAAGTGTAATAATGTTGTTGTGATGCATTATACATGTATATTTCAGTGTGAAGAATACAAATACCAGGGTTGCCAGGTTAGTTAGACATTAGCCTGTCTTGGCGACTTTCTGTAGGGTTCACTTCTGCTTATGGTGAGATAAATTAATCACATGACCTTGTCAAAGTGAGATAAATTAATCACATGACCTTGTCAAAGTGAGATAAATTAGTCACATGACCTTGTCAAAACATAAAATAATGACAGTGGCCTGTTATATGTGACAGATCTTATACCGCCTTGTCATGATAAGAAAGTCACTCAGCCACAAGTATTATACATACATGATCGCACTTTTAATCTCATTTCAACTATTTACCTGTTCAAACACATCACTGTGTACAGAGTGGGCCTGAGTGTTTCTCAGTCAAAGTTCAGACACAAACTCTGTTGGATCGTAATGGCTGCTTCCCAGGAAAACATTGCTAGATCACCAGGTCCATGAGCTGCATGCAGTGTGCTCTTTCATGTACATTGAAAAAGTTTCTGCTGACAGAAAAGGATATATATATATATATATATATATATATATATATATATATATATATATATTTACAGGACAATATCATGATTAAGAAATTATTGATATGGTAGCTGAGATATATTTAACCCTTTACTTGTAAAACAGGCTGTATTTTAGAAATGGACTCGTATGACAGGTGAGATGTCTGCTTCATAACGACCCCTCCCCATCCCTAGAAAGGTTTCTTCAGCTAAGTGGCATGCCTTTCCTTTGCTGCTGAAAATTAATGAAACTTTCAATGGGAACAAGCTTATGATTTGTGTGTAGATCGTGCCACATATAGCTTGTGGCATAAGTGCAAAAAATGTGACACAGTTTAGAAGTGCAAAGAACATTCGCATACAACCAATTCTTCATGAAAGGGTTTTTGACCACCAATCAAATAAGGTCCTGACACATTTATAATTTTTTAAATGGATTTCTCAAATAAGCCAATAACAGTATTGAAATAATACTTGACAACATTCAATATTATTGTTAAAATCTGAGAGGGAGATCACTCGCTGCCACCTTGACAGAGGGAGTGTAATGTAAATATGGAATATGAATGATGCAAAGAAGCACAACAGGTCTCATTAACATGGATAGTGTTGAAATGGATATTAAAAAAGATTTGAAGAAGATGACAAATGTAAGATTTCAAGATGATGAGAAGGAAGAGTCCAAGAGGATATACACAGGGCTGGATAGGAAGGCGAGCGTTCACAGTGTGAAGGATAACGGCAGCCTCAGTAGTCTGCAGTCCGATGCCGGCTTCCTGCAGTTCTGGGACAACCCAGACCAGGTAACCTGAAGCAACTCACACACAGCATAAACATGATGTAGTCTGGATAAAATATAACTGTCTCTCTTTATTGATGAATTGTACCACTAACTCATCAACAAAACATATGGAAAAGTGCAGTAATATTTCTAATTTGTATTTTATTTTGGTGTATTAATGGTGTGTGGTGTTGTAGCATACTAACAATGGTCAGCAACATTTCCTGGGTGTGAACAGGGAGAACACATCTCTCCGGATGTCAAAGAAGTTACCTGGATATGCTTCCTCTCCTGCCAGGGTATCTCCTCTCTTTCTCCTCTATTGCCTAGGCTTGCATTCCTGTATTCTCTATTGCCTAGGCTTGCATTCCTGTATTCTCTATTGCCTAGGCTTGCATTCCTGTATTCTCTATTGCCTAGGCTTGCATTCCTATATTCTCTATCCCCTAGGCTTGCATTCCTATATTCTCTATTGCCTAGGCTTGTATTCCTGTATTCTCTATTGCCTAGGCTTGCATTCCTGTATTCTCTATTGCCTAGGCTTGCATTCCTATATTCTCTATTGCCTAGGCTTGCATTCCTATATTCTCTATTCCCTAGCCTTGTATTCCTGTATTCTCTATTGCCAAGGCTTGCATTCCTATATTCTCTATTGCCAAGGCTTGCATTCCTATATTCTCTATTGCCTAGGCTTGTATTCCTGTATTCTCTATTGCCAAGGCTTGCATTCCTATATTCTCTATTGCCTAGGCTTGCATTCCTATATTCTCTATTGCCTAGGCTTGTATTCCTGTATTCTCTATTGCCTAGGCTTGCATTCCTGTATTCTCTATTGCCTAGGCTTGCATTCCTATATTCTCTATTCCCTAGCCTTGTATTCCTGTATTCTCTATTGCCTAGCCTTGTATTCCTGTATTCTCTATTGCCTAGGCTTGCATTCCTATATTCTCTATTCCCTAGCCTTGTATTCCTGTATTCTCTATTGCCTAGGCTTGCATTCCTATATTCTCTATTGCCAAGGCTTGCATTCCTATATTCTCTATTGCCTAGGCTTGCATTCCTCTACTCTCTATTGCCAAGGCTTGCATTCCTCTATTCTCTATTCCCTAGTCTTGCATTCCTCTACTCTCTATTGCCTAGGCTTGCATTCCTATATTCTCTATTCCCTAGCCTTGTATTCCTGTATTCTCTATTGCCTAGGCTTGCATTCCTATATTCTCTATTCCCTAGCCTTGTATTCCTGTATTCTCTATTGCCTAGGCTTGCATTCCTATATTCTCTATTGCCTAGGCTTGCATTCCTATATTCTCTATTGCCTAGGCTTGTATTCCTGTATTCTCTATTGCCTAGGCTTGCATTCCTGTATTCTCTATTGCCTAGGCTTGCATTCCTATATTCTGTATTGCCTAGCCTTGTATTCCTCTACTCTGTATTCCATAGGCTTGCATTCCTTGACATGCGGGATGCACTGCAAGCGCTTGCTTTAATTAGGAAACAAGGCACCGCATGTACTGGTATACAAGTATATAAGAGTTAGATCAAGTGCCTATCATTATACCCTCCACAGCAGGACTTCTCTGTCAAATCAGTCCCTGCCACCAAAGGTATAAAGGTGCGCACAGAATTGACCGCAAGTCACCAGTATTCATAAAAATCTGGCTGTCCACTCATTGGTGAAAGAATATAAATCGTTTGTTTTGTTCTGACAATTGTACTGATTGGTCAATTGTACTGATTGGTCAGTTCCTGGGTCAGGCACTTGTGTGCAGTTTATGACCTAAAGGAGGTCAGTTTGAATTTAGTGATTATTTAATGGCAAGTATTTATAACTTGGGAAATTCCCATTTTTGAATGGGTGTCAAATACAGGGCATTGATGGCAGAGGTAGTAAGTGAATACTACCGAGGTAATGCAGAGCATGCGAGGACCAGCCTAATTCTCAATAGGAGTCAGAAGGCTTTGTTTCATCATGGCTTTATAATATTAAATAATGTATTAAATGTTCATAGGCCCCCTGCCAATCTCTCTGACTAATGATTAAATATAGTGGAGTTGTACTGTTCTGGTTCCGGTAAAGTTGTACAGTTCCAGTAAAAAAACGAACATGGAGATCGGCAATTGGCCTATAGATGAAAATATATGATGGAACATACATTGTAAGCAATTTGTTATCTGTATTTTTTGTGTATGTTAGGTGGAGATATATTGAGGTGAGAATTGAGCCTTGATTGACTATTTGTTTCTGCCCAGCAGTAGAAACCTGATTACAACAACATGTACTGGAACATTTATTAACCTTCTAGCCACTGTTAAGATATCACCAATGTGATATTGTTACCTGCATTTGTGATAAGTTTTAGATATGTAGGACAAAAATCTGGCAAGATAGCATGTAAATAGGCTATTGTATTATTGATAAGAGGAAATCTTGAATCTCTCTTCTTGTTTATAATTTTCATTTAATTGATTTTTTTGTTAATTAAATACATTTGTGCAACTTCAACGATCCAATCTATTAATGCTTTGTGCTTTTGATATCCACCACAATTGCAGTGAAGTTGCATTTTATAACAACACATTTCATCTTAATTGCAGAACGCTATTGCCAAATATGTGAAAGAAAACATCAAACATCGAGAATGCTCCAAATATATACGAGATCTAAAGAAAAATGAGTAAGTCAATTTCATATATTGATCCACAAAACAAATGGCCATTTTCAGCCAAATAATTTGCCGGTGGTGGACATTGACATCCTCTGCATCCATTAGGGGTTCAAATAGATATGTTAGCAAAAAATATGGAAGAATATGGCCCTTGATTTTCTTATTTATTTCCTTGAAACCCTTTGAAAATCCCGTAACTGTTTTGTCCGCCATGGCTGGTATTAGAGGGGAGTTATGACATGCTGAGAGTGGAGCAGATATTAAGTATTGGTGTATGATGTGAGGTGTTATGACATGCTGGGAGTGGAGCAGATATTAAGTATTGGTGTATGATGTGAGGTGTTATGACATGCTGAGAGTGGAGCAGATATTAAGTATTGGTGTATGATGTGAGGTGTTATGACATGCTGGGAGTGGAGCAGATATTAAGTATTGGTGTATGATGTGAGGTGTTATGACATGCTGGGAGTGGAGCAGATATTAAGTATTGGTGTATGATGTGGGGTGTTATGACATGCTGGGAGTGGATCAGATATTAAGTATTGGTGTATGATGTGGGGTGTTATGACATGCTGGGAGTGGAGCAGATATTAAGTATTGGTGTATGATGTGAGGTGTTATGACATGCTGGGAGTGGAGCAGATATTAAGTATTGGTGTATGATGTGGGGTGTTATGACATGCTGGGAGTGGAGCAGATATTAAGTATTGGTGTATTATGTGGGGTGTTTACTGTTGCAGTGGCAGTTTATGTCAGTGTGGTAGAGACGAGTACTGGCACACCAGCCGCACCGGCGTCGACCTCGCCATCGACCACCACCAGGAGAAATGGAGCTCTGCTAAGCACACCAGAGTCATCGAGGCACACACATTCGGCACCCTGCAATTCCATGGATTTGGACAAGAGTCTGTC
The DNA here is from genome assembly GCA_949316495.1 of Amphiduros pacificus. NCBI lineage: Eukaryota > Metazoa > Annelida > Polychaeta > Phyllodocida > Hesionidae > Amphiduros > Amphiduros pacificus. The sequence goes on from OX439002.1 coordinate 62,496,416, forward strand.
AGACATGCTCCAGTGTGTATAGAAATTAAAGGATTAAGCACCGATTTTGTAAAAAATGTTTAAAATTCACATATTGGTAATAAATGAACTCGTCTTTCATGTCCATAAATATTTTTAAAAATGCATCCCCATCATTGTCTGTAAAACCTATTTGAACAAGACCTTAATATATGGGCCCCTAATAAAATCACACTCCTTTCTTGGCGTCATTTTTATGTGGAGTGTCATCATAGAGGCACTGAAAGGTAAAATGACGTCATAAGAGTATGGCAATATGCTTATGACGTCATGAAATGTATTGTCCTTTGAATAGTACCAAAATGACGTCAAACAGTGCTACCCTACTTTGGGCCTCAATTGAGGTCAAACAAAGTTCACGCTACCCGTGTTTACCCGTCACGTGCAGCTTATGGCTCAGACAGGCCTCTGCTAGGAGTGCAATTGCTATGTCTCATAGCAACATATCTTATTACTCTATTATAATTTCAATCTGACAATATGTTGACATGTGGCTAAGCTTTCAAAAACACCAACTTGTGGAATTGATCCTTAATACCTTTAAGATCTTTGTTCCAATATTTTATTTTAAGTGCCATGGAAGTTTCTGGATCTGGCAATAACTAACTTTGAATTTCAATGCATCTCTTCATTTTGACAAACAGCTGCCAGGGCATCTGGGGCCCATCAGTTGCCTTGTATTACATATATTGCATCTGTATAATATATTGGTGACTTTACAAAGTCAGCACTAAAAAGAGATGTACTGTCTTAATATATAGCTCGTGTAACATTAACTCTACAGACAGAATGTGACTTTGATTTGCAGTATGTGAGAGTGGACCATGAGACTCCACCAGAGGACGTCTGGAACCTTCTCAGCGACTTCTGGCACATGCCGGCACCAAAACTTATTGTCTCTGTTACTGGTGGTGCAAAACGATTCTTCATGAAAAACAGGCTCAAGACGAGCTTCAAGCGGGGTCTGATTAACGCAGCCACCAGCACAGGTAATTCCCAATGTTATACACTAAAGCCTATATATACACAACAGGAAGTATGTTTAAATAGTTTTACATGTGAATGATTATTTATTATGCCAATTTATACCAACCACAGACCACAATAACATCTGTTTTCCATTACATTTGGGGCCATTTAATTCAGGCATTGACATAAAGAATTCTTGCTATTGGCCCAAAAGGTCTAATAGGTTCTCACATCTGAGTGATTTCTTTCAAAGCTACTTCTAACATTGAAAATATAAGAATAGTTCACATAAATCCAGGCCAGTAGAATATTACTGGTTCATTTGACTGGCCCAGAGCTTAATGTCAAGCCCTAATATTGCAACATGCTGCATAATCTGCAAGCTGAATGTGGTCCTGTATGCAAGCAGGATTGATAGGAGCAGGATTGATAGGAGCAGGATTGATAGGAGCAGGATTGATAGGAGCAGGATTGATAGGAGCAGGATTGATAGGAGCAGGATTGATAGGAGCAGGATTGATAGGAGCAGGATTGATAGGGGCAGGATTGATAGGGGCAGGATTGATAGGGGCAGGATTGATAGGGGCAGGATTGATAGGGGCAGGATTGATAGGAGCAGGATTGATAGGAGCAGGATTGATAGGAGCAGGATTGATAGGAGCAGGATTGATAGGAGCAGGATTGATAGGAGCAGGATTGATAGGAGCAGGATTGATAGGAGCAGGATTGATAGGAGCAGGATTGATAGGAGCAAGATTAATAGGAGCAGGATTAATAGGAGCAATATTAATAGGTGGTTGTTTTCAGGGGCATGGATCATCACTGGAGGCACCAACCTGGGGGTGATGGAGTTTGTCGGGGAGGCTGTGAGGGATCACATGCTCACAACAGGAACCTCCGAGCAACAGGTGATTGCCTTAGGTATCGCCACCTGGGGGATCGTAGACAACAAGGAAAACCTCATATCAGATGATGTAAGCCTCACTTCTTAACCATTCCTGAGTGAAACTTTGTGCTTTATATAATCTACCATGATGTGAAACGTTGTGCTTTATATAATCTTCCTTGATGTGAAACGTTGTGCTTTATATAATCTACCATGATATGAAACGTTGTGCTTTATATAATCTTCCTTGATGTGAAACATTGTGCTTTATATAATCTACCATGATGTGAAACATTGTGCTTTATATAATCTTCCTTGATGTTTCCACATTCTGTAACGATCATATTTCTATTGATGTCAGGGCATGGGTATGTTCCCGGCCAGCTACAAGATAGATGAGCTGAGTCCAAAGGGCGCCTATGGCATTGCCCCCTTAGATCAGAACCACACCCATTTTATACTGGTTGACAATGGGACAGAGAAGAAGTTCGGAGGGGAGATCAAGTTCCGTGCTACCCTGGAGCATTACATATCAGAGATGATGGAGACCGGAGTGGCGAGGAACCAAAGTGAGTTACAATCATCAAGCTCAACACGAAGATAGAAAAAAGCTTCAGTAAAGAAGCTGGTGGAAAAGACATAAAATGTCCCAGTAGATATTAGTTCTGTATAATTGAGCCTACCATTGCAGGTGTGCATGTACCCGTGGTGCTGCTGGTACTGGAGGGAGGCGAGAACACACTCCAGACAGCAGCAGAGGCGACACAGAAGAACACTCCGGTGGTGGTTATCCAAGGATCCGGCAGAGCAGCAGACTTCATAGCCATTGCCTACAAGCAGACAAAGAGTAAAGAGTATGTGTCCTTGTCTTACTTTATTGTCATAGCCATTGCCTACAAGCAGACAAAGAGCAAAGAGTATGTGTCCTTGTCTTACTTTATTGTCATAGCCATTGCCTACAAGCAGACAAAGTGTAAAGAGTATGTGTCCTTGTCTTACTTTATTGTCATAGCCATTGCCTACAAGCAGACAAAGAGTAAAGAGTATGTGTCCTTGTCTTACTTTATTGTCATAGCCATTGCCTACAAGCAGACAAAGAGTAAAGAGTATGTGTCCTTGTCTTACTTTATTGTCATAGCCATTGCCTACAAGCAGACAAAGAGCAAAGAGTATGTGTCCTTGTCTTACTTTATTGTCATACTCTATTGATCTAGTTTGCTCTCTTTTATCCCATCAGCTTTATTGTTACACAACTAAATTATTTGATGTAAAATAGTTTATACATAACAGTGTTTGGTGGCTTCAAGGTGCCATACACATTTTAATTTATGTCTTGCCTGCAACAGCTGTCAGCAAGACTAAGTTGTCTTTTTCCATGGTTGCTTTTCTGTCAACATTTAGAGCCATGCTTCACTGAGTAGTAAGCTTCAGTGAGCACTTTGTACAAACAACTTTGATATGTCTTTCACTTTGTACAATACTCAAGCTTGAAAGTTGGTTGAACTCAATTTCTTCTTTTATATTTTCTCTATCTTGATTGATTTGTTACAGAGGCAATGAGGATAAATCATCATATCCTCCTAACTTTGATGAGGATATTTCCAAACAAGCATGCAGGTTATTTGACCTGAGCAGAGTAAAAGATGAAAAGGCAAGAGCACAGAAGGTTCAAACCTGCTTGGTAAACGTCAAGGCGCTGCTTGACAGGCGCCAGCTTGTAAGTACTCTTCAAGATGACCATCTTTATTATTGAATTTTCTTTCTTCCCAACCTTTTCCACAGATTTGACGTTTTGTAAACAAGATTCACAATATATTAATGAGCTAATATTTTGAAAAATTATGCATCTTTATTGAACAGTTTTCCTGTTTGATGTTTTGTTTTGAAGGATGAATATTTATTTCCTGATATATTTATTTCTGGGCCTTTCAAAGTTCTCTTTTTTTCTGACATTTAATTTCACTTGAACAGAAACTTGAACAGAAACAATCATATATAAATGTTGCTGTATAATCTTTCAATGATGTTATATGCCCCTGGGTCTATTGTGTATAGTGCTCTTTGAAGGGTCTGTGGACAGATTTGTATTTTATCCTGTTGCTCCAAATGTCACGTCATTGATGTATTCCCTTTTGAGCCATTATTTTTGTCATGTTACTTTCAGCTGACAGTATTCTCCATGGATGATGTGGACACAACCAATGAAATAGATCAAGCAATTCTTTATTCATTGCTCAAAGGTTGGTGTGAATTAACATATATGTAAATGGTGTTCAAAGCTTGTGAGCTCTTTATCCAATTTACCTTATTGATGCATATTGAATATGACCACTATGACATCATACAAATGAGTGCAATATCTGCATGATAATCAAGACTAACTTGACGCGTTCACTCGGTAGCTAACCGGTCGGATGCCCAGTCGCAGTTAAACCTTGCCCTGGCATGGAACAGGTGTGATGTCGCCAGAACGGAGATCTTCAACATTGAGAACAGGTCCCAATGGCAGGTAAGTATTGCTCAAACTCTCCACCTTAACTCTACCTTAGTGGGTCAAATGCTTTCAACACGATGTCATTGGGTGTTCATGTTTGCAGCATATGAACATGTATGAGGCCATGTTAACAGCCCTAGTTCAGGACCGTGTGGACTTTGTTCAGCTCTTCCTTGATAATGGTGTCGACCTGCGAAGATTTCTCACCATCAGGCGCATGAGAGATCTTTATGATGATGTAAGCATTTACTCCAAAGAGTAAAGTTTGTTTTGTCTTTTGTAGTTATTTTATTTGTAATCTAAAAGATGAAGTAAATATCATAAAATATAAATATAATATGATTGCAAATAAAAGGAAAATTATGAAGGGTAACTTATAAGATAAACATTAAGATCGCTTGGGTTTGACCTCATAGGAAACAAACAATCCTGTCCGTCAGGCTGGACATAGTTGCTCACACATTTCATATTAGATGTAAACGGTTTGGAGTTGAGTTCTGTTGCTTTTGTTGCATTTTGATTGGCCAAAATTATCATCTGCAAAAGTCTGCTCGTGGAAAGGATTTAAACCATCATTTATGAGGCAATTTTCAATCGTTTCTAGAAAATATTCACAAACGTAACAAAACAGATCAATGGATGAGCATAGCTCCAAGGCCATTGGATGTTACCTCTCAGACTCGGACTCGGACTCGGACTCGGACTCGGACTCGGACTCGGACTCAAACTCGGACTCGGACTCAGACTCAGACTCAGACTCAGACTCAGACTCAGACTCAGACTCAGACTCAGACTCAGACTCAGACTCAGACATTGGTTGTTATATATACTGCTCATAGTTTGTTGAAACCACCAGTCCATTATGGACCTATATGCCACATACAGCCTTGTGTCATAAATTTGTTACAATTCATCCATTATTTGATATTTTTGAAAATTGACAGGTGGTGAATGACAGATATGCAGGAAACAGTGCTGATCTTCTGAGACATCTGCTCCAACAAGTCCAGGTACGCACACTAAAGCTCACTCTTATTGTTACAAATCTCTCCACTATTCCTACTTCAACTTTGAATGTCCAGTGTATGTTTTATTCTTTGGTGAATTTGATTACTATGTATATTTTTACATATCTTAAATTTACATTTTACTCATTTACATGTTTATTTGATTCCAGCAACAAGCAGAATCGGTTAGTAAATACATGTAGTATGGAACAATTCCCCATATTTTTTTTTATCACGCAAATCTTTCCCCCTTTCCTTAGCACTCATTTTCCTAAGCAAAATGAGTGGTCAAGAGAGTTGCAAAAAAAGTAAAAAGTAAAGCTGACATTTATATACCGCTGATTCTAGACAATGTCTGCTCATAGCGGTTGATAGTTACTGGCCAGGATTCGAACCGGGAATCCCTGGAACTCAAGGCAGATACTCTACCAATTGAGCTATTTCGGCCATTGTCCCATTGTGAAGAATTACACATGGTTTGAAATGCTGTCATTTATGATGACATGCTATCAGATAGACCTTTATTGTGTTTGTAATGACATGCTGTTGGGTACAGACCTTTATTGTGTTTGTAATGACATGCTGTCGGGTACAGACCTTCATTGTGTTTGTAATGACGTGCTGTCAGGTACAGACTTTTATTTGTGTGTGTAATTACGTCCTGTCGGGTACAGACCTTTATTGTGTTTGTAATGACATGCTGTTGGGTACAGACCTTTATTGTGTTTGTAATGACATACTGTCGGGTACAGACCTTTATTGTGTTTGTAATGACGTGCTGTCAGGGAAAGACCTTTATCACGTTTGTAATGACGTGCTGTCGGGTACAGACCTTTATTTTGTTTGTAATGACATGCTGTAAGACAGACCTTTATCGTGTTTGTAATGATGTCCTGTCGGGTACAGACTTTTATTGTGTGTGTAATGACGTCCTGTCACATTGTGTGTGTAATGACGTCCTGTCAGGTACAGACCTTTATTGTGTGTGTAATGACATGCTGTCACATACAGACCTTTATTGTGTTTGTAATGACGTGCTGTCGGGTACAGACCTTTATTGTGTTTGTAATGACATGCTGTCGGGTACAGACCTTTATTGTGTGTGTAATGACATCCTGTCAGGTACAGACCTTTATTGTGTGTGTAATGACATGCTGGTACATAGCTATAAGATGTTGATCATAATTATAATACTATTACATGGAACATATTATAGAGATGAATAGAGATGTGAAAACTGTATATAGTGCCTCATTTCATGGTTAACAGACATTAAAGATTGATGTTGATTTTGATTTTTGGCAAACTGACATATTCAGTCATAGCTTTAAATCTGACATTGATTTAAGAATACAAATAATGAGCTTTGATATCATTTGTGGTGATTGATTTCTGTATATCTCAATGAGTCAGAGCAATCCTGTTGATTCTAAGTCAGAATATATCCAAATATATCAACCAGGAGGTTAAACAAATAACAAGTCACAGATCTTACTCTCAGACTTTTTTTAATGTAAGATAAAAAATGGCTAATATCTAATATTAATGGCACATTAACCTTTTTATGTTACCACTTTGATATTTAATGTCACAAGTTAATGTCAACAGAGACATAGACCCGATTCACCGAGAAAATATATGATAAATGCATTTTACAAGAAGACTATTCATTGCAGCAAACCTGGAAGTCGATGATTTTATGTTGTAAGCGTGAGAAGTGGCAAGATGACCTTCCCAACCTGCTGAGCATCGTGGGGCTCGTCATAAACTACCTGATGGGAGATCAGCAGAAGAACCCCTACAGCGGTATGCACTTGCTTCATCCTGGCTATCAGCTGGTAACAGAATACCACACACTCAGTTGGTTAACTTTAAGATTAACTTTTGATATTTTTACAGTTTTAAGGGCTAGGACTAGATATTATAACATGAACATATGTATGCCTGGGAAATCCTTTTTGGAGAATAATATGTGTATCAAGGTCAGAGATTTTAGAAGATGTGTCATAATAAGATCCTGACAAAGCATGGCATAATTTGTCATGGTTTGGTGAGGTTTGTTCTGATTACAGTCGTGCTATTCTCTCAGGGTACATTGCCGTTGTTGACTTTTTAGACCCAAAGTACATCGTGAAAGATGAGAGCTACAATCAGCCAATTAACCCAGAAACTCCCAGGACAGAAATGAGTAAGTCACCTTTTCCTTTCATGTGCACATATAGTATTAATATTAATTAATGCATCACTGACTGCAGACTTTACACAGGTAGATAGCGGCTCTCTCAGTCAATTCTATTTGGACATTTATTGTGACGATGCGATGTTTCTTAGATCACAGCTTGTCACTGAGGAAGAAGTACAAGGCGGACTTCCCCAACCCGGAGCATGAGCTCTTCCTGTGGGCCGTGCTCCTCAACAGGAGGGAGTTGGCTCTGGTGTTCTGGAAGATCAGCAGGGATCACATCGGAGCCGCCCTGGCTGCCAGCTCCCTTCTCAAGTCCCTGGCCAATGAGGCAGACAACGAGGAGGAAATAGATCTCAGTAACGACCTGATGAAGCACTCACAGTGAGTCGGCCATCTTGCTTGTATTATGCTATCTTACAAATAGCGGATATTTGATTAGGACAGATTATCTCAGATTTGGTTGAATCAGTTTAAATTTTATTTGAAATTGAGAAAACAAATGTTATAAAATGGCCATGGATGGGTGTAAGATGCCATATTGTGTGCAGGGAATGGGAGGAGGTGGCCGTGGGAGTTCTCAACGAGTGCTATCAGCGAGACAAGACCCTGGCCCACAGGCTGCTCGTCAGAGAGATTGACACCTGGGGAGGCGCCACCTTGTTCATATTGGCAGACTCGGCAGAGCAAATGGAGTTTATGGGACACTCGTGCTGTCAGACCAAGCTCAATAGAATCTGGAAAGGAAAAATGGCACTTTACACGTCAACCTGGAAGGTAATGAATAGCCACATTGCCATACACATCCTACCTGTTCTTAGCTTTACATTTGGGTTTCCATCTTGTTATGCTCATTGAAGTACAGAACATTTGAATAAGTTAAATACATTTTACCAAAGTATTGAAATGGTGGATGTTTCAGAGATAAATCAAGCTACAATATAGTGGGATATTGCTCCTGATCAGATGATCTGCATTGATGTATATTTTCAGATTCTGGCAGCTTTGTTCATGCCCCTTGTACTTCCCCTCATCAAATTTTCCACCAATGAAATAACAGTGGAGAAGTCAGAAGATCAGAGTTTTGCCATCTCACCGGAATTAGCAGAAGATCTACACAATAAACCTACACCTAACCAGGTGAGCATTTCCTCTACACAATAAACCTACACCTAACCAGGTGAGCATTTCCTCTCTCAATATGCAAATCTGAACCATTTCGAGTTAGAGGTGTGAAGAGTGATGACTGTATCTGCTGATAGGTGGCGCCAGAGCAGAGCAGCAGTGGGACAGGTGATCAGGATGACTCTGAGTTTGTACGAGCCACAGCGCGGCGCCGACGAGGTCGACTCACCAGAAAGCTCTACAAGGTGGCATTCTTTAATATGTGTTGCGACAAAGATGCAGATTCAATCAGCATCCTGCAAGCTGCATATTACTACCACATTGCTCCGGTCACCAAGTTCTATTATCACACAGTAAGTAACATCACAATAATTCAAGGACCATTTATCCCTACCTTTCCCATTCAAACAACTCTCAATGTAAAAAAAAAATCAAGTAAATATCTAATTTTTTTATGTCAATATTATTGATTTAATGAACAAAATATTAATTATATTTCTATTTATTATGATAGTATGTTTGGTATTTGGAAAACAAAATAATCTCACTCAGCAAAAAAGAATGACATGACATCATTATGTTACGATTTTGAGATTTCAATTGAAAATTTATGGTGGGATGGGCAGCTGGCCTCCTGGTGACCAGTGCAGATGTCAGAAGATTGCAGATGACATTTGAGGACTTCTGAGGACTTGTTAAGATTAGAACACTACTATAATGAATCAAATTTATATTTTGGTATATAACCTAAAATTAGAATTGATAAAAAAAAGATTTATTATGATAATCTATTTGAGCCCCTCCCAACCTCCTCACAATTAAGAGATATTGGTTAAGGGCAAAATCAGAAGGAATATTGGAATTCAAGCGGTGGATTGTAAGTAAGGGCAACTTGCTTGCTCGCGGTGAGTCATTTTCCTTTGTACAGTGAGGGAGATTATTTTATTCTTAAAATACCAAGCAAATTTGCACAATAAATCTTTTTTATTCATCTTAATTTTAAGTTACATTGAAAAATTGTCTCTTTTTATAAAGGGTTTTAATATTTTATTGGTTTATTTTCAGATATCATATCTAATTTTTTTGGCCATCTTCAGTTTCTTTGTGTTGACGGACCTGCATCCGACAGATGAGGACCAGGCCAGCATATATGAGTATATCATATGGGGGTGGGCCAGCACATTATTGGTGGAAGAGGTCAGACAGGTAAATAGTGCAACACAGTCATTATATCAGTGTCTTCTGATAATGAGTTCTAATATCTGTCCACCGTGCTCCTCACCACAGATGGCTCTCTGACCTCAACTCAACACATGACAAATATAATCCTACAAATCATGATTGACATTTAAGCTATCCTTGACCTCTTTGTCAAAATGCAGCATATCAAAGTACAGAGCAAAGTTCCTTTTTGTGTGAGCTACAAAGTTTGGTCTAATTTTCATCTAGTCCACTTCTGAAAGGTTTTTGCAATAGAGAACCTCAGGTTTAAATAAAGTACTTAGCTTCAGTTTTGAATTTCACCTGTTATTTATCTCAAATAATAATGTAAAGTTGGCTATTTTTTAGAAAACAACTGAGATTGGGTTTTGATAATGTCAGGTCAAAAAAGTAGTTTGTTATTTAAAAATACCAGCAAGAGATGTGTAGATCATCATTTTCCTCACAAAAGCTCTGACAACAATTTCAACCCAGAACTGATGCTGTTCAACTCAGAACTGAAAGCATGCATTCCCAAACATTCCATGTTTTTTAAATGGAACCATTCAATGAGTGAGTAGGGGACTCAAACCTTTTTTGAACTGTTGCTCTGGTACTAGATAAACTTCTTTTGAATTTACAAGACTTAGTGCTATAAATAGCCTTTAACTGAGCCTGTAAATCACATGATCTGCTTTTGCTGATCATCAAAAATCTGGTCTTATTTGTCAACCTGCTTTCAAAGTGGAAAGTATTTAAGGCATGAAAATATCCATGTGCTCATTTGTTCTACTCCAAAAAGAAAACTCCATGCATTGAATATGGATTGGATGATGATTGTCTGATTGCAGTAAAACTCATTTTATGATAAACATCATGCAATTTCTTGGTAGCAGTGACAATACTGAGGTAGCCCCTTGATACCAGATTGTTGCTGAACATCACCAGATTTTACAGTGTGTCTACGCTCTTGCCAAACGCTTGGCCATACGCTGCCTGTTATCAGTGAGATGAGACTCTGCCTGTTATCAGTGAGATGAGACTCTGCCTGTTATCAGTGAGATGAGACTCTGCCTGTTATCAGTGAGATGAGACTCTGCCTGTTATCAGTGAGATGAGACTCTGCCTGTTATCAGTGAGATGAGACTCTGCCTGTTATCAGTGAGATGAGACTCTGCCTGTTATCAGTGAGATGAGACTCTGCCTGTTATCAGTGAGATGAGACTCTGCCTGTTATCAGTGAGATGAGACCCTGCCTGTTATCAGTGAGATGAGACTCTGGCTGTTATCAGTTAGATGAGACTCTGCCTGTTATCAGTGAGATGAGACTTTGGCTGTTATCAGTGAGATGAGACTCTGGCTGTTATCAGTGAGGTGAGATTCTGGCTGTTATCAATGAGATGAGACTCTGGCTGTTATCAGTGAGATGAGACTCTGGCTGTTATCAGTGAGATGAGACTCTGCCTGTTATCAGTGAGGTGAGATTCTGGCTGTTATCAGTGAGATGAGACTCTGGCTGTTATCAGTGAGATGAGACTCTGCCTGTTATCAGTGAGATGAGACTCTGCCTGTTATCAGTGAGGTGAGACTCTGGCTGTTATCAGTGAGATGAGACTCTGGCTGTTATCAGTGAGATGAGACTCTGCCTGTTATCAGTGAGATGAGACGCTGCCTGTTATCAGTGAGATGAGATTCTGGCTGTTATCAGTGAGATGAGACTCTGCCTGTTATCAGTGAGGTGAGACTCTGCCTGTTATCAGTGAGGTGAGACTCTGCCTGTTATCAGTGAGATGAGACTCTGCCTGTTATCAGTGAGATGAGACTCTGGCTGTTATCAGTGAGATGAGACTCTGGCTGTTATCAGTGAGGTGAGATTCTGGCTGTTATCAATGAGATGAGACTCTGGCTGTTATCAGTGAGATGAGACTCTGGCTGTTATCAGTGAGATGAGACTCTGCCTGTTATCAGTGAGGTGAGATTCTGGCTGTTATCAGTGAGATGAGACTCTGGCTGTTATCAGTGAGATGAGACTCTGGCTGTTATCAGTGAGATGAGACTCTGCCTGTTATCAGTGAGGTGAGACTCTGGCTGTTATCAGTGAGATGAGACTCTGCCTGTTATCAGTGAGATGAGACTCTGCCTGTTATCAGTGAGATGAGACGCTGCCTGTTATCAGTGAGATGAGATTCTGGCTGTTATCAGTGAGATGAGACTCTGGCTGTTATCAGTGAGATGAGACTCTGCCTGTTATCAGTGAGGTGAGACTCTGCCTGTTATCAGTGAGGTGAGACTCTGCCTGTTATCAGTGAGGTGAGACTCTGCCTGTTACCAGTGAGGTGAGACTCTGCCTGTTATCAGTGAGGTGAGACTCTGCCTGTTATCAGTGAGGTGAGACTCTGCCTGTTATCAGTGAGGTGAGACTCTGCCTGTTATCAGTGAGATGAGACGCTGCCTGTTATCAGTGAGATGAGATTCTGGCTGTTATCAGTGAGATGAGACTCTGCCTGTTATCAGTGAGATGAGACTCTGGCTGTTACCAGTGAGGTGAGACTCTGCCTGTTATCAGTGAGGTGAGACTCTGCCTGTTATCAGTGAGGTGAGACTCTGCCTGTTATCAGTGAGGTGAGACTCTGCCTGTTATCAGTGAGATGAGACACTGCCTGTTATCAGTGAGGTGCAGCCTATCAATAGTTTATTGCATGTATTTTGTCACTAGGTTGAGTATACGATATGATATGAGGTTTATTTCCAATATTTCATAATTACATAAGTTCAAATAACAAGAAAATTATAACAATCAGTAATTTCTGATCATGTCACTGGGGCTGTACAATCCAGCAGAGGCCAAGGGCTGTGGTGCAGTTGGTTAGGGTGCAACTATTAGCACTAGTTCATCTATGGTGATCCATATTCACATTACAATATGAACTGAAGCCCATGTCTGAAGGGTTAGCCCGTTGTCCTTGTAAATCTGTGATCAGGTGGGTTGTCATGTCATGGACCTGCGACATGACAATTCACTTAGGCAGCACTATATCCTCTACGAGTAGGTCTCATCATGAAATGACTGAAATAATGTTGAAAGAGGCACAACACTGAAAACAGTCTAAAAGAGAACAATCAAGCAGGATTGTAGCTTGCCTGATGCTAGCAGCGCCCTCTGGCAGGGATGTTGCAGTCATCAACCCTAAGCAGGCCTATAGCTTGCTTGATGCCAGCAGCGCCCCCTAGCAGGGATGTTGCAGTCATCAACCCTCAGCAGGCCTATAGCTTGCTTGATGCCAGCAGCGCCCCCTAGCAGGGATGTTGCAGTCATCAACCCTAAGCAGGCCTATAGCTTGCTTGATGCCAGCAGCGCCCCCTGGCAGGGATGTTGCAGTCATCAACCCTCAGCAGGCCTATAGCTTGCTTGATGCTAGCAGCGTCCCCTAGCAGGGATGTTGCAGTCATCAACCCTCAGCAGGCCTATAGCTTGCTTGATGCTAGCAGCGCCCCCTGGCAGGGATGTTGCAGTCATCAACCCTCAGCAGGCCTATAGCTTGCTTGATGCTAGCAGCGCCCCCTAGCAGGGATGTTGCAGTCATCAACCCTAAGCAGTCACATATACTAAGAACAAGCGTCACTCTGGACAAGCAGTCACATGAGACTGAAACTCTGTCAAATGCTAAACTGCTCTGAATAAAATCATATAAGGTGCATCGTAATGCCCATAGAAGTTTCCAGTGTGGTTTTTACCCTGTCTGCACTAATTGCTGAATATTACATAAAACTGTCATACCAACAAAGATTGTTATCAAATCACTTCTCAAAAGTGTCTGTCGTGACAACTGACACCAAGTATTGAATTAACAAAATGAATGTCATGTTCACTTTACATGTACTGTAGAGTGGGAATTATTTGCATGATATCTCATGATGACATGATTATATTGATCATTTTTAAATGTGCTTAAATTCAATGAAGGTCTGAACCACAAAGTTTTCAGATTTGTAATTGAACATGCTTTTTCAGAATCAAGGCTCAAGACTGAAGAAGGTATACTATCAGAATAACACACATATCTGTAAAGGTATTAGATATTTAAGAATAGGATAAGGCCATCATCTACTGCTGCCGGGGTTGGCAGCTTTGCAAACTTTTATTGGCCAGATCTGTTCTGGACACACTCCATATCCCAGGCATCACCCTTCATGTTCACTGTCACAACCATTTTAGAATATTCAATTATAGTTCAAATTTGAATGGAGTGTGGTGATAATGGTAATTGAAGAGTACAAGGTGCCAGTTGCAGAACTTTGGCATTATCTTATATGAAGATATAAGTTTTCACTGCTTGATTGGGCCATGCTGCCACCTGGTGTGTTAAAATCTATTATGCATGGGGATATTTGTAGACATGCATGCTTTGCTCATAGGAGTAAAGATGTTGATCAACTTGTCACTTAACTGCAATTAGTTTATTATGCCAATAACAGTATATCTATTATTTTAAGAATTTCCAAACTGTTCCCATAATATTAATATCATCTCATCACAACAAACAGAATGGTAGTCATCATATCAGCTATTATGTCTCCGAATCTATTCCAGAATGCATTGTATATGACGCAACAGACACCTGACCCATGAATGTTAAACCTCAAGCAGTGGGAATAAAATTCCATTGGTCTTCTCATTCTTCATAATGCCCATAGACATATCAGCATTGGTCTTCTCATTCTTCATAATGCTCATAGACATATCAGCATTGCCCTTCTCATTCTTCATAATGCCCATAGACATATCAGCATTGGTCTTCTCATTCTTCATAATGCCCATAGACATATCAGCATTGCCCTTCTCATTCTTCATAATGCCCATAGACATATCAGCATTGCCCTTCTCATTCTTCATAATGCCCATATACATATCAGCATTGGTCTTCTCATTCTTCATAATGCCCATAGACATATCAGCATTGCCCTTCTCATTCTTCATAATGCCCATAGACATATCAGCATTGGTCTTCTCATTCTTCATAATGCCCATATACATATCAGCATTGGTCTTCTCATTCTTCATAATGCCCATAGACATATCAGCATTGGTCTTCTCATTCTTCATAATGCCCATAGACATATCAGCATTGCCCTTCTCATTCTTCATAATGCCCATAGACATATCAGCATTGGTCTTCTCATTCTTCATAATGCCCATAGACATATCAGCATTGGTCTTCTCATTCTTCATAATGCCCATAGACATATCAGCATTGGTCTTCTCATTCTTCATAATGCCCATAGACATATCAGCATTGGTCTTCTTATTCTTCATAATGCCCATATACATATCAGCATTGGTCTGAGAGACTATCTGACACGTGGTGTTACAATACCATTACCATTCCACCACTATAATCGTGTCTCTAAAAATAAAGCACAGCCTTTTATATCAGCAAGATAGAATTTTAAGCTCATCTTAGATTTTAAGAAAATTTCAATAATGAAATCTTGATATGTATTATATTTAATGAAGAAATGCCTTTGTACATATTGTAAATGTAGGTTTACAAGCACAAACCTTCTATCCCCACACCACGTAAATCCGTGACTAATGTAAACAGGTTAACACTGCACAAATCATAGAAGCTGGAAAAATGTTAGTTTGAGTTTATTAGCAATATTTTTCAACCACTCTGAGACTAGCCTACAAACAATGGCAGGATCTCAGGTGCCATAAAGAATCCCGCCTTGTGAGAAAACCATTTGAATTAACATGGATTAATTTTTATTTGTATTAGTTTTTAACAAATATGTTTTGCATTGATTACAGATAGTGACCCGAGATCCCAAGTCAATATCATACAAAGTATCTGGATATTTCAACAGTTTGTGGAACAGGTTTGACATGACAGTACATTTACTGTTTATCCTGTCAATCATACTGCGCTTCTCATTAAGTGGTGCAGACTTTGTATGGGCCAGGATGTTCTACACGATTACCTTGGTCTTCTACTTCCTACGATTTATGCATGTGTTCTTTGAGCAGAAGAATATCGGACCTAAAGTGATCATGATCCGCAGAATGGTGAGTTAGAATGGCTATGCTGGACTCTCAGTGGCATGAGTTGTGACCACAAAGCAGAGATATTTAAACAGAGATTGCAAACAGCAGGTCTGCCACTAGGTGTCAGCACAGTACACCATCCAATTCTCATATGTTCTCGCATGGGATGAGAGTTCATGAGAGAGAAAAATGGGGTGTTTATAACACATTCACAGGCATAATGCATAAATAACTAAATTTTAAAAGCTGTAAAATAGCTGAAGGAGATATATAGATTGGGAAAACAACAAACAAAACACAAGCAAGCCCAAATTTGATCGATAAACACCATATGTGTGCTGGCCGTGAATGTGGATCCCGGCGGGTCTATGTTATAGTATTTACCGTGGCGACGGTGGCGAAGCAAAGAGATCGATTCGACTAAGAGATAATGCAGAACTTTAGCTTGTTTCCAATCTCTGTTTTAAATGTCTCTGCACAAAGTGACCAATGTTTTGATGCATCTGTGTTTAGAGCTTGATTATGCCATGTAGTCCTCAACATTTGCAACAAGATTATTGATTTTCATCACACTTCCAAACCTCAGATTCTGGCATATAAGCCAATACCTCTTTTAACAAGTTTTTTCATATATTTATGTGGTATATGCTTATTCTAATAATGAGATCCAACAGAAAATAAATGATTAATTAACCCCTAACTGACTAGCCTATCTAAAATTTGTTGACTGCAAGACCAACCAATTCTTTTCTGGACATGTGTATCTGCATGTTAAATTACTAAAATTGCATGTTATGCATCTTATTCAATATGCTCAGCGAAGTACTGGGGTCAAAAGTTTGTGATCCAAGCTATCCGACGTCATTGTCATGATTACATTGTAACAAGTTTCCAGCCCAAGAGAATGTTACAAAATGACGTCATTAATGCCTCAGTCACATTTGCACCGGGTGCCGGCCGGGCAGTAACAATCGGCCGACTTCACAGTCTGCCGGGCGCCGGGGAGTTTATCAGCAACAATCTGAGATATGCCGTAGCTGTGGTCACATTATTAAAGGGCACCGCACGGCACGTGCAAGATTCAATGACACAGACGTCTGCAGGATATCTTAAAGACGTCTGGATCATTGACAGACGTCTGTAGGATATCCTAAAGACGTCTTTATCATTGGCAGACGTCTGAAAGACATCCTAAAGACGTCTGTCTCAATATGACAGACGTCTGAAGGACATCCTCAAGACGTCTATGTGAAATCGCAGGGAGCCCGTGCGATCATCTGACGATGGTCTATGAACACATGAAATAAATATAATCCTATTTTCACTGCACGATGCCACCGGCAGCCCTAAGATAATCTGCCGATGTCCCTGCGGGACCCTGCCGGGACCCTGCCGTGCACTTTAAGATGATATTTGGTGATAAGACGTCGGGGAAACGCCGGCAACTTTTATGTTCGAGATAAAAGTTCCCGATGACCCGCCCGACGTCTGAAAGATGCCAAATTGTGGCCGATGATCTCCCGGTGCCCGCACGGCCATCTGAAGTGCCGGCCGATTTTGTAAAAAATACACATCGGCCGGGCATCTTTACTGAAATCGGAGCAAATGTGACTGAGGTATAAGCCAAAACAATGGGGATGTTAATTTCCCTCCTGTCCAATTACCAGTTATGGATGTTGTTGTCCTTCCAGTACACAATTTCTTGTAATGATTCACCTTTATTCAGCTGTGATATCATTCTTTCATGTTTATTGTTGTTTTTCTGGAGAATCTGTCACCGTAATTAGTTTGAACAGTGAGGACCAATAAGATGTTAATAGTAAATAATGTGTGTATTGTTTTCAGTTGACAGATCTGCTGTTTTTTATCTCCATTCTGTTGGTGGTTATGGTGGCATACGGCGTAGCCAGCCAAGCCCTCCGCTTCCCTAACTCCCCCATCTCCTGGAATCTGCTCAAAGATATATTCTACCTGCCATATTGGCAGATGTATGGCGAACTCTTCCTTGAAGATCTAGAAGGTATTGTGCACCATAAAGAAACTAAACGTTGCCCCTTACTTAACCATTTATATTATGTGCCACCTGAGGTGCCACCCGAGGTGCCACCAGAGGTCGAGGCATGTGATCATCTCGTACCAGGGCGGTCCATGTGTTAGTGAGACAAACGATGTTAACACTGATAATCTTAACACTTTGTTCGCACCATATCATATCTTTCCACATAAAGTAAGACATTATTCACACCTTCCCTGTATTATATGCACTCCATACCTGTGTTTGGTATTACTTTCACTGATTCAAATTATTACACAACAAAGGTATTTCATTAAAAAAAGACATCCACACGTTGCTTTTTAAGAATTCCCGCACATTTATTCTGCACACTTTCAGTTGTCACAGCATGGTTTCACTTTGGTAAATGCAAATTCTCTTCATATTATGCATGATATCTCAATAATCCCATGATGCCCTCACACACATTCAGTTCAGGGACCAATCACAACAGTCAAAACAATGATGTGAGACAATGGTAATAATCATTTTGACCAATCAGAGAGCAGCTAACAGATGATTGTCCATAGTTACAATGGCAGGAAGCAGTGATCACCACATTTCAACATCACATAGATGGCATTCTCAGAATAAATGACAGAGACAAATAATTAAACAACTGAGAAAAAAATGTTTATTGACAAGAGGGTCACCTGGGGTAGCTATAGATTTGTCTAGTATAATTATAAAATGATGGCAGGCCTTCGAGGCACCCACAAGACATTTAACAATTGCCCCGATATGGTCAGTAATGCCACACTGCAATTATATCAAGTTCTACATGGGTGAGACATCTTGCAATTTCTGATTGCCATTTAATTTCTTCTCATATTCCTGATAATTATTTTAAGGGAAATCCATCCCAATACTAAAATGTGATACAGATACATTTATGATGGTGCATTCGGTAGGACTAAGTACACAATTATGAAGATTGGAAACTATGGCATATATTTATCTGAAACTTAAACCTATTATAATAAATATGTGGAATGCAGCAAAAAAACAAAACCAAAAATAGTTAGTGGTTTCATAATTCCTTACCATTTCTTCACCAATATTTACATGACATTAATTGTAGGTAAAGTTTTAATATATCATTTATATCTTATATCAGCTGTGTTAATTTGAACTTTATAAAAACATAAGCAAGAGATAAATTTATATATTTTGCATTAAATTTGAGTTATGATTATGAATTATTCAGAAAATTTTGTTTTCACTATTTTACAGGTGAAGTGCCAAACTGTTCATACAATAGAACAATTTATGAGAACAACTCCAGTATTCCACGGTGTCCTGAGAAGTCCTGGCTTGCCATAGTTTTGTTCGCTATCTACATGATTATGACCAACATCCTTCTTCTCAATCTCCTTATTGCTATGTTCAGGTAAGTAATATTCACCTAACCAGTTTGGTTGCAGTGTTGCCAGCTAGTGTAAAGGGCTCAGTCCCACGGTCCAGGAATCCAGATTGGGGGCCACAGTGAGGCATGCGCGGAATCCCTCACTCTTATCACTGTCACCCTCTGTACAGTGGAGCCCACAGTGAGGCATGTATAGAATCCCTCCATCTTATCACCTGTCACCCCCTGTACAGTGGAGCCACAGTGAGGCATGCGCGGAATCCCTCCATCTTATAACTGTCACCCCCTGTACAGTGGAGCCCACAGTGAGGCATGCGTGGAATCCCTCACTCTTATCACCTGTCACCCCCTGTACAGTGGAGTCCACAGTGAGGCATGTGCAGAATCCCTCACTCTTATCACCTGTCACCCCCTTTACAGTGGAGCCCACAGTGAGGCATGCATGGAATCCCTCACTCTTATCACTGTCACCCCCTGTACAGTGGAGTCCACAGTGAGGCATGTATAGAATCCCTCCATCTTATCACCTGTCACCCCCTGTACAGTGGAGCCCACAGTGAGGCATGTATAGAATCCCTCGATCTTATCACTGTCACCCCCTGTACAGTGGAGCCCACAGTGAGGCATGCACGGAATCCCTCACTCTTATCACTGTCACCCCCTGTACAGTGGAGTCCACAGTGAGGCATGTATAGAATCCCTTCATCTTATAACTGTCACCCCCTGTACAGTGGAGCCCACAGTGAGGCATGCGTGGAATCCCTCACTCTTATCACTGTCACCCCCTGTACAGTGGAGCCCACAGTGAGGCATGTATAGAATCCCTCGATCTTATCACCTGTCACCCCCTGTACAGTGGAGCCCACAGTGAGGCATGTATAGAATCCCTCACTCTTATCACTGTCACCTCCTGTACAGTGGAGCCCACAGTGAGGCATGCATGGAATCCCCTGATCTTATCACTGTCACCCCCTGTACAGTGGAGTCCACAGTGAGGCATGTATAGAATCCCTCATTCTTATCACTGTCACCCCCTGTACAGTGGAGCCCACAGTGAGGCATGCATGGAATCCCCTGATCTTATCACTGTCACCCCCTGTACAGTGGAGCCCACAGTGAGGCATGCATGGAATCCCCTGATCTTATCACTGTCACCCCCTGTACAGTGGAGTCCACAGTGAGGCATGTATAGAATCCCTCACTCTTATCACTGTCACCCCCTGTACAGTGGAGCCCACAGTGAGGCATGCATGGAATCCCCTGATCTTATCACTGTCACCCCCTGTACAGTGGAGCCCACAGTGAGGCATGTATAGAATCCCTCACTCTTATCACTGTCACCCCCTGTACAGTGGAGCCCACAGTGAGGCATGTATAGAATCCCTCACTCTTATCACCTGCCACCCCCTGTACAGTGGAGCCCACAGTGAGGCATGCATGGAATCCCTTCATCTTATCACCTGTCACCCCCTGTACAGTGCAGCCCACAGTGGGGCATGCATGGAATCCCCTGATCTTATCACTGTCACCCCCTGTACAAGGAGGACCAAATGGCCTCAGACAGCAGAGTGTGTTTACACTTAACAGACCACAGCGCGGTAACAGAGCTCGGTCATTTTGTCAGATATCAGCCTTGGATTGCTTTCATATTGCATAGACACAGTAATGTCTGATTTTGTATTCTTTATTCTGCAATTCTAAGACAGCTAGCATTTCAGCATTTTCTTAAACCATCTGATTCTACCACATTAAATGGCAGGGGACTGTTATTATTGGAGGCAGGGTATGATATGAGAGTGAGGTCCTGTTTTGGAGGGTATGGTATGAGAGTGAGGTCCTGTTTTGGAGGGTATGGTATGAGAGTGAGGTCCTGTTTTGGAGGGTATCACACTGTCCACCAGAGGCACACGCAAACTATTACCTCTGGCCAACCCAGATTAGTATTCATCCGGTCCTACTTTTACTGGCCATGTGCTCAAGAACTGTCATTGTGTTGTAAATGTGATTGGCACGTTAACATCTCTTAATATCAAATATGAAGTTGCCTTGAGATGCATTAGAGTTCATTTCTTAACATTTGAACATTTTGTGTGGGTTAGTATAACCAAAAGTATAACAGATTAAAAGAATTCAAATTATAAACAAAGCGGCCATCTTTGTTGTGGTTCTGCCTTATCACTACCCCAGAAAATGGCTCCTCCGATTGAGAAAGTAGTTCCAAGTTTTATTTCACTTAATAGTTGTTTCTATATGCACAAACTTTTGTATTTAGGGTGAAATATATCATACTTTACCAATCTGAGTACAATTTAAGAAAAAAAATAAGTAAGACGGACAGTTTCATGAAAATTGGTGGATGTGCTGAACCAGCACAAAAAGGCACCTTGTACAGAGGTGATAGGTTCACCAAGTCGCCCTCTGGTGGAGTTTGGGAGGGTATGGTATGACATTAGACTTTATTTTGTCACATAATCAGAGCAGAGAACTGAAAATCCCTTCAAGAATGGCTGCAGGTGTATTTCAGTTTACAAATGCAGATTTCATGTTTGATTTCCAATGTTTTTTGGTGTTTTTTTTCAAAGTGCTACAAAAAATGCATGTTTTTTTTCCAGTTACACATTCGAGCGAGTACAGGAGAACTCTGAGAAAGTCTGGAGATTTTACCGCTACAGTTTGATATTTGAGTATTTTGACCGGCCTACATTAGCTCCGCCTTTCATCATCCTCAGTCACATATGGAGGGTCATGAAGTTCTTCTATTACTATGTGAGGAAATTTGACAAGATCAACTCTGACTTCAGTAAGTATCAGCACTGTGGTATGCTGCCATCTGGTGGTCATATTACACTGTCATCTGGTGTTAAAGAAGTTCTGAAAACCCTCAATTCTGAATAAGATTTAATAAACCTTTCAGTCATTTCACATGGGCATATTATCATAATATATAAAATAAAATTTTTGCTCTGAAATTTAAAATGGTTAGTAATGTTGATTTGAAATATTAAGATGATAAAATGACTGATAAATATACAATAAAAAGGTGTTCGATGAAAAGTGAATCTGTTCTTGATATCTGTAAGTCGACTGATACTAACGGAGCAGGACTAATAACTGATTCTACTGACACTCAATGATTCTATTGAATTTTGCCATTAAGCCTTTGAGCCTCCGTTTATCAAATTCTAATAAAAATTCTGCACATCAAGGTCACAGTGCATAAAGTCTCAGATTCATGACATGTCAGCTAATATTCTGATGCAGCCCAAGCCGCTATCTGAGCCACTTGTGCGAGACTCTGCTTGCCTGTATAATGTGAGCCGCTATCTGAGCCAGTTGTGCGAGACTCTGCTTGCCTGTATAATGTGAGACTCTGCTTGCCTGTATAATGTGAGACTCTGCTTGCCTGTATAATGTGAGCCGCTATCTGAGCCAGTTGTGCGAGACTCTGCTTGCCTGTATAATGTGAGACTCTGCTTGCCTGTATAATGTGAGACTCTGCTTCCCTGTATAATGTGAGCCTCTATCTGAGCCACTTGTGCGAGACTCTGCTTCCCTGTATAATGTGAGCCGCTATCTGAGCCACTTGTGCGAGACTCTGCTTCCCTGTATAATGTGAGCCGCTATCTGAGCCACTTGTGCGAGACTCTGCTTCCCTGTATAATGTGAGCCGCTATCTGAGCCACTTGTGCGAGACTCTGCTTCCCTGTATAATGTGAGCCGCTATCTGAGCCACTTGTGCGAGACTCTGCTTCCCTGTATAATGTGAGCCGCTATCTGAGCCACTTGTGCGAGACTCTACTTCCCTGTATAATGTGAGCCGCTATCTGAGCCACTTGTGCGAGACTCTGCTTCCCTGTATAATGTGAGCCTCTATCTGAGCCAGTTGTGCGAGACTCTACTTCCCTGTATAATGTGAGCCGCTATCTGAGCCACTTGTGCGAGACTCTGCTTGCCTGTATAATGTGAGCCTCTATCTGAGCCAGTTGTGCGAGACTCTGCTTGCCTGTATAATGTGAGCCTCTATCTGAGCCACTTGTGCGAGACTCTGCTTGCCTGTATAATGTGAGCCTCTATCTGAGCCAGTTGTGCGAGACTCTGCTTGCCTGTATAATGTGAGCCTCTATCTGAGCCACTTGTGCGAGACTCTGCTTCCCTGTATAATGTGAGCCTCTATCTGAGCCACTTGTGCGAGACTCTGCTTGCCTGTATAATGTGAGCCTCTATCTGAGCCACTTGTGCGAGACTCTGCTTCCCTGTATAATGTGAGCCTCTATCTGAGCCACTTGTGCGAGACTCTGCTTGCCTGTATAATGTGAGCCTCTATCTGAGCCAGTTGTGCGAGACTCTGCTTCCCTGTATAATATGAGACTCTGCTTGCCTGTATAATGTGAGACTCTGCTTGCCTGTATAATGTGAGCCGCTATCTGAGCCAGTTGTGCGAGACTCTGCTTGCCTGTATAATGTGAGACTCTGCTTGCCTGTATAATGTGAGACTCTGCTTGCCTGTATAATGTGAGCCTCTATCTGAGCCACTTGTGCGAGACTCTGCTTCCCTGTATAATGTGAGCCGCTATCTAAGCCACTTGTGCGAGACTCTACTTCCCTGTATAATGTGAGCCGCTATCTGAGCCACTTGTGCGAGACTCTGCTTGCTTGTATAATGTGAGCCTCTATCTGAGCCAGTTGTGCGAGACTCTGCTTCCCTGTATAATGTGAGCCTCTATCTGAGCCAGTTGTGCGAGACTCTGCTTCCCTGTATAATGTGAGCCTCTATCTGAGCCAGTTGTGCGAGACTCTGCTTGCCTGTATAATGTGAGACTCTGCTTGCCTGTATAATGTGAGACTCTGCTTGCCTGTATAATGTGAGCCTCTATCTGAGCCAGTTGTGCGAGACTCTGCTTCCCTGTATAATGTGAGCCTCTATCTGAGCCAGTTGTGCGAGACTCTGCTTGCCTGTATAATGTGAGACTCTGCTTGCCTGTATAATGTGAGACTCTGCTTCCCTGTATAATGTGAGCCTCTATCTGAGCCACTTGTGCGAGACTCTGCTTCCCTGTATAATGTGAGCCGCTATCTGAGCCACTTGTGCGAGACTCTACTTCCCTGTATAATGTGAGCCGCTATCTGAGCCACTTGTGCGAGACTCTGCTTGCCTGTATAATGTGAGACTCTGCTTCCCTGTATAATGTGAGCCGCTATCTAAGCCACTTGTGCGAGACTCTACTTCCCTGTATAATGTGAGCCGCTATCTGAGCCACTTGTGCGAGACTCTGCTTGCTTGTATAATGTGAGCCTCTATCTGAGCCAGTTGTGCGAGACTCTGCTTGCCTGTATAATGTGAGCCTCTATCTGAGCCAGTTGTGCGAGACTCTGCTTCCCTGTATAATGTGAGCCTCTATCTGAGCCAGTTGTGCGAGACTCTGCTTCCCTGTATAATGTGAGCCTCTATCTGAGCCAGTTGTGCGAGACTCTGCTTGCCTGTATAATGTGAGACTCTGCTTGCCTGTATAATGTGAGACTCTGCTTGCCTGTATAATGTGAGCCTCTATCTGAGCCAGTTGTGCGAGACTCTGCTTCCCTGTATAATGTGAGCCTCTATCTGAGCCAGTTGTGCGAGACTCTGCTTGCCTGTATAATGTGAGACTCTGCTTGCCTGTATAATGTGAGACTCTGCTTCCCTGTATAATGTGAGCCTCTATCTGAGCCACTTGTGCGAGACTCTGCTTCCCTGTATAATGTGAGCCGCTATCTGAGCCACTTGTGCGAGACTCTACTTCCCTGTATAATGTGAGCCGCTATCTGAGCCACTTGTGCGAGACTCTGCTTGCCTGTATAATGTGAGACTCTGCTTGCCTGTATAATGTGAGCCTCTATCTGAGCCAGTTGTGCGAGACTCTACTTCCCTGTATAATGTGAGCCGCTATCTGAGCCACTTGTGCGATACTCTGCTTGCCTGTATAATGTGAGCCTCTATCTGAGCCAGTTGTGCGAGACTCTGCTTGCCTGTATAATGTGAGCCTCTATCTGAGCCACTTGTGCGAGACTCTGCTTCCCTGTATAATGTGAGCCTCTATCTGAGCCACTTGTGAGAGACTCTGCTTGCCTGTATAATGTGAGCCTCTATCTGAGCCACTTGTGCGAGACTCTGCTTGCCTGTATAATGTGAGCCTCTATCTGAGCCACTTGTGCGAGACTCTGCTTGCCTGTATAATGTGAGCCTCTATCTGAGCCAGTTGTGCGAGACTCTGCTTCCCTGTATAATGTGAGCCTCTATCTGAGCCAGTTGTGCGAGACTCTGCTTGCCTGTATAATGTGAGCCTCTATCTGAGCCAGTTGTGCGAGACTCTGCTTCCCTGTATAATGTGAGCCGCTATCTGAGCCACTTGTGCGAGACTCTGCTTCCCTGTATAATGTGAGCCTCTATCTGAGCCACTTGTGCGAGACTCTGCTTGCCTGTATAATGTGAGCCTCTATCTGAGCCAGTTGTGCGAGACTCTGCTTCCCTGTATAATGTGAGCCTCTATCTGAGCCAGTTGTGCGAGACTCTGCTTGCCTGTATAATGTGAGCCTCTATCTGAGCCAGTTGTGCGAGACTCTGCTTGCCTGTATAATGTGAGCCTCTATCTGAGCCACTTGTGCGAGACTCTGCTTGCTTGTATAATGTGAGCCTCTATCTGAGCCAGTTGTGAGAGACTCTGCTTGCCTGTATAATGTGAGCCGCTATCTGAGCCACTTGTGTGAGACTCTGCTTGCCTGTATAATGTGAGCCGCTATCTGAGCCACTTGTGCGAGACTCTGCTTCCCTGTATAATGTGAGCCTCTATCTGAGCCAGTTGTGCGAGACTCTGCTTGCCTGTATAATGTGAGCCTCTATCTGAGCCAGTTGTGCGAGACTCTGCTTCCCTGTATAATGTGAGCCTCTATCTGAGCCACTTGTGCGAGACTCTGCTTGCCTGTATAATGTGAGCCTCTGCTTCCCTGTATAATGTGAGCCTCTATCTGAGCCACTTGTGCGAGACTCTGCTTGCCTGTATAATGTGAGACTCTGCTTCCCTGTATAATGTGAGCCTCTATCTGAGCCAGTTGTGCGAGACTCTGCTTGCCTGTATAATGTGAGCCTCAAGCTTGTAGCACATCAAGGAAACCAGTCCTCAGCAACGTGCAAACAGATAGCAAATATGCAACTCAAAAGTGGCAATTCATGGTGTTAAAAAAAAATATCAGCAGCTTATTTCATTCACAATATCATTACATTAAGAATATTTAGACTTGTTTATGCCTCAGTCACATTTGCACCAGGGACGCCAGGGAGTTTATCAGCAACAATCTCAGATATGCCGTAGCTGTGGTCACATTATACACAGGTGCCGCACGACACTTGCTAGATGAGATGTCAAAGACGTCTGCAGGATATCCTGAAGACGTCTGTCTCATTGACAGACGTCTGTGAGATATCCTAAAGACGTCCGTCTCATTTGCCAGACGTCTGAAGGACGTCCTAAAGACGTCTATGTGGCATCGTAGGAAGCCCGTCAGATCATCTGACGATGGCCTGTGAACACATGAAATAAAAATAATCCTACTTTCACCGCACGATGCCACCAGCAGCCCTAAGATAGTCTGCCGATGTCCCTGCGGGACACTGCCGGGACCCTGCCGTGTACTTTAAGATGATATTTGCTGATAAGACATCGGGGAAACGCCAGCAACTTTTATGTTCCAGATAAAAGTTCCCGATGACCCGCCCGACGTCTTAAAGATGCCCAGTTGTGGCCGATGATCTCCCGGTGCCCTCACGGCAATCTGAACTGCCTGCCGATTTTGTAAAAAATACCCATCGGCCGGGCATCTTTACTGAAATCGGCGCAAATGTGACTGAGGCATTAGATAATAAGTCTGTAAGTTTATAACTGGTGAGGGCAGGGAGCTGTTATGTTGGTGAACATTGCAGCAATGTTCTCTCTAGGAATTCATATTCAGTTCTGCTTTGATATTCTTCAGGGAATGTTCTGTCTGAGGATGAGAACAAGAAGATGACTGCATTTGAGCGAGCTGGGATGGAAAATTATTTGTTGAAGCAACACAAACTGACACGTGAACATATTGATGCCAAGGTCAGCTCTGCGGGTGAAAGGTCAGTATCCACAAGGTGGGCAAGGGAAAATGATCAATATATTCATGGAAATACATTTTAAAGTTTGGCTAGAAGAGTGAAAATATGACTAGCCTTGGATACAATCATGCATATGGGTCTGTATTTGTATTAAAGACTGTGACATGTAGATAGTCTCCGATAAAGTCTACAAACCTGTCACCCCATTTGAAAATTACTGAAGCCAAAGACTGGCATTCAGTCTGATATACATATCTGATTAGAAACCTGATGTATATAAGGGACATTATGGTATGAACTTTGTATCATCACAGAGTTTTGTCCTACATAAGTTTGTCCTGTATCCCAAATGATAGATTTAAGTGGAGCCATTTAAGTGGAGCCATTCACCATCTCCAGTCAAGTTATGTCATTGGCCCTGCATTGTATATATATATATATATATATATATATATATATATATATATATATATATATATATACAATGCAGGGCCATATATATATATATATATATATATATATATATATATATATATATATATATATATATATATATATATATATATATATATATATATATATATATATATATATATATATATATATATATATATATATATAAAATACCGGTATATGTTTATGTTTAAACCTCAACATATTCGTAAATATTGTCTGGATTCAAGGTTCTGTTTTTTTGTTGAAAAGAAAAAAAAGAAAATTTGGGTTAAGAGCACATTTTATTACCATTTTACTTTCTTTTAAGAAAATCTTTAAGGTAATCCTAACTAATACAGTGGTAATATACAGTCTCAGCCAAATACTTTTTAGGTTACTAGAAACTACTCAGGTTAGTGAGTGGAAATGTTCACCAGCCTGGATCAAAGTGTACTATCCCTATACACTGCTGGACTTAGTTAGGACAATTCATATTTAGTAAGAAAAATCAAATGACAAAAGGATATCTTTACCAATATTAGAGAAATCATGATTAGCTACTTGAGAGTTGGGCTAGCATCTGGGAAATGTTCAACAGTGAGTGGTCTGCAGTCTAGTACTAACATCTCATGTATGTAGTATTAAGGTATCTGGCCGTAGCCTTGTCTTCTATTATCATTGGCACCATTATTGCAATGCCTTTTGTGACACATTTGTCTAATTTATTTATGTAATAAACCAAAACAACATTTTTTTTACAGATTTGACCTTTGACATTGATACTGTGACCTTGACATTTGTATTATTGTGCAGGCCATATCTCATGAACAATGAACTGGAGCATAGAGAAAGTATAATGACTGGAGATACAAAATATTGGGCATGCATGGCAAACAAAAAGTGTTGTTAGTGTTCACCAAAAGATTTTGAGCCTTGGATCAATTGTGACAAGCTACAGTTGGACTAGAGCCTTATCGTAGTTGTGATTTTGTAAAAACAAAGAGTAAGTAAGGTTAGTGATACAGGAAAGTGACACATCTTATTCGTGGAAAAGAGATGGATGAGGGAAGAGAGAAATTAGATAGTGGATTATCCTGATTATAGATAAGGCACAAATTAGTTCTGGTATTCCTCTCTAACATGCTCCTGTTTTGTGACCTCAGTGAAGCTTTTCTTGTCTGATATATTTGTATATGATGGTAGATATGATAAAGGAATTAGCTTGAGTTAACATTACTAGCTTCAAAATAAAGGGAATAAACACAGAGAGGGAGAGATATCCTTGTGTTGCCTTCTGTATACCTTCCAGCTGGGAGAAACTTAAGACCTTTCATTGAATATATGACGGTGTAGCTACATCGACTCTCCATTTATGGTTCTATGGACACCGATGTATGCAGCGACACATGATAATCAAAAGGAAAGCACTCACTTTCCAGGAAAGTTGTGTGCTGCTTTTGAGTGAGGAGATCCTAGTTTGTCCCATTTATTTGTAATGATTTCTGGCGCCACGCCAGTGCAAGATTTCAGTACAAGCGAGAGATAAGCAGATTATATATTAATTCTGGATGCCATTTCTAGAAATCTCCTATCACCTAAACATTAAGGTTAATACACTATTTTGCATTATATTAAATTGGCATATATCCCGAAAGGTGATTAAATTGTTGGAATGATCCCAGAAATAATTGTAAGTAATGATCCATCAGAAGGGCAACTTTCCTACAGTGTAGGAAAATATAGCCATACTGTGCGTCATACATGAATGGAAAACTCTCATTGTCATTGTTATGTGTAGGAAAATATAGCCATACTGTGTGTCATACATGAATGGAAAACTCTCATTGTCATTGTTATGTGTAGGAAAATACAACCATACCCTACGTCATACATGAATGGAAAACTCAGCATTAATCCAAATTTGGGTGTATTAAAGGCCTTTCTACTAATCATTAACATCATGACATGTTGAAATTAAGCATAACACTACAAGATAAGCTGCAATAAGACATTGAAGTTACAGAGTACAGCAGCACTGGGCCCAATATTTACAACAAGCTTGTGCTAAATAAAATTGATCTCGATCCTCAGTCACATTTGCACCGTGTGCCGGCCAGGAAGTCAACTTCAGCCGGTCTCACAGGGCAGGCCTTGACATATGCACTGGCAAGGTGGCCCAGGACCACCTGATCTTTGGGCCAGGGAATGCTCTGTTGTAGTGGCCCAGTTGGGCAACCATAATTTTGGTCTTTTGTCAACTATCTTGATTTTATTCTAACCTTTGAAAGATATTTGTCTCACATGTCAATCAATGGACTTGTACGTTTTGATTGTGACAAGTAATTCCTGCTAAGACACTAGTCACTACACAGCCTTATGTACAATTTGCTTTATTGTATCACAAATCCTATTATCTTTGGGCCACCACTTCTCATGCTCTGGTGGCCCAACTGGGCAACCAACATTTTTCTTTTTATGTCAAGGCCTGCAGGGTCCCAGGTACCGGGGAGTTATCAGCGATAATCATATATTTCCCGTGGCCACATTTTAAGCGGATGCCACACGGCACATGCCAGACTTTTGTGGAATATCCAAAGCAAGCCTGTCTCATGTGACAGACGTATTTAGGATGTATTTGGGATATCCTGAAGATGTCTATAGGATATCATAGGGACTCGCTAGGATCATCTGCCGACCTGTGAGCCACGCATTCTTCGCATTTGATTCGTACTTTGGCAGAGTATGTAAATGTATCTGCAGACGACATTTGACAAGATTTACGTAAATTAAGCCACATTTGATTCATACTCTTGCGTAGTCATGGCGCTCCAAACTGTGCACATTTCCTTCATTTAGCATTTCACAAATCTGCTTGGAAACAAAAATCACCTACATCACATTAGATTTTCATAATCAAACGCATCTTCAGCAGATGACATTTGGCAGGATTTACGGCCAGGCCATTTGATATTTGAGGATGGAGAAATATAAATATCATTTTCAAAAAGGTAGCAAAGCAGAACGTATGACCTTGTCATAGGTTAGTTACTCAGGCATGCTATTCTTCAGGACTGATGGGCTGTGGGGTGCATAGAGCTCACATATAATGCAATACAACTGTCCTCATATTACTGTGTGTCAAACTCTTATTCCAATTACTGAATGGCATACAGTGTTAGGAAATATATGCCAATTCTCTTGTATGTTAGCAATGCCAAATTAGTATTGATTTGAAATGGTTTATTCTTGGAGTTTATCTTCAAGTTTAGTGTTTGAAATATAGGGCAACTGCCAGCAAAGTAAACACATTTTCCAGACCACCCACATGGCTGTCATGTTGTCAAATTGGTATACAGATACCAAGTGACAAGTAATTGTTTGTGATTGTTATTGCAATAATAGCTTATTATTTGACCTTGGCTTGTTAGCAGATATTGCGTCATCGAGGTGTGACAGTTTTTATATTTGCCAGTCATGTATAATTCAAAATTCCTAACATGCTCGTGCAGTTAAATCAAAGCTTTTTTTAGGGAATATAAGTGGAAAGATATGGTGTGTAAAATAAAACCCTCATTACTGAACGTCACAGGGTGTGTAGTAAATAATACTCTTTCTCATTACTAACTGTTGCAGAGTGTTAATTAAATAATACTTAAATAATAATTAAATAATATTTCATTACTGTATGGTGTAAAATGTTGATGAAACAAGCAACTTACAATCCTACGGGACAAGGAATATACAACAAACTTAAAGCAAGTGCACCCACACAATGTGACATAAGCTGGAGAACCTGGCATATTCTGCATAAAGAGGTATGTATAAAGGATTCACAAAGGAATTTAGATTAGATATATAGATATGCATTCCTTGTGATAAAATCAGGGAACATATCAACTCTGCTAGTGTAATGTAAAACCTGACAATATCTGGCACATGCATATTAATATGCTTTCAAAAGACTGGAATATGGCTTTATAAATGCAAATGAAGTTATTTCCTTGACTGTCATATAAGATAGTGAAGGAAATGACTTCAGCTGCAATTATAAAGCCATCTTCCAATCTATATTTCGGGACCAATTCTTATGTTTGAATGCTAATAGCCACTAAATAGTCACTGTCTAAGTGATAAATTGCTGCAGGTTGAGGAAGGTTGGCATCATGAAAGCATGACATAAACATGCTGAAACAGGCAATCCTCTTTTAAAGGTAGTAAAGATCCTAGAAAAAGGAATTCAGTTTTAGGTTATACAGCTTGCACAGATGGGCACATTCATTAAGTGTGGATCTAGGTTCTGTGCATGTGCGTATGTGCATAGAACAAAAACATTTTGTAATAAACTTAAACAGCAACCAATTTGATATGTGTCTCCTAAAGGTGTATATTTCATACTCTCAAAATATGGGCAATAACTTCAATATATTTCCATATATCTCATCTTATTGATATGCGTAACTGCTAATGAAGTATCTGTTCCCTGTGTTTATAGCAGGGTGAATATATCTATAAAGAAGTCAGTGGGTGGATGAGAATGTGTGTGAGTCATTTATTGGTAACTGTTTCTCAGTAACTGATAGAGGATAATGGCCACAAGCCGGCAGCTTTATGTCTGGTATTAACAGCTTTCATGCTCTTCCCATCATAAGACGATCTGTTGACAAAACTGACTGAGGACCAGACCTTTCAAATTGCACACCTGAATCCCACCTGAATCCCACCTGAATCCCACCTGAAGGAGAGAGATGAAGGTGATCACAACCGGGGGCAGCCCAACAATATTACCATTACCATCAAATATTTCCATTTGTTCTCATAATATTAAGCCCGATTCAGGGCAGAGGGGTTAGTATGCTGGCCTTGTAGATGTGGGACTGGGTACTGGAGATGTGGGACTGGGTACTGGAGATGTGGGACTGGGTACTGGAGATGTGGGACTGGGTACTGGAGATGTGGGACTGGGTACTGGAGATGTGGGACTGGGTACTGGAGATGTGGGACTGGGTACTGGGACTGGGTACTGGAGATGTGGGACTGGGTACTGGAGGTGTGGGACTGGATACTGGAGATGTGGGACTGGATACTGGAGATGTGGGACTGGGTACTGGAGATGTGGGACTGGGTACTGGAGATGTGGGACTGGGTACTGGAGATGTGGGATTGGGTACTGGAGATATGGGACTGGGTACTGGGACTGGGTACTGGAGATGTGGGACTGGGTACTGGGACTGGGTACTGGAGATGTGGGACTGGGTACTGGAGATATGGGACTGGGTACTGGGACTGGGTACTGGAGATGTGGGACTGGGTACTGGAGATGTGGGACTGAGTACTGGAGATGTGGGACTGGGTACTGGAGATGTGGGACTGGGTACTGGAGATGTGGGACTGGGTACTGGAGATGTAGGACTGGGTACTGGAGATGTGGGACTGGGTACTGGAGATATGGGACTGGGTACTGGAGATGTGGGACTGGGTACTGGAGATGTGGGACTGGGTACTGGAGATGTGGGACTGGGTACTGGAGATGTTGGACTGGGTACTGGAGATGTGGGACTGGGTACTGGAGATGTGGGACTGGGTACTGGAGATATGGGACTGGGTACTGGGACTGGGTACTGGAGATGTGGGACTGGGTGGCTTGTAATGTGAATGACCTTCAATATGAATAGGAGTTATATATTACCACAGATATCGCCTTGTTAAAGGAATTAAGCAGTGATTTTGATAAATGTGTATAAAAATCATAAATGGATACAGCGGTATATGCCTTTGATGTCTAGGTACTTTCTAGGTTAGGTTTAGGTTTATAGGTTGGTGTTTCTGGAAACTGGATTTCAAGTCTATTTTGATGCTGAATATGGGTATAAAGACCAACGAGTACTGCTATCAAGATTGAAAAAAGACGAGTAACTGATCCAGCTTCTCAATAGATACCTCATGAACAGGAATAAATGCATTTAAGTAGCAACACAAAGGTCTTCCAAGAAAGCTAATATTGGTTTTCCATGAAATCCAACAAAGTTTATGGTAGGAAAATCTTGACTTTTCTATGACATATGACCAAACCATGTCAACATTATACAACTTAAATGACTCTTTGATCACCTATTGATGGTGGACATTCTTGGTATGAACACTTTAGATCAGTTTTATGCAAATATTTTCATGACCATTGTCATCCACTAACCAAGGTTAGGTACACATGTTAATTTCATATTACCGGAATCTACAACTCCAGTCATGCCATCTGGAATTGTGCCATGTCATAAATAAATCAAGGTTTATATTATTTGTAATTGTCAAGATACTGTAGATTTTGATGTAAGTAAATTTAAGTTAACTCGCATTTTAGCTCAATATTAATTGCATAGCTGTAGCCAGTAGGTTTCCCTTTGCCATTACCACAGTAAATCCCTGGATTGAGACCTAACCCCTGCAAGCATGAGATGCCATCGCCTTGGCATTTGCTGAGACCTGCTCCGTGTGTGATAAGAGAGTGCTTGCATGGACAGCTGCAGGATTTGTAATTAGTAGGCCCCTCCCAGTCTAATGGCATCACACAGCCACACTTCCAAGTAAAGTGCTAAACTAATATTTCCATGGAAGGAAGGCTTGCTGCAACATGAACCAATTATCACTGCTTCCAAGAAAGCTACATTTACCATGACTTCTAGGAGTTGCTTGGTGGTGGGGAAGAACATCGCTTGCCTAGTAACATGTCTGCAATATTTTATTTAAAGTAACATTGTGTGGTAGCAGCAATCTCAGGGGTGCATATTTTATATTGATTTCACATTTAATATTCATTACATAAAAGTATGACAGGAATGTCAGGAAAATTCCACTTATTTTTTTAATTGTCTTGTACATTCTTGGTAAGATTATGTAGACCAGCAATTTCTTTCAGATGTAAACTAAAGTATTCATAAGAATAAAGTATGAGAATTCTGTGCATAATGACGTCAGCACCAGCTGACTACATGTTCCTGTCCTGTTTCCACCTTGTCTGCTTCTACAGCAATTTGTTTTCCTTATTCAGTCATGCTTGGACATAAGCACTAGATTCTAAAGCATGATAATATGTAGGCCTGGGATAGTTTGGGTTTAACTTTTAGTGACCTTGGGTGCTGGGATAAGCTTAATGTTGGCTGGCCTTGATCTATCTTCTATCTGATTTGTGCTGTCTTTCACTGATGCAGCTGCCTCTCACTGTTGTATCCATCTCTCACTTGTGCAGTCATATCTAACTTATGTAGCTATCTCTTACATGTGCAACAATCTCTCATTATTGTAACTTTCTCTCACTTATGCAGCTTTTCTTATTTTGCAGCTCTTACTTGTGCAGTAATATCTGCATTTTATCCATGAAGGCCCCTTTGTGCAAAACTTAGCAGGACCTCCACTGGTTCAATAATTAGGTCAATAATTAGGTTAAATTACTGATGGTTGAATACGAAGCCCAAATGCAGAAATGTGTGCATATTGGAGGAAATTTTTTCAGAATTGTACCATTCATAATGTGCCAAAAACAGAATCCATCACATTAATTCGCAAAATATAACTGAAATAAATTGCACCAGAGGGCACCGTGGTGAGCCTATATGCTCTAATCACTGGCGACTTTTGTCGTGGCCAGTACCACACATAGCAACTTTTTTTTTTCAAATCTCATCACCCTTCCTCTCTGATCATGTTCACGCTTTTATATATGTACGTAATCACATGAAGGAGGTATTTTAAAGAACACTCAAAAAGCATATATCAACGCCACATAAAAAGATATTAATTTGTTGGTGATTTTCTGGTTATGGTCAAGGTCATAGCCAATATGGCTTCATTTGACAGTTACAATCGTAATATCAATGCAATCTGCCATATCAAATAATTGTATGAGGGACTCAAAACATTTTTCGATTTGGTGATATTTTCAAAGTGACTGGATCCCAATTGCAAAATTAGATAACAACCACTTTGAATGTCCAGAACATATTGCATTAACAATTGAGATAACAAATTCTTTTATGGTCACACAATTTAAAGATATCTCATGCTGTACCATTTCAATTTTTTTTAAATAAAGTATTTATGGTAGATTGGAATACAGCAGCCTGGGAATGGGTTCACACTGGCGCCCTCACACCTTATCAGCTGTGTGCACATGGCAGCCGAATTTAGCCACTCTATTGGAAATAATTACTTCTACTAATGTTACAATACATATATATTCATAAACATAATTAATTTCATTAACTTCATTGTAAAAAATAATTTTGATACATTTTTAAAAATCTATTGTATGAGCATTTAGAGCATCGTTTTCAACAACAAATTATTTCGATGTTGATTCAGTAAATGATACATACTTCACTTGATCACTACAAAGATTTGAACCATTTGATTACAAGGAGGGCAGTCCAGGGTGAGCCATTTGATTACAAGGAGGGCAGTCCAGGGTGAGCCATTTGATTACAAGGAGGGCAGTCCAGGGTGAGCCATTTGATTACAAGGAGGGCAGTCCAGGGTGAGCCATTTGATTACAAGGAGGGCAGTCCAGGGTGAGCCATTTGATTACAAGGAGGGCAGTCCAGGGTGAGCCATTTGATTACAAGGAGGGTAGTCCAGGGTGAGCCATTTGATTACAAGGAGGGCAGTCCAGGGTGAGCCATTTGATTACAAGGAGGGCAGTCCAGGGTGAGCCATTTGATTACAAGGAGGGCAGTCCAGGGTGAGCCATTTGATTACAAGGAGGGCAGTCCAGGGTGAGCCATTTGATTACAAGGAGGGCAGTCCAGGGTGAGCCATTTGATTACAAGGAGGGCAGTCCAGGGTGAGCCATTTGATTACAAGGAGGGCAGTCCAGGGTGAGCCATTTGATTACAAGGAGGGCAGTCCAGGGTGAGCCATTTGATTACAAGGAGGGTAGTCCAGGGTGAGCCATTTGATTACAAGGAGGGCAGTCCAGGGTGAGCCATTTGATTACAAGGAGGGCAGTCCAGGGTGAGCCATTTGATTACAAGGAGGGCAGTCCAGGGTGAGCCATTTGATTACAAGGAGGGCAGTCCAGGGTGAGCAGTGGCAAGCAAATAACAATGTCACCAACTAAAAACAGCCACTGATTGAGCAAGATCACATCATGAATCAACATTGATAAAACAAAATGAAATTGCAGATGTCTAAACATTTACCATTTCTGAGAAACTCATTGGTTGGCCATGGTATCCAAAAGTGAATTTCTTCCTAAAAATGTATATCTAAAAATGTATCTTTTCCACCACACCAAACATTGATAACCTTTGAAGATGTAACTCTGAGTCATCAGAGACAAGCTCATATTATATTTTCGCTTTTTGATTTAACCATAGTAACTTTGTCTTCATGGATTTGCAATCCTATTCTAATCATAAATTTGAAAGAATGGGTTTTACTCAAGTTTAAGGGTTTGAAATGAGCATGCAATTAATATGAAGCTGTATTCAATTAGAGAATATTCAGAAAATATTAACATGTGATGGTTTTGTTGCCAAGACAATCATATCTTTAAAGATATTTCATTTAAATCATAAATTCAAAAGAAAACCCATGTGGAGAGGTTGTGTGAACATGTGCTCTTCTGACTATATCAATATTGATACTGGACAAAATAAAATTTGTCTCAACTTTCTTCATTTCTGAGAAACTCATTGATTGCCACAATATAAAAAAAAATGATTTATTTTCCCATAAATATGTTTACCCCTCAGAGAGTGTGTACCATACTAGAAATAAATGACCTGTGCACATTTCTCTTGCAATGATTATCTTGACTACCTTTTTATTGTACTCATTTTCTTGTCATATCAGTGAGACCATTTGGCCATGTTGTCACATGACTAACAAAACTCACTGTCCTTTGGCTGCTGGAAAATATGGGTGTTGAAAATGAAACTCGCTCACACATTCAATTTTAACAAAACATTTACCTCCCCAAACAGAGTATAGCTAGAATAGTGTTATGCCTGATTTGGACATGAATCAAATGTCAAAAGCTAGCTTGAACAAAAACAGCCAGATTTTCTATCAGATTATCCAAAAATGTTTGCCTGATCATCTTGTATCATTAGCCAATCAACATTTATCCTTTCTAACGTGTCAGTCAGTCACACAAATATAAGGTGCATTTATATTGTTTTCTGTCTGTGGAAGAGAAAGTGAGTGAGCCTATTGTTGATACCATTCAGTGCCGTGTCCCCAGAACGGGAGCCGCCTGACCTATAAATCCTCGCCTCATAATATCTTGCTCACGTTTGAACCTAAATATAACATGGTAAACTTTATCTTTGAACTTGACTTTTAATATTACTTTTTCTCAGAACTGATAATGGAAAACAATTTATCAAGACAACAGAAGTGGAGAGTCTTTGTGATCACAGTATATGACCCAGGTCAATATTTGAACAAAAGAGATCTGTATGTTAATTATACAGTATAATAGATATAATTATTCTATTTTTAAACCACATCATTTTTCCCACATCCAACCAGTAATGTTTGATTCCAAGATTTTCATAGAAAGGATATTCTTAGAAAGCTGGTGGTGATAAGTCTTTTAGCTTTGCATAGCATAGTTTCTGCAGTCATTCTGTCTGTCTGTCAACTTTGATCTCCTCCTCTGAAACTCCTGCTCAGAGTTCTTGGCTTTTAATATGTAAGATGTTGTATTTTCAGTGGACCAATTCTATCTATTTTTCACAAATTTAAAGTTCAAAAATTTAAAAAAAAAAG
This sequence comes from Amphiduros pacificus, assembly GCA_949316495.1. NCBI lineage: Eukaryota > Metazoa > Annelida > Polychaeta > Phyllodocida > Hesionidae > Amphiduros > Amphiduros pacificus. The sequence continues at coordinate 62,535,074 of OX439002.1, forward strand.
CTGTGATCAGCTGTATGACACCATATCTGCATGGTGATCCTCGGGGTGTCTCACATGGAGGCTGGGGGATAGTGTAACACAAGGATGACACCATATCTGCACAGTGATCCTCAGGGTGTCTCACATGGAGGCTGGGGGATAGTGTAACACAAGGATGACACCATATCTGCATGGTGATCCTCAGGGTGTCTCACATGGAGGCTGGGTGATAGTGTAACACAAGGATGACACCATATCTGCATGGTGATCCTCAGGGTGTCTGACATGGAGGCTGGGTGATAGTGTAACACAAGGATGACACCATATCTGCACAGTGATCCTCAGGGTGTCTCACATGGAGGCTGGGTGATAGTGTAACACAAGGATGACACCATATCTGCATGGTGATCCTCAGGGTGTCTCACATGGAGGCTGGGTGATAGTGTAACACAAGGATGACACCATATCTGCATGGTGATCCTCAGGGTGTCTGACATGGAGGCTGGGTGATAGTGTAACACAAGGATGACACCATATCTGCATGGTGATCCTCAGGGTGTCTCACATGGAGGCCGGGGGATAGTGTAACACAAGGATGACACCATATCTGCATGGTGATCCTCAGGGTGTCTCACATGGAGGCTGGGTGATAGTGTAACACAAGGATGACACCATATCTGCATGGTGATCCTAAGGGTGTCTGACATGGAGGCTGGGTGATAGTGTAACACAAGGATGACACCATATCTGCATGGTGATCCTAAGGGTGTCTGACATGGAGGCTGGGTGATAGTATAACACAAGGATGACACCATATCTGCACGGTGATCCTCAGGGTGTCTCACATGGAGGCTGGGTGATAGTGTAACACAAGGATGACACCATATCTGCACGGTGATCCTCAGGGTGTCTCACATGGAGGCTGGGGGATAGTGTAACACAAGGATGACACCATATCTGCATGGTGATCCTCAGGGTGTCTGACATGGAGGCTGGGTGATAGTGTAACACAAGGATGACACCATATCTGCATGGTGATCCTCAGGGTGTCTCACATGGAGGCTGGGTGATAGTGTAACACAAGGATGACACCATATCTGCATGGTGATCCTCAGGGTGTCTCACATGTAGGCTGGGTGATAGTGTAACACAAGGATGACACCATATCTGCATGGTGATCCTCAGGGTGTCTGACATGGAGGCTGGGGGATAGTGTAACACAAGGATGACACCATATCTGCATGGTGATCCTCAGGGTGTCTCACATGGAGGCTGGGTGATAGTGTAACACAAGGATGACACCATATCTGCATGGTGATCCTCAGGGTGTCTGACATGGAGGCTGGGTGAAAGTGTAATACAAGGATGACACCATATCTGCATGGTGATCCTCAGGGTGTCTCACATGGAGGCTGGGTGATAGTGTAACACAAGGATGACACCATATCTGCATGGTGATCCTCAGGGTGTCTGACATGGAGGCTAGGTGATAGTGTAACACAAGGATGACACCATATGTGCATGGTGATCCTCAGGGTGTCTGACATGGAGGCTGGGTGATAGTGTAACACAAGGATGACACCATATCTGCATGGTGATCCTCAGGGTGTCTGACATGGAGGCTGGGGGATAGTGTAACACAAGGATGACACCATATCTGCATGGTGATCCTCAGGGTGTCTCACATGGAGGCTGGAAGATAGTGTAACACAAGGATGACACCATATCTGCATGGTGATCCTCAGGGTGTCTGACATGGAGGCTGGGTGATAGTGTAACATAAGGATGACACCATATCTGCACGGTGATCCTCAGGGTGTCTGACATGGAGGCTGGGTGATAGTGTAACACAAGGATGACACCATATCTGCATGGTGATCCTCAGGGTGTCTGACATGGAGGCTGGGTGATAGTGTAACACAAGGATGACACCATATCTTCACGGTGATCCTCAGGGTGTCTCACATGGAGGCTGGGTGATAGTATAACATAAGGATGACACCATATCTGCATGGTGATCCTCGGGGTGTCTCACATGGAGGCTGGGGGATAGTGTAACACAAGGATGACATCATATCTGCATGGTGATCCTCAGGGTGTCTGACATGGAGGCTGGGTGATAGTGTAACACAAGGATGACACCATATCTGCATGGTGATCCTCAGGGTGTCTGACATGGAGGCTGGGTGATAGTGTAGCACAAGGATGACACCATATCTGCATGGTGATCCTCAGGGTGTCTCACATGGAGGCTGGGTGATAGTGTAACACAAGGATGACACCATATCTGCATGGTGATCCTCAGGGTGTCTGACATGGAGGCTGGGTGATAGTGTAGCACAAGGATGACACCATATCTGCATGGTGATCCTAAGGGTGTCTGACATGGAGGCTGGGTGATAGTATAACACAAGGATGACACCATATCTGCATGGTGATCCTCAGGGTGTCTCACATGGAGGCTGGGTGATAGTGTAACATAAGGATGACACCATATCTGCATGGTGATCCTCGGGGTGTCTCACATGGAGGCTGGGGGATAGTGTAACACAAGGATGACACCATATCTGCATGGTGATCCTCAGGGTGTCTCACATGGAGGCTGGGTGATAGTGTAACACAAGGATGACACCATATCTGCATGGTGATCCTAAGGGTGTCTGACATGGAGGCTGGGTGATAGTTTAACACAAGGATGACACCATATCTGCACGGTGATCCTCAGGGTGTCTCACATGGAGGCTGGGTGATAGTATAACACAAGGATGACACCATATCTGCATGGTGATCCTCAGGGTGTCTCACATGGAGGCTGGGTGATAGTGTAACACAAGGATGACACCATATCTGCACGGTGATCCTCAGGGTGTCTCACATGGAGGCTGGCAGTAGGGTCATACTGAGTGGTCCGTGCTGGCTTTAATGTACGAACACTGCTAAGATGGTCTCCTATTATCTGTACAAGATTGGCTATATTTCCAAGAAAAGTAGCTTGTTTTGATTTCTCGGAATTATGAATTGTTAACAAATTTCAGCTCAGGTATTCTTGCTTGTAATTATGATTGTGAATACCATATTGCTTTGCACAGATTATTAGTTTCCATGCAGAACTTGATTAAATTAATTAATCTAGGTCATATATTTGCAGTCTTAATTACACAGATAATAACATTGCAATCAGGCCTGGGGTATTGAATATTCCACAGCAGTTCTTCCTTGACACATACTACTTGTCACTACTTTCACTCTGTATTTATATTTTGATTTCTAGGAATTGTGAAACTGCATCTATATCATATAAAGTGACCCTCCAGCTGGGTCTATATAATATAAAGTGACGCTCCAGCTGGGTCTATATCATATAAAGTGACGCTCCAGCTGGGTCTATATCATATAAAGTGACGCTCCAGCTGGGTCTATATAATATAAAGTGACGCTCCAGCTGGGTCTATATAATATAAAGTGACGCTCCAGCTGGGTCTATATCATATAAAGTGATGCTCCAGCTGGGTCTATATGATATAAAGTGACGCTCCAGCTGGGTCTATATGATATAAAGTGACGCTCCAGCTGGGTCTATATAATTTAAAGTGACGCTTCAGCTGGGTCTATATCATATAAAGTGACGCTCCAGCTGGGTCTATATCATATAAAGTGACGCTCCAGCTGGGTCTATATAATATAAAGTGATGCTCCAGCTGGGTCTATATCATATAAAGTGACGCTCCAGCTGGGTCTATATGATATAAAGTGACGCTCCAGCTGGGTCTATATGATATAAAGTGACGCTCCAGCTGGGTCTATATAATTTAAAGTGACGCTTCAGCTGGGTCTATATCATATAAAGTGACGCTCCAGCTGGGTCTATATCATATAAAGTGACGCTCCAGCTGGGTCTATATGATATAAAGTGACGCTCCAGCTGGGTCTATATGATATAAAGTGACGCTCCAGCTGGGTCTATATAATTTAAAGTGACGCTTCAGCTGGGTCTATATCATATAAAGTGACGCTCCAGCTGGGTCTATATCATATAAAGTGACGCTCCAGCTGGGTCTATATCACAAAAGTGACGCTCCAGCTGGGTCTATATCATATAAAGTGACGCTCCAGCTGGGTCTATATCATATAAAGTGACGCTCCAGCTGGGTCTATATAATATAAAGTGACGCTCCAGCTGGGTCTATATCATATAAAGTGACGCTCCAGCTGGGTCTATATTATATAAAGTGACGCTCCAGCTGGGTCTATATAATATAAAGTGATGCTCCAGCTGGGTCTATGTCAAAAAAGTGACACTCCAGCTGGGTCTATATAATATAAAGATGACGTCATGCTAGTTTAGGTGACACACTAAATGACATCATGCTCCTTGAGGTGAAACACTAGATGACATCATGCTACTCGAGGTGACACATTAGATGACGTCATGCTAGTTTAGGTGACACATTAGATGACATCATGCTACTTGAGGTGACACATTAGATGACGTCATGCTACTTGAAGTGACACACTTGATGACATCATGCTAGTTTAGGAGACACATTAGATGACATCATGCTCCTTGAAGTGACACACTAGATGACGTCATGCTCCTTGGAGTGACACACTTGATGACATCATGCTCCTTGAGGTGACACACTAAATGACATCATGCTCCTTGAGGTGAAACACTAGATGACATCATGCTACTCGAGGTGACACATTAGATGACGTCATGCTAGTTTAGGTGACACATTAGATGACGTCATGCTTCTTGAGGTGACACACTAGATGACATGATGCTACTTGAAGTGACACATTAGATGGCATCATGCTACTTGAAGTGACACATTAGATTACGTCATGCTCCTTGAGGTGACACATTAGATGACATCATGCTACTTGAGGTGACACATTATATGACATCATGCTCCTTGAGGTGACACATTAGGTTACATCATGCTCCTTGAGGTGACACACTAGATGACATCATGCTACTTGAGGTGACACATTATATGACATCATGCTCCTTGTGGTGACACATTAGGTTACATCATGCTCCTTGAGGTGACACACTAGATGACATCATGCTCCTTGAGGTGACACATTAGGTTACATCATGCTACTTGAGGTGACACACTAGATGACATCATGCTACTTGAAGAGACACATTAGATGACGTCATGCTACTTGAGGTGGCACATTAGATGACGTCATGCTACTTGAGGTGGCACATTAGATGACATCATGCTACTTGAAGAGACACATTAGATGACGTCATGCTACTTGAGGTGACACATTAGATGACGTCATGCTACTTGAGGTGGCACATTAGATGACATCATGCTACTTGAGATGGCCCATTATATGACATCATGCTCCTTGAGGTGACACATTAGGTTACATCATGCTACTTGAGGTGACACACTAGATGACATCATGCTACTTATGGTGACACATTAGATGACATCATGCTCCTAGAGATGACACATTAGATAACGTCATGCTACTTGAGGTGACACACTAGATGACATCATGCTACTTGAGGTGGCACATTAGATGACATCATGCTCCTTGAGGTGACACATTAGATGACATCATGCTACTTGAGGTGACACATTAGATGACATCATGCTACTTGAGGTGACACATTAGGTTACATCATGCTCCTTGAGGTGACACATTAGATGACATCATGCTCCTTGAGGTGACACATTAGATGACATCATGCTCCTTGAGGTGACACATTAGGTTACATCATGCTCCTTGAGGTGACACACTAGATGACATCATGCTACTTGAGGTGGCACATTAGATGACATCATGCTCCTTGAGGTGACACATTAGATGACATCATGCTCCTTGAGGTAACACATTAGATGACATCATGCTCCTTGAGGTGACACATTAGGTTACATCATGCTACTTGAGGTGACACATTAGATGACGTCATGCTACTTGAGGTGGCACATTAGATGACATCATGCTACTTGAGATGGCCCATTATATGACATCATGCTACTTATGGTGACACATTAGATGACATCATGCTCCTAGAGATGACACATTAGATGACGTCATGCTACTTGAGGTGACACACTAGATGACATCATGCTACTTGAGGTGGCACATTAGATGACATCATGCTCCTTGAGGTGACACATTAGATGGCATCATGCTCCTTGAGGTGACACATTAGATGACATCATGCTCCTTGAGGTGACACATTAGGTTACATCATGCTCCTTGAGGTGACACACTAGATGACATCATGCTACTTGAGGTGACACATTAGATGACATCATGCTACTTGAGATGGCCCATTATATGACATCATGCTACTTATGGTGACACATTAGATGACATCATGCTCCTAGAGATGACACATTAGATGACGTCATGCTACTTGAGGTGACACACTAGATGACGTCATGCTACTTATGGTGACACATTAGATGACGTCATGCTCCTTGAGGTGACACATTAGATGACGTCATGCTACTTATAGTGACACATTAGATGACATCATGCTCCTTGAGGTGACACATTAGATGACGTCATGCTAGTTTAGGTGACACATTAGATGACATCATGCTCCTTGAGATGGCCCATTATATGACATCATGCTACTTATGGTGACACATTAGATGACATCATGCTACTTGAGGTAACACACTAGATGACATCATGCTACTTGAGATGGCCCATTATATGACATCATGCTACTTATGGTGACACATTAGATGACATCATGCTAGTTTAGGTGACACATTAGATGACATCATGCTACTTGAGATGGCCCATTATATGACATCATGCTACTTGAGGTGACACATTAGATGACATCATGCTCCTTGAAATGACACATTAGATGACATCATGCTACTTGAGGTGGCCCATTATATGACATCATGCTACTTATGGTGACACATTAGATGACGTCATGCTCCTAGAGATGACACATTAGATGACGTCATGCTACTTATAGTGACACATTAGATGACATCATGCTCCTTGAGGTGACACATTAGATGACGTCATGCTAGTTTAGGTGACACATTAGATGACATCATGCTCCTTGAGGTGACACATTAGATGACATCATGCTAGTTTAGGTGACACATTAGATGACGTCATGCTACTTGAGGTGACACATTAGATGACATCATGCTCCTTGAGGTGACACATTAGATGACGTCATGCTACTTGAGGTGACACATTAGATGACGTCATGCTCCTTGAGATGACACATTATATGACATCATGCTACTTATGGTGACACATTAGATGACGTCATGCTCCTTGAGATGACACATTAGATGACATCATGCTCCTTGAGATGACACATTAGATGACATCATGCTACTTGAAGAGACACATTAGATGACGTCATGCTCGTTTAGGTGACACATTAGATGACGTCATGCTCCTTGAGGTGACACATTAGATGACGTCATGCTCCTTGAGATGACACATTAGATGACATCATGCTACTTGAAGAGACACATTAGATGACGTCATGCTCGTTTAGGTGACACATTAGATAACATCATGCTACTTGAAGTGACACATTAGACACAGGCTAGTGGTGAATGATAATGTCCATAATTAAGATCTAAAATATATGAAAGGCAAAAAATGTGAAAAAGGTGAAAATCCTTTGTTTTGGCAAGGTCATCCAGGTCAAGATGATTCTGTCTCTATTCTATACATGCTATATTTCTAAACATGCTATATTTCTAGAAAATAGTCATAATTGGCATTTTTTCTAATTTCAAAGGTCAAGGTCATGTATTTAAATATCAAGGTCAAATATAGGTTAAAGCATTGGAAATATTGCTCGGTATCATGGACAGTTATTTGAGGCTAATGGTGAATCATAATGTCCATTATTAAGATCTAAAAATCATAAAATGCAAAAAATGACTTAATTTTCATGATTTTGCCTTCAGTTGAAATTTCTTTTGGTTACCATGGCAACAACGTTTGATAAATTATCGCCTAAATATGGCTCACAAGTGAGATGTTGACAGCTAGCAACTGTTGGTCAAATGTGATTGAATAATTGTAATCTTAATAATAAATGAGAGCTACTATTTGAGGTCACATTTGATATTTATATGAATATTTGAAGTATTCTGTTGCCATGGTAACCATGAATTCTATAATAATTCAAATTTTACACCATTTTCAAATAGGCTGCCATGTCTCCCACCTTCCCACCTGATTTTGTTGAGAAATACATTTTCAGTGTAAAGCCAGATATGAAAATGTACATTTTTCGAGAATCCCAATAAAATGCATTACTAAATGGTTGCCATGGAAACAGCTGTATCTTTTGAAAGACCCCACAATTTGAAAAAACCAAATATCATTTGAGAAACCCTAGGTCACCTGCTACATGTGTAGCACTTCAAATTGCGGCTTGCTTTCTGTCAAACTCCTGAAATAATGGACTTTTTGCAGGTTGGCTCCTTGACTAGAGGGCAGACTGGGCATTCGTATTACCTCCACACAAAATTTTCAACACGAAAATATTTTGCAGACCAAAGCGGTCTTACCCCATACTGCTCTGAAAACAAAATGAAGGAATTTAGAACAGGGTGGCCACGCACCTGGAAAAGTCAGGGAAAATTTTTTTTTTCAAATCAGGGAAATGTCAGGGAATTTTAAAAAATGTCAGGGAAATTTCTGATTTACAGACATGTCAGGGAAAAGTCAGGGAGTTTTGTTCATTTTCATAATCATTGAGTACTTTTAGATAATTGATGGGTTTAAAACAAACATTCCCAATGAACATTTACTGAGGGAACAAAATGAGCTCCTTTGGCTTTAATGCTATAATAGCAAGAATTAAAGTTTCCAAGTTGAAGCTCAAATATCCATGATGTTGTTACATACATGTCTTACTAATTTTTTATTTTAGTTCTAGTTTAATCATTCCCATATTGTGGCCTCCCAGGCCTTACATATATAAATATAAATTTATATATATATTTCTCTGTGCAGTGAAATTTATGGTTCTAAATTTTGTGTTCAACAGGACAGAACCTCTGAACCTGCATAGATTGCAGGATTGAGTCATTTAGCATGATGAATATAAACATCCCCTGAATTTGGCATTCAGAGGGAACATACCTTTAAATTTAGTTGATGTGTGCATGGGAGGCCCCAATATTCATTCAATGTACCATATATATACTCCTGTACAAGATGACTTGTGTATAAGTTGAATGGTAATTATGCATCCCAAATACCTAGATGCATGTTAAACACATTTATAAGATGAATTATTATTTTTTGGGGTCACATCACCAAATTGATTTTCAATCTCAAGCATGTGAACTGGATTGCAGAAATGGCAGAACACATGAAACTTTGGGTGAAGAAAACTTTTTTTCTTCCATTTGGACAGATTTATTAATGGATTGACATTAAGCCTGTTAACTTCCCGGTAAGACCACAGACAAAGAAATAAGTCACCTAGATAATGAAACCAAGATTATTTAGAAGGTTGTGTGTTGTTGTCAAAGTAACCATGTGTTGAAATGTATGTGATTAAAAAAAAAGAAAATTGTTGAATAATCTGCATTAACCACTAAAATGATATTAACTTTAGTTAGGATCACATGGCCATATACATTTGTGTATTTTGTTTCCAAAGTAGTATCCTGTAGTGTGTTGCTTTGAAAGTAATGTTTAGTGCTATACCCTCAGGGTGCATATCAGACAGGTAATGATACGAACTTATAAATAGAAAATATATGTTTTTAGGATGATAAGAAAATATATATGTATTTGAAATAAAACCATTTTTAGTGAGACAGGTGTTCATGCAACTTTGCTAATTTACCTTTTTCTAACTATTTGATCTTAAAGTCTTAAGCTATCCGAATATCTGTATGATATTTTGTTTCTCTAATCAGTCATGATGAACTGGCTCATGTGTTGAACACAAATTATACAAAAACAAAAGTAATTCATTTTAAGAGTTTAAAGATACATATTGTACCTTTTAAATCTAATATCCATAATCACAGGCTTATTAAAAATGTACACTTATGCATGAAACCATCATCCAGGTGAAGGGTGAAATGGGCGGCTGTAGGGAGGATGGAGGCCACAATACCTGGAATTATTTCTTGAGTCAGGGAAAAGTCAGGGAAATGTCAGGGAATTTTTTTCTCATCAAAGTGTGGCCACCCTGTAGAAGGAGAAATGAATACTTGGCTTTCATCTGCTCGGCCTGTTCGCTACAGTGAGACCATGGCTTAAGATCACCTTTTACAAATGAAAACGTATTCTATTTCTGTTGCCAACTTGCTGAAAATAGTCTTACATGGGTGTGTGTGTGTGTGTGTGTGTGTGTGTGTGAATGTTTTACTGCAGGCTTAGCAGCTGGGATTTTGTTAGCTTAGATGAGCTGAGCAGCTGGCATTTTATTAGCTTAGCTGAGCTGAGCAGCTGGGACTTTGTTAGCTTAGCTGAGCTGAGCAGCTGGGACTTTGTTAGCTTAGCTGAGCTGAGTAGCTGGGATATTGTTAGCTTAGCTGAGCTGAGTAGCTGGGATATTGTTAGCTTAGCTGAGCTGAGTAGCTGGGATATTGTTAGCTTAGCTGAGCTGAGTAGCTGGGATATTGTTAGCTTAGCTGAGCTGAGTAGCTGGGATATTGTTAGCTTAGCTGAGCTAAGCAGCTGGGATTTATTATTCCCCACCAGAGGGCGCAGGAGGCTTCAGAGAAGGTTCTTATGAGGGGTTCTTATTTGTGGCTATGTTAACACTGTGACAAAGTTAATGCTTTTGTTTGCACCATAATATCATACCTTTAAACATGACTCACACCTTTCCTGTACTCTATGCAGTCTATACCTTCCTATAATTTGTTACTTACCTGTATTGATTATGTAAATTATTGAACAATAAAGAGATTCCACCCTTTTGATCCTTGAGTTACTTTCATTTATTATTCAAAACCCAAATATTTTATTTCCAAATATGAAAATCAAATCTGCACTGGTTGGTTGCAATCTCTTTTTGCTGTTTTATCCCTCCTATCCTTCTTACCAAGATCAAGCCAATCTGTTCAATGTTATTCTTATATTTTTATTTAAAACTTTCATTTAGTAATCATTACAATTGTTTCTATATTTCAGAATAGAAAAGGTGATAGAAGACCTTGATCAGCTTAAAGACCAGATGTCTACATACAGGGTGGAGGACAGTGATACGAGTCTCCTAACCAAGCCCCGCTCACCACCAGCAAGGTAACTATAAGAAGAGGAGAGTGGGGGGGGGGGGGGGGTGCATCAAAATGGGACCCCTCACAGCCAGAAACCCATAAACACGGAGACAGGCCATATCAACTCAGTAGACATTCATTGTGTTCATGGTATGAAGATCTTGAATTTAATCCTGATCTTTCGATGACCTTTGTAAACCTGCAAAATGGGCCAAGGTCAAGTTTCCATGTGTTCAGTGTCACAGCTTTATGAGATAATCCCACATATATGTTGTTTATTCCTCTCCTCTAAAGCACAGTTAATCTCTTCCTACCTCAGATTTCTTTACTTCCACAAGAAAAATCTAAAGTTGTTAAATTACTCAAATAGGCTACTGTACATCCTCTATGCAACACATCAGGGGCCATTATTTACTTGAATATATTTGTTGCATATAATATGATGTTTCAACTGTCCCAGAACTAATTATTCCCTTGTTTATTTTCATCTATTCATTAGTTCATTGCCCTCAGCCTAAACTATTTTTCAGGCGAGTTCATTGTTGACCTTTTTTACTTTGCCATTAGAACACCTTGCAGACTTTGAGAGAGTGGCAAAAAATTTGCATCATTTATGTTAACAAGAATATCATTTCTGGTTACTGTCTCCAAGCTGTGATAACTCCACATCCAAGATGGCAGAAAGTTGGTCACATATTCCATCATAGCCTGGTTTGTGGAGACTGTCAGCTTGCTAGCTTCCACATCCTAGGCAGCCTGGGAGCTATGGCATCAGGTTCCTTATGTGGGTCCATGTGTGTGGCAATATCTCAACATTTGGCTATATCTTTCTTATCAGCTATTTGAGATACACACACCATACTTTACCACACATGCATCCCATGAAGGCCGAAATAAGATGACTTCAATTATGTCCTTGCATTTCAAGGTCACAATCATTTCCTGCTGTTTAATAAGTTTACATTTTTAAATGGTATATTAGATGATATATTTCTGCCAAAGCAATGAAACATTCCAATACACATTCCAATGCACTGTCTCTTCAAGCAGGTCTGATGATAAGCAAGAGATAACGTCACTACACAGACGAGTGGTGGGACTTGAGGGGCAACTGGAAGCTCAGGGAGAACAGCTGGGGGAGGTAATGAGCATGCTACGTAGCATCCTGCAGGCCCAGCAGGGCACATCCACCAAGCCACTCCCAGAACCACACATAGAGATCCAGGAGGTCAGCGAGTCCTAGCATCCTGCAGGCCCAGCAGGGCACATCCACCAAGCCACTCCCAGAACCACACATAGAGATCCAGGAGGTCAGCGAGTCCTAGCATCCTGCAGGCCCAGCAGGGCACATCCACCAAGCCACTCCCAGAACCACACATAGAGATACAGGAGGTCAGCGAGTCCTAGCATCCTGCAGGCCCAGCAGGGCACATCCACCAAGCCACTCCCAGAACCACACATAGAGATCCAGGAGGTCAGCGAGTCCTAGCATCCTGCAGGCCCAGCAGGGCACATCCACCAAGCCACTCCCAGAACCACACATAGAGATCCAGGAGGTCAGCGAGTCCTAGCATCCTGCAGGCCCAGCAGGGCACATCCACCAAGCCACTCCCAGAACCACACATAGAGATACAGGAGGTCAGCGAGTCCTAGCATCCTGCAGGCCCAGCAGGGCACATCCACCAAGCCACTCCCAGAACCACACATAGAGATACAGGAGGTCAGCGAGTCCTAGCATCCTGGAGGCCCAGCCAGGCACATCCACCAAGCCACTCCCAGAACCACACATAGAGATACAGGAGGTCAGCGAGTCCTAGCATCCTGGAGGCCCAGCAGGGCACATCCACCAAGCCACTCCCAGAACCACACATAGAGATCCAGGAGGTCAGCGAGTCCTAGCATCCTGCAGGCCCAGCCAGGCACATCCACCAAGCCACTCCCAGAACCACACATAGAGATCCAGGAGGATCCAGTTATACATATATATTATATATGTATAACAGAAGTATTTGATGTCCTGCCTTCCTCTGCCTCTATTTCTATATTAATATTTTCACACACAAAATGTGAAAACCCCCAAATTATTTACGCAAATTCAGAATGGCATCTCTTCTGACAAACAGCTGTCATTACCTCGCATTTAAAGGTGGCTATACCATTGATAGTTTACAAAGTAGTCTTTTGATATGCCACAAATGCCTTAAAACATAGACTTCAGGGCATAATAAATAAACACTTGAATCCCATATGTCACTGGATGAAAATTCTTTAAGTTATCTTTCAGATAGGTCAGTTATTGAGTTATTCTGCACATCAGCATGCAATTACCATAGAGCTGTGAAATTGTTTGGCTCTTGTACATGCTCATGCACAATACCACAACCGTACATACCCATTTAATTTATTTAAAGTAATTTAGAATGGATCACTTATATTTTTGCGAGGAGGGATTTTTAAAATATCTAGTTTGAAAAGTGTATTATTGATATATTAACCTTGCATGAGAAGAAAAATAAGGAATTTTCTTTCATTCAACTTTGTCTGACAATTTTGATATACATATCACACATATATCTTTTCTCATCTTATATTGTACTGACTTTCTAATTATAACAATGACACCAATGGGCCATGTTACCACATGTAACAAAATATCTGAGTGCCTATTGGTTGCTAAACAAAGCTTGTACTGGGTGTGGTCTCCTGAAAAGTCACTTGAAAGTCATTTCTGGCTTTTAGTTGCAGAGCCTGATATAAACCCTGATCTGTACAATTCCAACTGATGGCAATGAATATATTGGGGCTGATTTATTAGAATTGTTTACAAATATTTTAAGCTGTGGATGATATTTCTGTTTGGAGTAATTGTACATTGTAGAATGAACAGTTACAAGTTGTATTCTTGTTGCTGCAAGGTTAATATCTTCTTCTAAAAAGAAATCTCTTTTATTAAGGTTTGTTAAGCAAATGTCAAATTTCATTTGAATTATTATTTTAACACTACTGTGATATGGTTATGAAATACACTTAAGTTCATTTTGTATTCAGTGTATATTTTAAAAAAATATATATATATATATAAACATAAATGTGTAGATGGAGGAGCCGTCCGACAGATATTTATATTACTGATTTTATTATATAAAGATAATTCTAAAACTCTATTGAGGTACAATTTTAAGTCACTGGAAAAAGTTTGGACAATGGACCATTTCAGGTTTTTGTCTTTTTGTCTCCTTTGAATAACTGACTCATATTCATTTTTAATAAGAGCAATTTTAACAGCATCCCAAATATGTTTTAGTTTTTTATGAATCAAGTGGACATCCTATTCACATATTATAAATGTAATCAGCTTCTTAAAGTTTCAATAAGCATTTAGCTACTGTTGAATGAATTAAATTTTTAGTCAATTGTAACATCAGGATCAAAGAATATTCAGCGCCATAAACAATATCACAAGTCTTGATATCAATTGATATACATAGAAACAATTAGTTATTAAGCTTGAAAATATGACATTGATATGAAATAGTGAGTATTTTTTGTTCTCTTAATTTAAGTGTTTAATTTTTTTTTTAAAGTAAACTAAAGGAGACACAATTTTTTGTTTCCCAGGATTTTTTATATTTACCCCCCCCCCCCCCCCCCCACACAAAAAAAACAGACATTTTTTGTGATATGGTCCCCAGGTTCAACCGGCAGATTAGAATATCCCCTAACTACCGATATTCAATACTTTTCTACTCATGCAATGTAGAACAAAAACCTTGACAACAGTACCAGACAAGCTGCCGTTAGCAACCGTTTTGCTACGTCATAGTACGTTGTTGACGGAACGTTTGACGTTCCACCTGATTCAGGTTAGTTTTGATTCTACCTCCATCAGGAATACAATCAAAATTTTCTTGTCTAGCCTCTGAAGAGTCACCCTGAGTGACGAAACACGTCAGGCATCTATTTTTGACACATTTCCATTAGCCATTGTTGTTCTGATCACACCATTCGTCTGTATTACTACATCTTAAGTTAAGTGTGATGTAACAATTGTAATTATTTATGCTAAAATTGATGAATTAGAGTATTTCAAATTATCTAAATATATTTGCCATAACCCTCAGTATTTACAAATATATAAGTTAAGTTTTTGAATTGCATTCTGTTTTGTTTTTTTTAATTTTTTGTTGTTCATGTCTGTTTTTTTTGTTTTTTTTTCAGGCTTATTTCACAAGTTGGTAAAGTTTATTTCCAGGGAAACATTCAGATTTCATGAAAAATATGATTTTGTTATCGCAAAAGTAATGAGTGGAATTTTAATATAATATATTTATATGAAGTGTTTTTTTAAGTTTTTGTTATAAAAAAGCTCTCAAAATATGTAGAAAGTGGTGACTCTTTTGAAAATATAAGGAAATTGTGGAGTAATATGATGAACTTTATATATTACATGCATTTTTTTCCTGTTACTTATATGTATATAGGGGTAGTGATCTTTGATTGCTATTCAATTGAGGTACTGGAGGGTAACTACCAGTAATTGCTCTGTTTGTCCTGTGTCCAGTGTCCACCTCTCTGTCCTTCCTTCCTTCTGTCCGTTCTAATGATACAAGGGTCTACAAGGTAGACCAATCACGACAGTTGAGACAATGGTGGGAGACAATGGTATATATATATATTGTTTTTGATAATATTGACTTATGGAAGGAATTTATCCCTAGTGGGGAATTTATTTCTGTGGTGCCCTCATTTGTCAGATTGTAGCAATTCAGTATGGAAAGGCTTGATATACACTATGGTATGAGATGTTACTGATTGGTTTTGCCGACTAAACATATAGATATAGGACACATTGGAGAAGGAGTGATTCTTTAAACCATTTACAAATTAGTAATATCTGCCCTAGCTGGAAGACCTACTGACCTAAAAAATAGTCTCCACCTTCACTGCTCTTGGTTTTGAAAGGCATATTGTATACTTACTGTATATTCAAGCAGCAACTGACAGGCTGTGTGCCCCGCCCCCTCCATAGCGATGTGTTGTACAATGGAGGTAATTACAATCCAGGAGGAAATGAGAGTACAGGAAGTGCTAAACAAGGAAAACAAAGTTGTTATCTGTATACAGGTCACTGGCATGGGTTTTTTGGGGGGATGTGCCTTAATATTTAACTGTATCTATCAGATTGATCAGACAAGTTCATTTAACAGACTGCAATACAAAAGCTACATCAGAAACCAACTTTTTATTACAGCTGTTGCAACATATTGTTGTATTGTATTAAAGCACTTGGCTATATTCATGTTCACTGTTATTGTTGATACCAAATATTATAACAGTACCTCTTGTGACAAATATGTCACAAGGTATCTAATTCTGATTGATAATCAATATCTAACCAGAGAAGGTTGGAAATTAGTCATTATTTATTCATTGTCAAAGTTAAAACTAGTCAAATAACATTTTGATAAAAGGGCCAACCTTTAATATAATGACTATTATAAATGAGTTAAAGCATGATCAAAGATATGTATTTTTTTAATCTACATTGAATAATAAAATGACAGATAAAATGTCAAAGGCATTTAAAACACAATTAAGTGACATATAGCTACTTTGTCCCAGGTCCACATTATTATATATGCAAGATGGAGGGAATCTAAACTAAATTTCATATTGACTAGACTGACTTTGTCTTCCTCTGCCCATATACCTTTTAACCAGCTTCCTAATTCTCACAAGTGTCAGTGTCGCCAATTCTCAAACATCAGGCATGCAGCACCAATTTCTACACAGGCAAGTCAATTCCTCACAAATTCCAAATTTAATGTCAAATGAGGTGTGTGGCACCACCTTCCTTCACTACCTTTAGATGTCCATATAAATAACTTTAACACAAAGTTCCTATTCACACATACATAATTTGAAATATCAGTTCAGATATTAGTTATTTTGTGCACTTAATTATCAAGGATCGAATCACAGATTACATGTCAGATTCCAAATAGTGCCAAATACAGATATGTTCATATATTCATGAACAGATATAAAATCATTGGGAACATGAATTAGGATAACATCATCTGTGTGATCTTTATGAACGTGAATTTTCATTAGACCATTTAGCCTCTTCTGTGTCATGCTGACCCAAAAGTATGTTTTCACTTTGAAAACTGAATGATTGTTCACTGGTAGCATTTGTTGCTGGCATTACAAGAATTTAGAGATGCACTATTAGTAATCATAAAATTAATTATGGAATTTCATGTTGGTGTATTCTTTTCAAGACCTATGTTGCTTTTTAATGTGTCTATTTGAGTTTTCAGTCTCTGTGCATTAATGTCTGAAGCATACAGATTTGTTATAATTGCAAACTTCTGGTCATATGTATTACCAGCAGCAGCCTTTAGCAACATATTCTATAAATTTATAGCCTGGATGATCAAATCTATCGTCTTCAGCATTGATTATGAAATCTGCAGCTTCATAATAGATTTTTCTGTAATGTTCCTGTGGGGTGCTGGGGTGATATGAAGGCCCTAATCCAGAGAGCTGGGGACCAGTTACCCCTAATACATTACATTTTTTATTCACTTTGTTCTAAAATTGATCAAATTCTGTGTCTGTCCGTTTTGTTTTGAGTTTTATAATTGTTGGGCTAGCCATTCTCTGGCTTTCTGACTCTGACATTGGTGGACTTTGACGGATTTACTAAGATTATAACTGTGTTTCAGAATGTTTTCTGCCAATAAGAAACCAAAGTCATGTACACATCTAATACACCTCTAATTCTACTGTGCATTTTAGAATCTCTAACATAATCTAAAGCCTCTTCCCAGACTTCATTTAAAACGTTAACATTCACAATGACATTGTTCATAGTATCTGTCTTTACTGTCCATCTGGTTGGACAAAGGACCCTTATGCCAGGAGAACCAATAGTTATTGTTTCTTTTATCTTAGTAGTCACCAAGCAGACCAATGATGAGTTTCAATAGGTTCTCTGGCAAAGATAGTTTGTCTTCAGACTACGACCTGACACTTTCGAGTCAAGAGATTTTGGGTCATCAGTTTCAAATTATTTTGAGCGATGCACTAAACCCTCTTACCATCAGCTTTGAACTTTCTATGTGGTAACCTAAGTTTGACAAAAGGTGGGGGCCCCCAGCCCCCCCTGTTCCTACCCCTATGTATGACATTAAGACATTGCCACATGAGTGTGAAATTTATCCAGCCTATGATCAGATGTCTTATCCTGATGCTGCACGTTCATTTCTGCCTGATTCAGTGGTCCTCTTGCTTCAGAATATCATTAAAGGAGCTGATGCTGGTGAAATCAGATGGGTAATGACATTTGATTGCATAGTTTGGGGTATATATATTTAAATTACACTGGAAGGAAAAGGTGCTTGAAAACCTGATTTCATAAATGCTTTAATCATACTCTGCACAAACGACGAGCGTGAAGTTCATTTGATATTTGATATTTGACGTTTTTTTCAAAGTATGCCTCCAAGTATATATCTATACACACTTATAGGATATGGGTCAAAACAGGATATAAAAGGATATATACCCTGTCAAAAGCGGATATATCATTTTTATTCGCAATAAATCCAATTTTTATACATTTATAACTTAGAAATGTTTTTTAAATGATCTCAAAGACTTTTGATTGACTAATGGGGCCTTAGACATACTTGGTAGACATGTCTAGATTACGTCTAGCCCCCTCAATATGAGAGCATAAATCTGAGTTCAATGGAATAGCCCTTTTTCCCTAGCAAAGTCAATATATTCGACCTACTGACTGGTATGAGGTTGGGGAGGGGGGGAGAGTACTAAAAGGACTTTTGATTGACTAATGGGGCCTTAGACATACTTGGTAGACATGTCTAGATTACGTCTAGCCCCCTCAATATGAGAGCATAAATCTGAGTTCAATGGAATAGCCCTTTTCCCCTGGCAAAGTCAATATTTTCGACCTAGTGACTGGTATGAGGTTGGGGAGGGGGGGAGAGTACTAAAAGGACTTTTGATTGACTAATGGGGCCTTAGACATACTTGGTAGACATGTCTAGATTACGTCTAGCCCCCTCAATATGAGAGCATAAATCTGAGTTCAATGGAATAGCCCTTTTTCCCTGGCAAAGTCAATATATTCGACCTACTGACTGGTATGAGGTTGGGGAGGGGGGGGAGAGTACTAAAAGGACTTTTGATTGACTAATGGGGCCTTAGACATACTTGGTAGACATGTCTAGATTATGTCTAGCCCCCTCAATATGAGAGCATAAATCTGAGTTCAATGGAATAGCCCTTTTCCCCTGACAAAGTCAATATATTCGACCTACTGACTGGTATGAGGTTGGGGAGGGGGGGAGAGTACTAAAAAGACTTTTGATTCACTAATGGGGCCTTAAACATAATTGGTAGACTGTCTAGATTGTGTCTAGCCCCCTCAATATGAGAGCATAAATCTGAGTTAAATGGAATAGCCTTTTTCCCTTAACAAAGTCATTATATTCGACCTACTGACTGGTATGAGGTTGGGGAGGAGGGAGGGAGAGTACTAAAAAGACTTTTGATTGACTAATGGGGCCTTAGACATACTTGGTAGACATGTCTAGATTATGTCTAGCCCCCTCAATATGAGAGCATAAATCTGAGTTCAATGGAGTAGCCCTTTTCCCACGACAAAGTCAAAATATTCGACCTTTTGACTGGTATGAGGTGGGGGGTAGAGTACTAAAAAGACATTTGATTGACTAATGGGGCCTTAAACATACTTGGTAGACATGTCTAGATTATGTGTAGCCCCCTCAATCTGAGAGCATAAATCTGAGTTCAATGGAATAGCCCTTTTCCCCTGACAAAGTCAATATATTCGACCTACTGACTGGTATGAGGTTGGGGAGGAGGGGGAAGAGTACTAAAAAGACTTTTGATTGACTAATGGGGCCTACTGACTAGTCATGAAAGTAGTATTGATTTTAGTAATCATAGGAGATGTAGGAAATGTGATCGAGTATTTAAGTATCTAACAAATCTGTCTAAACATTAAAGGAGTTGTATGAAAAAATGTATTGTGTAGACAATGTGGGTTTATTTGTTGAAGTTAGTCCGAGTTATATGAACATAGGATGACTACACAGAGTTCATTCATAAAATCTACACATAAGGCCCCATTAGTCAATAAAAAGTCTTTTTAGTACTCTACCCCCTCCCCAACCTCATACTAGTCAGTAGGTCGAATACATTGACTTTGCCAGGGGAAAAGGGCTATTCCATTGAACTCAGATTTATGCTCTCATATTGAGGGGGCTAGACGTAATCTAGACATGTCTACCAAGTATGTCTAAGGCTCTTTTGGTCAATCAAAAGTCTTTTTATTACTCTCCATCCCTCCTTCCCAACCTCATACCAGTCAGTAGGTCGAATATATTGACTTTGTCAGGGGAAAAGGGCTATTCCATTGAACTCAGATTTATGCTCTCATATTGAGGGGGCTAGACATAATCTAGACATGTCTACCAAGTATGTCTAAGGCCCCATTAGTCAATCAAAAGTCTTTTTAGTACTCTCCCCCCCCCCCCTCCCCAACCTCATACCAGTCAATAGGTCGAATATATCGACTTTGCCAGGGGAAAAGTGCTATTCCATTGAACACAGATTTATGCTCTCATATTGTGGGGGCTAGACGTAATTTAGACATGTCAACCAAGTATGTTTGAGGGTCCATTAGTCAATCAAAAATCTTTTTAGTACTCAACCCCCCAACTCATACCAGTCAGTAGGTCGAATATATTGACTTTGCCAGGAGAAAATGGCTACTCCATTGAACTCAGATTTATGCTCTCATATTGAGGGGGCTAGACATAATCTAGACATGTCTACCAAGTATGTTTAAGGCCCCATTAGTCAATCAAAAGTCTTTTTAGTACTCTACCCCCCTCCCCAACCTCATACCAGTCAGTAGGTCGAATATATTGACTTTGCCAGGGGAAAAGGGCTATTCCATTGAACTCAGATTTATGCTCTCATATTGAGGGGGCTAGACGTAATCTAGACATGTCTACCAAGTATGTTTGAGGGTCCATTAGTCAATCAAAAATCTTTTTAGTACTCAACCCCCCACCTCATACCAGTCAGTAGGTCGAATATATTGACTTTGTCAGGGGAAAAGGGCTATTCCATTGAACTCAGATTTATGCTCTCATATTGAGGGGGCTAGACGTAATCTAGACATGTCTACCAAG